>OX103893.1:15531368-16060732 GCA_944470375.2 Schistosoma guineensis
GGTATTGAACACCTATGTAGTTCTACTTCCGAAACACAATTCAACATTCCAAAACTACAACTCTATTTAAGACTGAAAATTATATTTCAACAGTTGAGATCATGAGTCAAATGAAGGTAGACCACCATGGAAAACCTGAAAGCACTGGACGGCCGTTTCGTCCTAGTATGGTACTCTTCAGCAGTGCGCATCCACGACCCCGCCTCGCAAGACTCGAACCCAGGATCTATCAGTCTCGTGCCAGGTGCCATCCAGTGCTTCCAGGTTTTTCATGGTGGTCTAGCCTCAATGACTCGTGATCTTAACTATTGAAATTACTAAAATCTCCACAAAACCCCTTCTGAAAATTATATATCATGGTAAATACTGTCTTTTGATGGTAGTATATTCTTTGATCTACATGGTTTAATCGCAGAGCTTTCATGATCAAAATGGACAATATCTTCAATCCACTCTTCAAGTAGAAATGAACTTTCTATTAACTCTACATGTGTTATATCCGTTCCTACCTAGAACCTTATTCGTAATTGACTATCTTCGTACGACAGGATGATCTATTTATAGGTTTTAAAGGGTGGATTTTTTAATGGTTTATTGGCTGTTTGGACACTTTTGATGTAGTTGCTATGACAGTGTTATAACTTGTGGGTTTGTGCCCCTATCAATGTATAACGTAATGATACCGCTAATTACAGAACAGTGATTTATGGACCGGATCAATGACGCATAAAACCCTCTACAAGCAGTCTAAAGTCCTTATCGTCACCGCTTCCTGACTAGCCCTGCCTGTTAAGTTCAGAGCACCAATTTCAGCCTCTGTAATATGAATCACGTATTTCAAACATACGGGGTTTATATATAAATCAAAGAGACCACACCGTACCATAAAATAGAAAACATTCTTTGTACAAGATTTAGCCAAAAGTGACTGTGAACGTTACATAACTACTTACGCGTATTACTCCGCATGGAGGAGCATATGCCGCTCACTAGCATTCTCCATTCAACCCTGTCCTGGGCAATCCTTCCTAGTTCTTTTCAGTTTTCATTCATCATTTTCATATCTGCTTCTATTATCCGACGTAATGTGTTCTTTGGCCTTCCTCTTTTCCGCTTCCATTCAGGATTTCAAGGTAGGGCTTGCCTTGTGATACAGTTTGGTGATTTGTGTAATGTATTTCATATCCAATTCCATCGTCTTTTCCTAACTTCCTCTTCAGTTGGAAGATGGTTTGTTCTCTCCCACGAAAGGCTGTTGCTTATCGTATCCGGCCATTGTATATTGAGTATCTTGTGAAGATAACTATTTATAAATGCCTGTATCTTCTTGATGATGGTTGTGTTAGTTCTCCAAGATTTAGCTCCATACAGTAGAACTGTCTTGACGTTCGTATTGAAGATTGTGACTTTGATATTGGTTGAAAGTTGTTTTGAGTTCCATTTGTTTTTCAATTGTAGGAATGCGGCCCTTGCTTTGCCAATACTCGTTTTAACATTTGCATCTGATCCCCCTTGTTCATCGGTGATGCTTCCCAGATACGTGAAGGATTCCATATCTTCCATAGTTTCAGCGTCAAGTGTGATTGTGTTAGTGTTCTAGGTGTTGTATTTGAGGACCTTGGTTTTTCCTCTGTATGGTGAAACTCACTGATGCAGGGGTAGCTGCTACACTGGTTGTGTTTATCTGCATTTATTCGTGTGTATTGGATAGGAGGGCTAGGTCATCTGCGAAGTCTAAATTTTTTAATTGGTTCTAAGCTGTTCGACTGTAAGCGTGAGAGATAGCAATTGTTATACTGGACATAACTCAAGAACGGTAAATCGTACAATAATAGTTCATAGATCAAAACAAAAATTATCATAAGAGGAACATGAATATGAATAGTTTAGTTACTTAATAATTATACAATAAAAATATACGTATAGTATTAGTCCAGAAATAGATTCCAACGGTTACCATCCATTATTCTCACCAAGATATAACAGAAAGCTATTCCTATGTAAAATTAATAGAAGATAATCTTTGCCAACCTTTCATATAGTGAATAGTTTACAGCATAGTTTTATCATTTCTAAGTTGTATCTGTACACAATTCTTTCTATGCTCTGTTTAGCTGTCACTAATGTAGTTTAATGTTTGACCTATGTGACTTGATTACCTGTATACTTGGGTTTTTTTTCCGAAAATTCATCAGTTATTCTTATTTATGGATTTATGTAGGTAAGATCCAATTATCAACAATTTCATCTTCAATCTATCTGTACAATAACCATATAGGAAAGTTAGTATCATCACTTGAATTATTTTTTCCTGGTTAGCGTATTTTTAGCGAGTTAGTTTTCTACAGGATGAGGTCGCTAACCTCATGCCCAACCCTCCTCCATTACCCGGGCTTGGGACCAGCAGTAGCCCCTGGGGGGCACCAGGCAGGTTTAGTATCATACATATCATTATATCTTAGTTGAAACTTGAGAAATTCACATTAAAACGATCTGTTATGGTAATTCACTTGTAATCATTATTCACCATACTAATGAATTGTTCCCCTATCTAAATTGCAGCATTCAGATAGATGGATATGAGAATTTCAACTTTCTTGTAAATATAAACAAAATAAACGAAAAAATAAAGAGAGAAGATAGAAACTAAATATTTTATTTTCAAAAAGTTGTCAAGATGATTATCGATTATCATTGATTAACTTGGTTACTAATTCTCTGTATACAATTAATTGACGGAAAATGATTAAGCGATCAAGAAGATAATAAAGTATATAATTGTAGGTCAGTATACTTCGGATCCGTTGGTCAGACACTATCAGCAACAACCTATTATGGGAGAAAACAAATCAGATTCCAGCGGAGGAAGAAATCAGGAAGAAGCACTGGAAGTAGATAGGACACACATTGAGGAAAGCACCGAACTGCGTCACAAGGCAAGCCCTCACACGGAAACCTCAAGGCCAAGGGAGAAAAGGAAGACTAAAGAACACATTACGTCGAGAAATGGAGATAGACATGAGAAGAATGTACAGCAATTGTATAGAACTAGAAAGAAATGCCCAGTAGAGAGTGGGTTGTAGAATGCTGGTCGGCGGCCTATACTCTGTTGAGAGTAACAGGCGTAAGCAAGCAAGCATTATTGCCAATTTCGAAATAATAACGTATCGTTTAATACTATTATCGTGTTCATACTTGAATCTCTGGAGTTTAACCAGAGAAACCAAACCTTTTTCTTTAGAAGAGAGAGGTGATACATTCAGCAAACTAAACATAGATTAAAGGATATACTTACGCTATTGGTTAACATCTAGCTTTTGTTTCTAAGGAACATGACACGTTATTGATTGAACATGACTTTATTTCCTATGGGATATATATATATGTTCAGTATATTTATTTATTTAAACACATAAACATTGGTACATCGAGGCAACAAATAGATATGCGCCACACAAATCATTCGATTTATGTGATAGGTAGGATACTGCCCGGGTGCCCGAACCGAACCAGGTGGTTTTATTAGGAGGCCACAGCTGTAGTCTTGCACCTTAAGATCTAATCCACAAGACAGTGGAGGAACGTCAGGAGATGCAGTCCCATGGTAGCCGGTCACCAATAATAGGTTCAAATGCCATTTGTTCTTTCAGGATCCTGGAGCTCATGCGTACCATTGGTTTGGAATCGGGGTTTTCCAACTCCCATAGGTGGACTCTCCATGTCCACCGACCCGGTTTCTGCACCGGACATTCGCCTTTGATCCTCTCAGTTTCGTAAAGAACACCCCTGCCAAGAGAAGGCATTGAGTAGGACTTCTCTGGCAGTGGTTGTATGTACATCGCCACTTCAGAGCATTTTAAGAGGGACAACTGACTCTACCCACTATCGGTTGTACCAGGGCATTTGGGGAATAGTTAAATTTCACTGAACTCATGAACTCATCTAAGTCAGTTCATCATTAAGAATCTGAAAACATTAGACAAATTATTTCAACCTAGTATGAAATGTCTTATCCACTGATTTATTGATTTCAAATAATCACTTCACTTGTACAACATTCATTTCTCAAATCTAACTAACACTATCCTACTCATAACAAACTGTAATGAAGAGATAAACAAGTATTCACTAGTTTTTTCTCAATAGTATTCATCCAATAAATATCCGATTAGGTGAGATATGTTTTTTCTTTCATATAAAAATAGAATCTTTTACTGACAGAAAAGAAGAGAGAGAATGAGAGAGAGTAAAGATTTCTTTGTTCTACTTATAATGTTTCTTAATAGCTTCGATGAGACTGCAATTTATGGATGACATTTGAGCCATACTAGACTGACCTTCAGAGTGTTCACCTAATAATCAGGACCATAGGAAGGTTAGAAAGCTGTGTGAAGAGTTAGAATGATGATTTACAGTTTGATTTCGGGGTTTTCATCACCAACTGACATCAGTTATAATGCCAAATAACTTCATTTATCCTAATGGTTGAGTGAATTTCGCGCGTCTAAATCTCAAAGACCTATTATCTTATACTTAATTGGTTCGTCCATAAATTATAGTCTTACCGTAGCTACTTTTAAGTTAATGGGACTTATAATTTAAAGTTGAATTGTACACTGATTTATGTTCAATCACATATATGTTCAATAGTTATATTATCTTGTTTAAATAAATGAATAATGAGTCATACTACCTATTTATCTATCTATCTATCTATCTATCACCTATGACTTTAATTTCAAGGTTACTGATCAATACATTAAAAGAAATACATGAACACATTGAACATCGGTCGATATAGTGGAACGTAATAAAAAAAGCCCTAACAATTGGCATTTAAATTATTTGTGTTGTGATAATCTTTGTTTTTGTTTAATATTTAAAACCAAAATAAATAAATACAACATGCTTGTTTCGTCCTATTTAGGACTCGTCCACTGGATGTACCTACCATCTCAGAGTTGATGTTCACTTAAGGACTCGAACTCAGTACTGTTCACTTCAAACAACATCACATTCTCCACTTAGGATGAAACGCATGCCAAAATGGATTTCACTGTTAGCCATTATCTAGTTTTGCCTTTTAAAAAAAGCTTGTGAATTAAGGTTATATCGAGGCAATCCATATTGCCAACAAAGAGACTGATCAATTGCAGTCCTAAATAACAATGGGATGATACAAAGGAAAACAACACCAAGTGAATTTATATACTTGAACTAATTTAAACAAAATTTGAGATATTCATGGGCAATTTTTCCTAATGAAATTCATTTGATGTTGCTTACCTGTATCTTTCCATTGTTATTTAGAACTATAAATGATCAGCCTCTTTGTTGGTATTGTGCATCCTGTGTGGATTGCGTTGATATTGCTTTAGGTCACAAGTATTTTTTTAAGCAAATATGGATAATGGCTAGCAGTAGAATTCAAGATGCGCGTTTCGTTCTATTTGGGATTCGTCAATTGAATATATTTACATCTCATAGTTCATGTTCACTCTGGGACTCGAACACAGTACCTTCCGCCCAAAACTCCATCACGTTATCCACTTAGCTACTAAGTCCTGATTTCCCTAATGAATGATAAAAAAACAATGTTGGACATTCACTTAGTGTTTGTTAGCATTCTATGTACAGTATACATAATTTGAATGAAAGAATTTTTCCATTCCTAGTGATATTGTTGTAAAGTGATGTTAAATTGTTTGTAAATGACTTTTATCAAAGACTGAGAAGTGATGTAATATAAATATACTTGATTACCGACCTTCACTGACTCTAGAAATGATTTCACAAAGTAATTCTAGTCAGTGTATAGGTGATATAAATGACTCATTTATCACTTGAATTCTTTATAAATGTTAGAATTAAGAGTTGGATTCTATGAGAATCATGTTTGTATTAAAACCTAAAGTTGTATACAAGCAAATCTAAGAAGTTTGGAACTAACTTTATAGGTCATCCCTATCAAGTAATTCTCATTAGTATTTTAAAAGATATCAGTTTATATGCAAAAAAATAGTCGACTTTTAGAAGTTGATTGTTTATTAGCATGATAAGTTTGTGGAGGATGTCGACTTGTATAGTTTACATCATGAACTGATCTTAGTTAGACAAACACTGAAAGTCAGGAAGCACTCAACAGCTATTTCATCCTAGTATAGAACTTTTCAGCAATATCCATTCGTGGTCTCAAGAAGGATTAAACACATAACACTCCGATTCAATGGAAAGCGTTTAATGTTTAGACAACTGAGTCAACATCTAATAGTTTACATTTCTAACTACAACTATCTTCTAGTTATGTCGTAGATCGATACAAGTTTGTAGTTTCGTACAAGGACGAAACAATTATCGAGTACTTCTCAGTTATAATTGGTCGTCTAATCGGAATCATTTCATGATACAAAATATTTAATTTCAATGGTTAAGATCATAAGGCAGTTGAAGCTAGACCACCGTGGAAAACCTGGAAGCACTGGATGTGTCACTCAACATCGTGGATTAGTTGAAGTTAGACGTTAACACCGTTGGATGCCGGCTGGCTCAATGGTCTGGTAGTTAATTGCTCGCGCGCGAACCCAGTAGGTCCTGAGTTCGAATCTCGCAGGGAGCGAGGTCATGGATGCGCGCTGCTGAAGAGTCCCACAACAGGACGAAACGGTCGTCCAGTGCCTCCAGGTTTTCCATGGTGGTCTAGCTTTAACTGACTCATGATCTTAACCACTGAAATTACTATAATATCTACAAAACTCATCAAATATTTAATTGTTTAGTTTATCACGATCATTGAAATTCCATAGAGCTCTTTTAGTTCAGTGATATTGATCCCAATTTGTTACATGATATGGTAGATTACATTTGTTAGGTCAATTTCATTAAATACTTAAACTAGGATTATTATGAATCGAAAATACTGATTAAAACCAAAGATCAGTTTATGATCAATCATTCTGATAAGTCTTCTAGTTCCTAAGCTCATTCAGTAACCCCTCCCCCGGCTAAATTACACGGCGACTTGAACACGAGAGGAAAGGCACGAAACATGGGAGAAAAGCTTTACTCCAAAGGTTCGTTCAGCTTTAAAAAATCTAGGGTTTTATAGTATTTTAGATGGCCTTGGGTTTCCGGAAAATTCCGGAACACTAATAAGCATAGTAGCAGTATAAGTAATCATCCAATCAGAAGTGTGACGTGTGACTTTTCACTTTCTAGATGTTTCTGATAAAACTTCTAGTGAATGCTGATTGGATAAGATGCTTCTCAATGTCTTCAGAACCTTTTACGGCTTTTTTAAGGAGCTTTCTAGACCTCCGCAACACATTCTCAATGTTATCTATACATGAACTGATATAATCTATTGTGATAAGGAAGGGAATATTAAACTTGTATTCTTTTCAGTAATATCTCAGATAATGAATACAGTTTAGAAAATTGAAAGTCATTTCCTTGCATTATGATGCTCGTCTTTTTCCAATCATAAGTGAACTATAGTACAAATTCGAAAAATTCGTGCCACTTAGTAAATATCTTTTTTTGATTGATGACTAAACAATTTTGCCAAATTTTTTTCATTGAAATCATAAACCGATTAATGTTAGACCGCCATTGAAAACCTAGAAGAACTAAATGACCGTTTCGTCGTAATATGGAACATCTGAGCAGTGCTCATCCACGATTTCGCATGTGGGGCTTGAATCCAGTACTGTTCATTTCAAATGCTCAACGCATTGTTCATTCAACTATTGAGTTCAAATAACTACTGGTTGGTATAACGGAATGAATTCTAATTCATTTCTATTGCATGCTTGAATCTTCCTGCAGTAGATAAATCTAACTGACCAATCCCAAAAAGGACAAAACTCGCGTCCTGGATTCCACTGCTAACCACTATCCAAATCTGCATATAAAATGCTTGTAACTTGATGATAATATTAAAGCAATATACACCAGATAAATATATATACCAAAAGAAACCGATCGCTTGCAGTCCTAAACATCATTCGAAATATTCAAACAACCAACACAAATGAAGGGTATTTTTTGGAAATTATAGTAATTTTGATAGATGAAATCATGATTCAATTGAAGCTAGACCACCATGGAAAACCTGGAGGTACTGGACGGTCGTTTTATCTTACTGTGGGACTCCTCAGTTTATTATTTAATAAAAGAAACCTATTTTGATTTTGTTTTCTATAAAATGCAATATGCATATTGATCAGTGATTTACGTTAAGAAAAGTTTCTAGAAAATTCCGGGAAGAATTAGTGGAATGTTTTGATCTTTGATTCGATTCAATCAATAAGGCACCCTTGTTAACTATTTCTTTAATCAGTTAAGTAATGTAACGATAGTGATAGTATGTAGGAAGGAAGACATGTTATCAAAGATTGAATAAGTATGTACATGTATAATAGTGGACTATTCTAGATAGGGGTGTGTCGGAGGTGATCTTGAAAAAATTCACTTACAATAGTTTATCCACATTTACACCTCTCACTAGCCTTGTAGTATTGACATACAACATTTAGTTCATTCATTCTTGTTCGTTATGTCATGAATTATGAAATCAATTCAGTAAGGCATTGAAACAGTTTATATATTATCAACATTAAATAATATATCTCATAATCTCGCGAATAACCAGAAACTTAGAACTAGAATAATGGTGTTCTAATGAAGCCATTGTATTGCATCGTCATAACGATGAAAGGCTTAAAGGTTCTTAATCTGTTCTTTGATTTTGTCCTTTCGAACTCTCAGTAGTTTTCTAAAATTGCTTAGTTCATGCTTTTAATGAACTTAATGAGTAATTAACAAAATCATCAGTATAGGGTTGTAGAGATTGTTAAGTTTTTGAGACAGGTATCTACCTCAGACAATGGAAGATGGTCGCATAATGTTACGGATTGGTCGAAGTTAGATATAAAAACCATTGGATCCCGATCAGCTCAGTAGTCTAGAGGTTAAGAGTTCGCGAACGAGATTAGAGATCCTTGGTTCGAGCCCCGCGTGCAGGACCTTGGATGCGCACTGCTGATGAGTCCCACATTAAGACGAGATGGCTTTCCAGTGCTTCCAGGTTTCCAACGGTGGTCTAACATTGATCGATTAATGATCTCAATCAAAAGATTAATAAAATATCACAGGTAGGGAAACTACACAGAATTATTCTAAAAAAAAGAACACATACATCATACCATGATGAATAAAGGTCATATCAGTTGATTATACAAAGAATATTCATACTAAATATCGCATTGGAACGAAATAAAATCAGTTTTATGCCCAACAAATCATTGCACCAAAATAATGCAAAAACCATTTTTTTCAAAAGTCAGTTATCATACTGAGTTACAAATGAACAAGTATTCAATAATCTACACAGATTTCCTTTCAAAGTTTTCTTCTTCAACTAACCTCCTGTAGGACTGAGATGTAATCACAATTGATTGATCACTGGGTGGTGGTTAGTCACGGCTCGGATAGCTCAGTGGTAACGTCTCTGACTGTGAAGCTGGGTGACACGAGGTCGAATCCGCCAGGGAGCACCAGCTCCCTCAAGACTACAGGTACACCTTGCTAACGAGTGCCAAGTAGCACGAAACCTGGGTTCAGGCGTTCCTGTTGATTACCTCCAACCACCATCTTACTATCCAACATTGCTTATAATGAAAGAAATAAATTTTTTTCAAAACTGTTTTTTTTCTCCTCGAAAAATTTCCAAAGAAAATTAATAAACATTTGAAATAATCATGGTTTCGTGTGTGTGTGTGTGTGTGTTTCCCAGTTCCCTCTCCCCCCCCCAAAAAAAAATTATATTTTTTTCAACACTAAAAATTTTCTGAGTTTTATATCCCACCGTCACAAGTCATAAATATTAAATAATGAAGTTCTTAATTCTCTTGAGAGTAACATTGGAAGCCAAAATAATCTTTTAAGAAATTAATTAAGAAATGAATCTTATAAAAGTATAAAGTAGTTATCAGCCAATCAAAATTGAGAATGTCATTACTGCGCGAAATTCAAACTTCATGTATAATAAATAATAAAAATATTTTTCTTTTGTATATTGATGAAGACATTTAAAATGAATACGAAACGTTCACTTTTGTCATTGTTATAATCCCCGACAACAATTATGAATGGTAGCTTTTGAGAACTGTTTATGGACAAGTATTATACATATATTCTTGGTGGAGTTTTGTTCTCTGAGCAGAACCAAAACATCCAGCCCAGAGAACAAAACTCCACCGAAATCATACACCTGAGCTACAAATCTTCTCCACCATCACATATATTTTTAATGCATAACTAGATTATATATATCTATACTCCTCTTATCACAAGCTTTACTTTGATCTATAAACTATTATTATAAGATTTAACATTCGTGAGTTATACCCAGTCTATTAATTACAGTCTCTCACATTCAGTCACTTTTGGCTAGATCTTGTACAAATGTTTGTCTTTCTGTTTTATGGTACGATGTGGTCTGTTTGAGTCGTATAAAAACCCAGTAAGTTTGAAATATATGATTCGTATAGTGTAAGCTGGTGTTCTAGACTAAACAGGCAGGTCTAGGCGAGAAGAATAACCGATAAAGACTCTAGTTTGCTCGTATATGTTTTATGCTTCACTGATCCGGTCGATTAATCACTGTTCTCTAATTGGTGATATCATTACGTTATATATATTAATAGGGTGCGATAGAGTAAAAATGATGGTTGTAAACGTATTGAGTCATCTATTCCTGCTACACAAACTGTATATAATAAATAAATTGACACTATCCTCAAACCTTAGACGCACGTGTTTGAGTAGTCAGATAATCTATATTTATAATGACAAATTTAGATTTAACGACAAAGTAGCCTATACAGAACTTTGATAGGATTCATTCTATATGTGAAATCTGCTTGACCTTTACAATCACTGATGTTTTGTTTGCCATCAAAACTATCCAACTAAAAACGCTAACTAAGAACTAACTGAAAACTCATCAATTTTACTTTAAATCTAGTCTCGAACATATAAAGGATGGTTTTTTCAGAGTAACTTGCAATGAACGGTTGTAGAACTTTAGCTTCATGCTCAGCTGATGGATCAGAGGCTGGAGGATATTCAAGCTGGATGATGAGTAGACCATTATACAGTTATTAGCTATGATCAATTGTGTCTGTACCTCTCATATTGTAGTTTAGCTGAAATATGACAGGAAGATAATGATTCATTTTAACTAGGAAACATCTTTAATTTCATCTTAATTGGTTTCAAAGGTGATGATTCTCTACATTAGAATATTGAATTAGCAGATTTAGAATGGACCTATAGAGGAGAAGTTCATTCACGATTACTTGGAAAGAAGTGTATTACGTAATACTCTTTTTAAAACCAATAAATCCCTATGATTCCGTAAGGAGACGGTAGTCTATGAAATGTTTTATTCCTCATCATCGAGTGTTATATATTCACTGTATGGTATTCTCAAGTTAAATGTTTTTATGAAATTATTAATTTCAAGACTCTTTTTGATTACTGAAGGTTTAAGCATGGAATAAATACTTGGATTATCTTATTTTAAGACTTTTAACTCAATAAAATGTCTCACAATCTAACCTGTTACTTTTAAGTTTTATTCCAAATCCTTGCTATACATTTGAATGAATTTATGTCCAGTGATTTATAGATAACTGTTTAGTCGTAGCGTGGAATGTCTAAGGAGCATTCACCTGATGATCAAATCCATTAGATTCTGATCCATTGGTAAATGGTTAACCTTTAAATCATTAAGTCAATAACGAATAATTTACATTTTTAACTCCAGTGAATTCGTGATATTGTCAAATCATCTTCTAATATCATTGATATGTGACTACCTTACACTTGACACATTCAAACTGATGAGGAATCTTATCTAGAATAAAACAGCTCTCCAATGTTTTTACGGGTTTTTTAGTTAAAGTAATAAATTACTTCCAATATTTTATGTAGAGATTGTTATCTTAAAACCCAATTAAATCACTCTTTATTCTCTTTGAACTTACCTTAGTAACATTCTTTGTACAAATCCCTTAGTATTTCATACTGATTAATATTCATCATCTTGTCTCATAAACACCATATTAGTTCATTGATCAGATGCGGTGTGACGTAACTCATGTTTCCAATATTAGGGACTTATTATTATTACTGTTATCACCACCCATAGTTTACTTATCAAGATCACTGTACAAATTCAATATAATAC
Organism: Schistosoma guineensis; assembly: GCA_944470375.2. Lineage (NCBI taxonomy): Eukaryota > Metazoa > Platyhelminthes > Trematoda > Strigeidida > Schistosomatidae > Schistosoma > Schistosoma guineensis. The sequence goes on from OX103893.1 coordinate 15,543,622, forward strand.
TTCGTGAATAATGTAACACGCAGGATTTTACTGTCATTATTTCTCAGCTTCAATCAATTAGTCGACTCAGATGCTATTCATAATGATTCAACAGATTTAAAATACTACTTTTAAGAATTGATTGTTTCTTTTTTTTACGTATTTGAACATGATATTTTTAACATTTTAAACACATTTTGTCGTGTGTTCTTCACACTACATTTAAGTAACCTTACTTAATGGTACTGTGGTGCGTGCTACTTATATTGATATAAGTAGTATATGGCGCGAGTCAGGAATGTAATGTCTGGCAGCAGAAGATGGGGAAGATCAAGGAAGGAAGAAAGGGGAATAGAAAGCAATTAATATGGAAATGCAAAAAGAACAACGAAGTTCGAGACAATTATTGAACATTTTGCAAACTAAGTATTATAGTATGGTTTTTTCTATTTTACCAAGTAACTCTGTAATTCGTGCTAAAAATAATTCGGTTGTCCTCATCTGTGTTCTCCTTCACTACAGTACTACATAGCTATCCTTTTAATTCAGCTTGGCAATATATATATATATATATATATATATATATATATATATAATGGCTAGGTTTGCTTAAATAATATTTACTAGAATTTCCAACTACTGAGGTAGATTTAATAACTTAAATAACGAAAAGGAACGTAATATGTAAGTATTTAGGTTGGCGGACTCTAGATTATCATATCACTGTTCTCCTGATAGTCTTCATAAATGAGCTGACACTTGGCATTTTGAAATTATGCTTTACTGACAAATGTCAGTGATCCTTAAAATGACCCTGAAAAGTGGTAAACATTTTTAGGTCTGTCGGGATGCAAGTGATATATGTTAATAATATGTTGTACAAAAACCCGAAAATGACTAACGGGAAAACTAGACTTTTGGGTTTGAAGTTAGGGTTAGAATTGGTGATTAGGGTCAGGATTCAGGGTTAAAAGAGGGGATGGGTGTCCGATAATCGTATTAATAAACAGTTATGAAAATTACCACGAAAACTCAATAAATTATGTTTAAATACCACGTATATCTTAATTTTATCTGCCTTTTCATTTCAAACTATTCACTTTTCCATTGTCATCTTAGGATTTCAGTAGTTTTTAAGTTAAAAACTGATCTTGGACCACCATTGAGCGCCGGTAAGCATTGTACGGTTGTTTTGGTGAGACTGTAATTTATGGACGACATTTGAGCGACGCTAGACTGAGAGATTGGGAGTGTCCATCTGATAACTAGGATCAAATGAGGGTTATAAACAAGCAAGATGAATTAGAACTATGATTTACAGTTGATGGTTAAGGTTAGGAATAAGATTTCGTGTTTTTATCAAGAACTGACATCGGCTATATTGCCAAGACTCAGTCAAATGGATGAGTGAATTTCACACCATAATCCGAGACTTCTTATCTTATACCTGATTGATTCATCCATAAATTATAACCTTGCTTTTGTTTTGTTCTAATATATGACTTCTCACTAGTGCGTACTCACGACCCAACCACTGAGAATAGAATCCAGTACCTTCAATCTTGAGCAAAAAATCTTGGAATTCGCTCAATGTCATTGATCTCACAATTTCTTTCACTACCCGTTCTTAATAACTACGTTTTGATTATCAATGACTTAGTTTTCAACAAGTTACGAGCTATCCGTTATCGCATTTCAACTTTTCACATAAAAATCTGACATCCGCTATTTTAAACTTGATAGTACTTCAGGAAGTATACTGTTATCTTGAAAATCAATGAAAGATGATATAGTCTCTCGAAACTGTTATTCTTTATGATTAAGTTGAACATTTAAAGAAACTACTTTCCTATAATTAATAAATCCCGGAATATAATAACTATAGCGACTCACGTGCAAATGGGTTTATTTTCATTTAACCCAGTTAAGCCCTTTTTGTTAACTTATTTAGCGGACAAAGCCATCCGCACCACAACAATTTATTGTATCCTTATTATTATTTTGAGCTTGTATGAAATACGTATGCTTGAATATTGATTACTGCCTACGCATTTATTCAGTCTGCTAGTCTTACCACTAACCGCTTATTCGATTCTATTACTCATTCATTTCACATGATATATATATGTCCATGTTATTCATATTGTACACTCAATCGCTAACTCGCTCGCACGGTCTTGTCACGCTCTTGCTCTGGCTCTCGCTCGCTTGCTTGCATTTCGGCACAACTCTTCTATGCTGGTTTAACACATCTGTACATTTGGCTATATGTGTGTGGTTTCGTAATAAACGTAATCGACACTTCGTATTTGCCTTCTGAGTAATATACCGTTGGTACGTTATATAGAACGGTTATCGCGACGAACTGTATACGAAGTTTAAGGATTATATCAAATACCGACCACCACATAATTGGTGATCCCGACGCGCGAACACGAAACAATTTTGAACGACGTAATCCAATTCCTAAAATCCAACGTATTCGATTACAATTGTAACTATCATTTGGATTATAATTATAACTGTGGATTTATTATCTCATTATTTTAATTATACGTACATTATCTCACAAACATTATAGAACATAACGATAATATTCATAATAAACAACGATATTTTTACAAACAATTGATATTTTGGTGCAATTTAGTAAGTCCGTTCTTTGTTATAAATTATACCATTTGTTTTTATCATTGTTTTTATCGACTCACTTTTCTCTGTGACATTCGCATTATATTCGCGTACTTTTTGATCTTTATGAATATGTCTTTAAGCAACGATACAATAGAACTTTCCCAAACGCCGTCCGTGAGGTCCATTAATGTAACTATTCCTCCTTTTAAGGTCACAGATCCTCAACTTTGGTTTACCAGACTTGAACATTACTTTGTAGCTAATCGTGTTCATACACAGCGAGATAAATTTGGCCACGCGAGCTCGCTACTTCCAGATGAAGTAGCAGATAATGTACGAGAGATTTTAATCAAGCCAGACATAGAAAAGCCATACGACGCATTAAAACAGGCAGTGATTAAAGCCGTCTCATTAAGCGACCGGCAAGCCATCGAACAGCTTCTCAGTCAAGTGCAGATAGGAGATAGGACTCCATCGCAGTTAAAAAACTATATGAGAAGCGTAATCGGAGACAGAAAAGTAGATAAAAACATATTTTATCAGTTGTGGTTACGACGACTCCCAGCGAACGTGCAGCAGATCCTTGCGGTTGAGGACAGCGATGTCGATATAGACAACATTGCTAAAATAGCCGATAGGATTTATGAGAGAATGAAACAAACGAGTCCGCAAGGGCATAGTACCACAATAGATGGACGAATCGATGCATTACAAAAGGAGATTAATGTTTTATGCCACAAACTGATGAAACTAAATCAGAGCGATACGCAAAGAGGATGGTCACGAAGTAGATCAACGGAAAGAAGTCGATCACGTTCTAGGAGACGCTCAGCTCCTACAATATGTTGGTACCATCAGACTTTCGGCGATAAAGCTCGAAACTGTAGATCACCATGTAGATTCAAACGAACACACCGATTGTCGATAACCGCCGCAACAACTACAACAGCTCCTAGAAACAGTCGTTTATTTTACGTTCAGGATAGAGTAACAGGCGCTCAATTCTTAGTGGATACGGGAGCAGAAGTAAGCGTCGTGCCTCCAGTAAGTAACGAAACACGAAATATCGATACGGCGCTAACGCTTAAGGCAGCAAATAAATCCGATATAAAAACATATGGCAAGCGAAAAGTAACCTTGAATTTCGGTCGTACTACCTCATTCCGCTGGGAATTCATTATCGCAGATGTATCCGTACCTATAATCGGTATTGATTTCTTAAAGAATTTTGACTTACTAGTGGATACCCGACGAAACCGGCTCGTGAACGGCGACCATTCAGTAGTGATAAGAGGAGTGACGACTGATCACGCATCCATGAATTTAGTAGTGTCAAAAGACAAAAGCGCCCCATATAGATCGCTTCTAAACGAGTATGGCGATCTGACGAAGGTATCATACGATAACAGAGATCTTAAACATACGGTACAGCACCATATTATAACGAAAGGTCCACCGATTAAATCAAGACCACGAAGGCTAGACCCGAAAAGGTTGAATGTCGCGAAACGAGAGTTCGAAAAGTTGACGAAGCTTGGTATCATAAGACCTTCTAATAGTCCCTGGGCGTCCCCATTGCATATGGTTTCGAAGAAGAATGGGGAAATCAGGCCATGCGGAGACTATAGAGCCCTTAACAAGCAAACGATAGCAGACAGATATCCGATACCACATATTCACGACATTACTACCAATATGGAAGGTGCCATGATATTTTCGAAAATCGATCTCGTTCGAGCTTATTACCATATTCCCGTAGCGGCAGAAGATATATCTAAAACGGCTATAACTACTCCATTTGGGTTATTCGAGTTTTTGCGAATGCCCTTCGGATTAACTAATGCAGCCCTAACCTTCCAAAGATTCATCGATCAGGTCGTCAGGGGATTGACAGGAGTTCACGCATATATCGATGATATACTAGTAGCTAGCTCTACCAGGGAAGAACATCTACAACATCTACGACAGTTGTTTACGAGACTTCAAGAACATGGCGTCACTATTAACGTGGAAAAGTGTGAATTTGGAAAGGAATCATTGCAATTCCTAGGTCATATGATAAATTCACATGGTATCATGCCAGTTCCGACAGAAGTTGCTGCTATTCGTAATTATCCGTTGCCCGATTCACAAAGAAAATTACGAAGATTCTTGGGGCTAATAAACTATTATAGACGATTTATCCCAAACTGCGCAGCAATATTACAGCCATTGACGGACGCTTTGCGAGGACATACTCGAACATTCCGTCTATCAGCGGATGCTATACAGGCTTTCGAGAACGCTAAGCGAGCGCTAAACGAGAAGATGATGTTGGTACGACGAAAGAACGAAGCACCATTAGCAGTAATGACAGACGCATCGAACTTAGCAGTAGGAGCCGTTTTGCAGCAGTTAGTAAACGGTGTATGGGAGCCACTTTCATTTTTCTCGAAAAGATTAAATCCTACCCAAACGAGATATAGTACGTTTGGACGAGAATTACTAGCAATCTACTTAGCAATAAAACACTTCCGTCATATGGTCGAAGGCATAAGTTTTACCGTCTATACAGACCACAAACCGCTAACGAAAGCATTAAGCGCAAAGCAAGACAATTATTCCTCGAGAGAGATCCGACAACTAGAGTTCATTTCACAGTTCACGTCCGACATACAGTACGTTAAAGGGCAAGAAAACGATGTGGCCGACGCATTGTCACGAGCAACGATAAGCACACTTATGGCAAGTGGAATTGATTATAACGGTCTAGCAAAGTTGCAGGAAAGAGACATCGAGCTAAATAAACTCAGATCCGGTGGTTCAACATCATTAGTACTCGAAGAGGTGCGGTTTGGTAACACGAAAGTAATTTGCGATACATCAACAGGCCGACCGCGACCATTTATCCCGAAAACGTTGCGACACAAAATATTCGAAAGCATGCACAACATGTCGCACCCAGGAATAAAAGCCACGATAAAGCTGATTAGTGAACGATTCGTATGGACAAACATGAATCACGATGTACGTAATTGGACACAAGCATGCATGAAGTGCCAAAAAGTTAAGGTACATCGTCATACTAGCTCTGCAGTAGGTCCGTTTTCGCACCCAGACACTAGATTTGAACATATACACATCGATATTGTAGGACCACTGCCCGTTTCAAATGGATACAACTATATCTTTACATGCATCGATAGGTTTACACGATGGCCGGTAGCAGTGCCGATAAAAGACACCTCAGCTGAAACGGTAGCTAAAACCCTAGTCGAAAATTGGATTTCTTACTACGGTGTACCAACGATTATCACAACTGATAGAGGAGCACAATTTGAAAGTCGACTCTTTCAGCAGCTTACTGAACTCCTCGGTATTAAGCGAATCCGAACGACGTCGTACCATCCAATGGCAAACGGAATGGTTGAACGCCTACATAGGCAATTAAAAGCGTCCCTTACAGCCGTCATCGTTAACAACGATTGGTCTAATAAACTTCCCCTAGTAATGTTAGCTCTAAGAGCAACAATTAAACAAGACATGGGATGTTGTCCAGCCGAGTTAGTTTACGGAACTACTCTACGGCTACCCGGAGAATTTTTCACTTCAAGTAAAAATGTCCCGACTGATGTAACCGGCTATGTGCAGCGCCTGAGAAAGCACATGAGCGATTTAAAAATAACACCTCCCAGACCACAACAACGACGAGTATTCATACCACAGGAACTACATAACAGCTCTCACGTATTCATCAGAAGAGATAAAATACAACCACCTCTTCAACCGAGTTACGACGGCCCATTTAAAGTTATAGAGAGGACAAATAAAACAGTTACCATAGAGAAAACTGGGAAGACAGATGTAATTAGCATCGATCGAGTAAAGCCAGCTTTCATCGATAGCGATAATCAATCAGCAAGTACGGACTCATCTAAGATGGTCATACCAGCGAAACACGAGTCCCAAAAATCAACAACGTTAACTCAACAAAAAGACAAGACTCCGATAACAACAAGATCCGGCCGCAGAGTAAGATGGCCCCAACAATACGTCGCTACGATTTTTTATTAATGATCTTCTACTATTTTAAATATTAATTATAACTTCTACCTCATCGTATACACATGCATTATTAAGCTCATGTTATGCGCTATAAAACTCAACGTATCTTATGTACCTTTACACTTATGCGTATAATTTTTGTTTAAAATGTAAAGACAATACCACATTCCTTCTATTTCTTGCTATTATTTTATGTAACCTCACGGACGGGCACAAACTAAATGTACAGCACACAATAACTTCACCTTAATTTTGTATAAGCCATTTTTCTACCCTATTCAGTCTACTATTTTTTTTTATGCAAACACAGACATTTTCCATATATCTTTGTTTGCAGGGGGGAGCTATTATAGCGACTCACGTGCAAATGGGTTTATTTTCATTTAACCCAGTTAAGCCCTTTTTGTTAACTTATTTAGCGGACAAAGCCATCCGCACCACAACAATTTATTGTATCCTTATTATTATTTTGAGCTTGTATGAAATACGTATGCTTGAATATTGATTACTGCCTACGCATTTATTCAGTCTGCTAGTCTTACCACTAACCGCTTATTCGATTCTATTACTCATTCATTTCACATGATATATATATGTCCATGTTATTCATATTGTACACTCAATCGCTAACTCGCTCGCACGGTCTTGTCACGCTCTTGCTCTGGCTCTCGCTCGCTTGCTTGCATTTCGGCACAACTCTTCTATGCTGGTTTAACACATCTGTACATTTGGCTATATGTGTGTGGTTTCGTAATAAACGTAATCGACACTTCGTATTTGCCTTCTGAGTAATATACCGTTGGTACGTTATATAGAACGGTTATCGCGACGAACTGTATACGAAGTTTAAGGATTATATCAAATACCGACCACCACAAACAACAATTATTATAGACGTCTTCTTACCTTATTAGAACTCTGTAACTAAGTGAATAATGTGACAACATTTGAAACTAACAGTATTAAGTTTAAGTCCCATAGTAAAGTATCAACTCTGAGATGTAGGTACATTCAGTTGATAAGTTTTAAAAAGAATACGTAACGCATGTCATAGATTTCAATGTTAGTTACCATCTATCTTTACTTATATTCTCTGTTTAACTGTTTATTTTATTAAGAAATAAGAAAAAAAAAGTTTTTTTTATTATTTTTTATGAATTCTAATAAACTTGAAAAAAATAATCTATTTTTATGACAATTTTGTTTTATCAGAAGGGGTTTGTGGAGATTTTAGAAATTTCGCTGATTGAAATCATGAGTCAATTGAAGCTAGACCACCATGAAAAACATGGAAGCACTGGGCGGCCGTTTTTTCCTAGTATGGAACTCCTTAGCAGTACGCATCCACGACCTCGCCTCAAGAGATTCGAACCCAGGACCTACTGGTTTCTAGCTTCAAATGACTCATGATCTTAACCATTGCAATTACTATGATATCCACAAAACCTATCTGATATTAGTCAACATATGCTCACAAGTGACTGGCTTCGTGAAGTATATCCTGGAGTTCTAGTGAGAAGTAGTCACCAATGGTGTTCAATTAGGTCTGTTTTGAGATATCAACTCACTGAAGACAATGGTGTACGGTAGCATAACTTCGTGGATTGGTTGAAGTTAGACATTAACACCGTTGGATGCTGGCCGGCTCAGTGGCCTAGTTGGTTAGGCACCTGGCGCAAGATTGATAGGTCCTGTGTCCAAATCTCGCGAGGTGGCGGGATCGTGGGTGAGTACTGATGAGGAGTCCCATTCTAGGACGAAACGGACGTCCAGTGCTTTCAGGTTTTCCATGGTAGTCTAGTTTCAATTGGATCATGATTTCAATCTGTGAAATTTTGTTTCATTCAAACAATAAAGTAGACTAAAATTAATCTTACAAGTCTAGAATAATAACGATAACAACAAATTTAAACCAATCAAATTAATGATAATTGATTGACCAATCAATGATTAGATAATGTCATATTGATTATAATACTCGGTTATAAAATTATTTTTAGTCTGGCACGCCCACAACCCACCATCACCTCTCCCCCCTCTCTCTCTCTCTCTCGCTCTATATATATACCAATGTTTATCATCTCATTTTAATTACAGTGAAACTAATCCAAGAGTTTGTAACACTTTCACACTAAGGATCAATTAAATATCCTGACAACAGAACCATTAAAACAAATTTTTTTTGTTTTTCATTTCGGAAAAAATTTTTTTCTTCTCGTGATTATTATTATTATTATTATTATTAATATCGAAGAACAAATGAATTTTTAAAACAAGGAAAAACCGCCGCTAACGACAACTTATAAGTTGAATCATTTAATTTATTATATTTCAGTGTTACATCATTACGTTTTCCTTCATCTATTTCAATAACTACATCGTCGTTCAATGGTTCGTTATCATCTTCACCAAGTTCAATTTCTAGTACAAAACCATTATCACCACAATATCAAACTAGTAGTATTCGTCAGTCTATACCACGAGCAAATAATTTAGTGGATATAAAAGTAAAAACTCAAAAATTAAGTCAATCTCATAAAAAGTCATATGATTATCAAAATATTAATAATTATACAGTGAATAGTGATATCAGTAATCCGTGTAATAATAATAATAATTCATCTGTAACCCGAAGTAATAAATTACAACAGAAAACACTTACTACTCCAATATCATCATTATCATCGACAAGAATAACAACAACAACAACAGCAACGTCAATAACAGCAGTGACAGCAACCTCACCTACAACCACGACTGTACCAGGATCATTATTCTTGAATATTAAACAACAGCAACAACAACATAGACAACAGAATACTTCTAGTGATGTTGTATGCGATTCAACAACAACAACAACAGATGAACTACAATCACAACAACAGAACTCGTTATCTGAGCCCAAAAGTGCTCCAGTCAGTATTAGCCCTAATCATTCAAACAAATCAAATATATGCAATCAGTTTAAAGCGTCCAGTTTTGAAAGATCAGGATTGAAATCTGTATCTGGTAAGTGTTGAAATTTATTCACATTTATTTGTTTGCTTGTGTTTTTTTTCTATTTATTCATTTATATTATGTGTACATAATTCATTAAGAAAGATGACCATACTTATGTTGTGAGCTATACACTTATCAATGTTTGTCGAATGATGTTTCTATATAACACTGTGGAGTTGGACACTTGTTTTCATCAATAATGGGTATGGATTATGTCTTTTTTTGGGGGAGGGGTGCAGTGAGACTGGTACATCTCAAGCTGACCTTATACAAAATGATATCACTATTAAATGTTGTATAACATGTAAAAAAAGACGGTTAATTTGATGATAGTTTTCTCGTGAACATACAGATTAGTTGAATAACCATTGAAAACAATAAAGCTCTGAACAGATTTCCACATATCTATGAGATTATATCAGACTCATTTTAAGATAGTCAAGTCTAGTGAAGGATATAATAATATTCAGTCAAGATTTTTTTAACCTTAAAAGATATTCTATTTGGTATTATTTGGGACAAATGGTTTAAATTACTTACCTACTTACGCCTGTTACTCCTAATGGAGCATAGGCCACCGACCAGCTTTGGTTAGCGTTTGTTTAGCGACTTAGTTTTCTACAGGATGGGGTCGCTAACCCCATGTCCAACCCTCCTCCTTTATCCAGGCTTGGGACCGGCAGTAGCCCCCGGAGGGACTCCAGGCGGAGTTGGTTTAGATTACTTAAAGAAAAAAATGCAAATAAGAATAAAACAAACTAACCAGCTCTTTCTAACTTTTAATATTCTGTTAAAAGGACGATTTTTAAACTAAACTATCTCTAAATAAAACATATAGATTTCATGAACTATATATAAGTAATTATTATAATCTCAAAAAGTGGATTCATGTATTGTGACAGTATCCATGTGATCTGGTTGTTTATCGTAAGAGTAGTTCTATTCTCTGAACCATTTATTGATTTACTCACTTATATTACTTGTAAGATCAATGATTTTCTATGTTATCAATGACCCAATGATCAATGAACAACAACAACATATACCTGAATGAGTATTGGTTCTTTAATTTCGTTTAACCTACTGTCGGATCAGAAGACGAAGTTAGTAAGCAGAAATTTCTATTTTACTCTATATATACCATTGACTTAAAAATCGTGTGTTAATATAGATTAACTGCCTAACCACAATGCAATATACACACCACCAGCTCATAAATAAGTAGGAGGGGAATAATCAATTAATAAAAAATTTGGAATGGTACGGTAGATAACAATGGTTTATGGGTCATATGAAAATCAAAGAATAGAAGACTATAGGGATACAATATTGAAATCGTTTAATAACTTTTCAGTTGGAAATATAAACAGTAATCCCATATAGGATCGTTTTGAGGGTTCAACCTCGCTCAAATTCTCTTCCAGTTGACAGTAATCTATATACTTTAACGCATTATATAACCACCAGTATTGTGAATACGTACTACATAACTAATTCATTACATGAAGCAAGTATAGATTTATGTCTTTGTCTATTAATCGTTATTATTGATACCATCCAAATGTTTGAACAAATTTAGTCAGTCAGTCAGCTAAAACGTAGGACCAGGCACATATATGCATCAGTCCAAGTTGCCATACCTCAGACATAACAACAAGATGAACACCAAATTCATAGAAGCAGTCATTTCAATGGTAATAATATATAAAAACAAAAATTGCATATAAGGATATAATACATGAAGGAATAATTAGTTCGTAGAAAGAAAGGTATAAAATAATTTTAACCCCACGGTTTAAGGGAAGGTAAAGAGTGTATACACTTGTGCCATTGTGGTCGATTCTCAGTTACAAGTCACTCAGAGTCTCTAAGCATTGGTTGTGACTGTCACATGGACCCCAACCAAGTGGTTTGCATCTACCAACATGGCTCAGATCAGAAGTTAGTGACTTCAAGCACTGATGCCACGTTTCGGTTTGGCTGCCCCTGACTTTCTTCCAATTGTCTCCAACACTAATCAGCATTGAGCGTTGTGGTAGTCGGTGTTCAGGCATACATAAAACGTGGCCCAACCATCTCATTAGATGTAGATTCACAAACTCATGAGCTGATTTACCATCATCACTCCCTAATACCCTGCATCTAACCTCACCATTACTTACCTAGTGTTACGAGCAGATGCCAGCAATAATTCTAATATGTGAAGAAATACTAGTAACTTATGAATATCTTACAGAAGTCAATTAAATTGGACTTCAATATCCAGGTTATTAATTTAATTTCAAATACTTTTACTGACAAAACTACTATTTATCAAACGAATTTTTATCAGAAGGGGTTTTGTGGAGATCTTAGAGATTCCACTGTTTGAAATCATGAGTCAATTGAAGCTAGACTACCATGGAAAACCTGGAAGCACTGGACGGCCGTTTTTTCCTAGTATGGAACTCCTCAGCAGTGCACATCCATGACCCCGCACCCCACGCGGTTCGAATCCTGGATTTATCAGTTTCGCGCCAGGCGCTTAACCAACTAGACCACTGACCCGACCAACATCCAACGATGTTAATGTCTAACTTCAACCAATCCGCGAAGTTGCGCCACCGTATACCACTGTCCTCAGTGAGTCGATATCTCACAACAGACCTGGTTGAACTTCACTGGTAACTGCTTCTCACTAGAATTCCAGGAGTCCCATACTAGGACGAAACGGCCGTCCAGTGCCTCCAGGTTTTTCATGGTGGTCTAGCTTCAATTGACCCATGATTTCAACCGGTGAAACGAATTTTTTAAAAATAAATTATAGTTTAAATGATCTTATAAACGTTTTCAATAAACATTTCCTCTCCTACACCCCACACCATCCCCCCTAAAACAACCCTGAAAATTCTGATATCTTATTCATTTGTTCGATCATGATTGTTACTAACACGTTTAAATGTAAATTGTACTGTAACGATTTATTGTGTGTTCTATTTGAAAAAGGAATTTCAATAACCTATACACATACTTTTGTTTTTCAATACAAATTAAATGTGAAAGAGTTTCCATTGTGAAACATTTGAGAAAATTGTTTAGCGTGAGATTGATCTGAATAGAATGGAACTTGAATTAATTATTATGTAATTACTGTTCACACATACATACATAAGTACATACATACATACATAGATACATAGATCAACTTGTGAATGATAAATAAATAATTAATTAATTGGAAACACTTTACAATACAGTTTAGTTAAATAACAAGCATTTCAATAAAGTATGTATAATTTCGATTGAGATCATGAACCGATTGATGATGAACAACCACTGGAAACCTGGAAGCACTGGACGGCCATTTCGTCCTATTGTGGGAGGTTAGAAATTAACACTATTAGATGCCGGCCTGCTCAGTGGTCCAGTAGGTTAAGCGTTCGCGTGCGAGACTGAGGGTCCTGGGTTCGAATCCCGCGAGCGGGATCGTGGATGAGCACTGCTGAGGAGTCCCACAATATGACGAAACGGCCGTTCTGTGCTTCCAGGTTTTCAATGGTGGTCCAACATCAATCGGTTCATGATCTCAATCAGAAACTTAACAATCTCCACAACCCCGAAACTGATTACACTTTTTGGTTGTATAGAACGAAGATGAGAATAACGTATATAAAAAATGGAAGCATACTCTGCTTGGACTGAAGTGGTACAGTTGAACATAGACCAATTCAATCTCTTGTATATCATCCATAGTTGTTTCGTAGGATACGGTCACCGTTGGTGTAAGCATAGCACAATTAATTCTTAAAACTTAAATGGAATTTAAAATTTTTTTTATCAGAATGGGTTTTGTGGAGATTTAAGAAATTTCACAGATTGAAATCATGAGTCAGTTGAAGCTAGACCACCATTGAAAACCTGGAAGCACTGGACGGCCGTTTCGTCCTAGTATGGGATGCGCACTGCTGAGGAGTCCCATACTAGGACGAAACGGCCGTCCAGTGCTTCCAGGTTTTCAATGGTGGTCTAGCTTCAACTGACTCATGATTTCAATCTGTGAAAATTTTTTAGTTGGATTTAAATAAATTGCCAAAACCTCAGGAAAACTATAAGCTACAGCGTGACCATATGAGAGAGTTTCGAGAGAGAGAGAGAGAGAGCGAACCCATCCCACCATCGGTCGTATCAAGACATTTTCGCGTCTTAGAGCAACAACTGTTTATTATTGTATTGCCATTTTCCGTGTATCCTAAGCTTCCGTTGGACTCACTAAGTATTGTTATACTTCGTAGTAATTATTTACCACTTACTCCTATTTTTAATCACATTCGACTTCATTATGAAAAAATTTTAATTTCTTATTTGTTATGTATTGTGGCTTCATCATTAATCTACATAAAGATATGAATTATTGAGCTGTAAGGATTAAATAATAATCCAACATTTGTCTGTTTGTTATGTTCCTACATCTGGCTGGACACCGGTTCAGAAGAGTCCCGAACCAATAGATTAGCAGTCACTGCTCAAGGTTAATTGCTGTCAGTTGGAATGTGTAAATGGTCTATAGCTGAAAAGCGTACCCGAATTAATGAAGTATAAATTGGATTTATATGACTTACTTACGCCTCTTACCCTACGTCGTGTAGGAGATAGGCCGCTCATCGGCATTCTCCATCCAACTCTGTTCTTGTCGATCCTTTCCAGTGGTTTCCAGTTCCCATCCATTCTTTTCATGTCTGGTTCTAATTCCCGACTACATATGTTCCATGGTCTTCTAATCTCCATTTTGTCTTCAGGATTACAAATTACAGCTTGCCTCATGATGCAGTCTGATAATCTCCTGCATGTGTGACCTATCAACTTCCAACGTCTTTTCTTCATTTCCTACTCAGCTGGATGTTTGTTCTTTCTCTCCCACAGTAGATTGCTGCTGATGGTATCTGGTCAACGGACATTCAATATCTTACGTACACAATTGTTTAGAAATAATTGAACATTTTTATGATGGTTGTAGTAGTTCTCCAAGTTTCAGCTCCATACAGTAGAACTGTCTTGACATTCGTATTGAAGGTTCTCACTTTGATGTTGGCCGAAAGTTGTTTCGAGCTCCATGTATACTTCAATATTAGGAATGCTGTCCTTGAATTGGCAATCACTACCTTTACGTCTGCATCACATCCTCTTTATTCATCGATGATGCTACCATATACGCGAAAGTTTCCACCTCTTCCAGAGTTTCTCCATCGAGTGTGATTCGAATGGCGCTCTCCATGTAGTATTTGAGGATCTTGCTTTCTCCATTGCGTATGTTGAGGCCTACTTATGCAGAATCGTCTACTACGCCGTTTGTCTTGACTTGCATTTTTTCATGTGTAGGTTACAGAAGAGCTAGGTCGTCTACGTAGTCCGTCGTATGAATTCCGTAGGATGTTGACGATCTTCTCAAGTGTCGAAGAAGGTTCCCTAATTTTCTTCTATCCACAGTGTCAACTACCTTCTCATAGTGAATGAAATTGATATATATTGATGAGTTCAACTCAACTGATTATTCAACGATGATCCGTAGTGTCGCCATTTGGTCTGTGCACGATAGATCCCTACTGAATCCAGCCTGTTGATCTCGAAGTTGGGCGTCTACTGAATCGTTCATCTGGTTCAACAACACTTTGTTGGAAACTTTTCATGCTACTGATAGTAATGTGATGTTTCTCTAGTTCTAACATTTTCTCAGATCTTCTTTCTTTGGTATCTTGTTGAGGTGTCCTACTTTTCAGTCTGTCGGCACTTGTTCTTCATCGCAAATCTTCTTGAATGGAATGTGGAGCATATTTGAAGTTACTTCTACGTATGACTTCAGTGCTTCAGCTAGCATGTTGTCTGATCCTGCTGCTTCCACACTCTTGGTTTGTCTGATAACAATCCTGATTTCTTCTATCGTTGGTGGAGTGACATCTACAGGAAGGTCTTCGTGTGTGGTTTCGATGTTCGGTGGATTCAATAGAACTGTCTTATTTGGTTCTTCAAATTGTTTTACCCATCTGTTCATCTGTTCCTGAATCTCGGTGATTGGCTTGTTTTCTTTGTCCTTGACTGGTCTCACTGTTTTATTATATTTCCCTGATAGTTCCTTCATCGTATCATATAGTTGTTTCATATTTCTTCTACGCATTTGTGCTTGTCAGCTCTAATGTTACTCTCTACTCGCTTGTTTGCATTTGGTCAGTGCCTTGACTTTCTATGCTCTTGTTCGAATATTGCAATTTTTTTATTCTTGTTCTTCGTTCCTTGAATCATGCTCAGGGTTTAAATAGAGATCCATTATTTATGATGATGCTTCTTGCAACTTAGAATCTCTTGATACGTTGAGGTTAGTGCTTCTTTGATCCATTTCAAGTTGTTCTCCATAGTAGTTTCTTCTTCTTTGGGCAGATCTTGTAGGTCTTGATTTCTGTTGTTGAGAGCTATCTCGAATTCGTCGAGTTTGTCAGTATGTCGAAGCAAGACAGTATTGAATGTTTGTACTGCTGTTTCCACAGTTTTCATCTAGGCAACCACCAGATGATGATTTGAAGCTATGTCAGCTCCTCTCTTGATTCTCACGTCTTCCATTGACCCTCTGAATTTTCATTGATACAAATATTATCTATCTGATTTTCTGTGGTGTAATACGATGAAATCCATACAGATTTGTGCAAGTGTTTGTGAAGGAATATTGTGTCACCCGTAACCAATTTATTAAATGTACGTAGATCTGCAAATCTCTCACCATTCTCGTTCCTTTCTCCCAGTCCATGTCCCAAGTTATTTTCCTACTCAGTGTTGTTCACTCCAACTTTAGAGTTTAGCTATCCTATCAGGATGGTCAGATCTTTTCCTGAAGACTTCGCTATGATCGATTGCAGACTCTCGTAAAACTGATCTTTATCGTCGTCGTTGCTATTAGTAATAGGTGCATAACACTGGATAACGTTCAATGTGATCCCCTTCTTCGTTATTTGAAGGATGTTTGATGATCCTGGATCCATGAAATTCCCACCCGTAGCTACATGATTGGTCCTCCCGGTCCCCCACATTGAACGGAAATTTCATGTACCTATATTAATTATTTCTCTGGTTGTCAGGAAAAGGATTGGCCTGGTGACTTTCGAAGAATCTCGGCCTTTATCATTAGGCGTCATAACTTTTCTAAATGAAGATCCTTGTACTCCCAGGAGAGAAGTTAAAGAGCTTAATTTGTTTATTCTGGTCAGCGATTTTTTAGCAAGGTTGCGTCCCACATGATGGATTTGTTGCCCTCTATACTCAATCCATATTCTTTATTTTGGCTCGGAACCGGCAGTAACCCTAGAAGGGCTACAGGGAGAGTTTGGATTTATACAGGTGAACATACAAGAAATTTTAAGGTTATAACACGATTGATTTAGTCGTATCTCCATATTGTTCAACTGTCCTTATGTTTCATGAACTGAGATTTACACTAATCCTGAATACTTTACAATAATATTATACGTCTATGGTCTTATGCAAGATTCATCTAAGGACCTTAATGTATAACAGATAACACGATAACTTTTAATTAATAACTTAAATTTTAATGGTTGAAATAACTGGGTAATCTCAAATAAAGATGTAACAGCCGATCAGTGCTCTTACTCATCTAAAAATCGTTCATCATCTTATATTGTTAGTCTATGGTACAAATTAATTTCAGTTCAGGTAAATTAAAATCCCAAAAGTAATTAAATTCACATAGTGTTGTTTTACTTGTATCTTCCGATTGTTGTTTAGAACTGCAACTGATCAGTCTCGTGTTGGATTATGTGCATCCTGTGAGGATTGCGTTGATATTGCTTTAAGTTACAAGTTTTTTAAGAAAAGATGGATAGTGGCTAGCAGTGGAATCCAGGACTCAGGTTTCGTCCTATTTGGGACTCGTCAGTTGGATGTACCTGAATCTCAGAGTTAATGTTCAGTCCGGGACTACGAAACCAGTACTGTTTGCTTCAAACACCGTTGCGTCATCCACGTAGCTACTGAGTGCTGATAGCCACCTACTTATGCAATAGGGTGAAGTTTAAATCCACTTGGTGAACATCAACTCTAGGATGCAGGTACATCCAGCTGACGAGTCTCAAATAGAACAAAACGAGCGTCCTGGATTCTATTGTTAACTACTATCCATTTTTGTCTCAGAATAACTGTTTATGATTCTCAAGTTATCTATTTGTTTTATATCAAAACAAGGCCTATTCAAAGATGTTAATAGTTTCGTTTATTCTTGTTAGGATGTGCAGAAAAATATACCAATAATTGTCATGTTAAGTCTAGTGGTGTCCTTGAACTTTAAATGGACATTTCCTATTGGTCAATATTTATTTCACTTGTCAAATATTGTACAAATGTTGTTTCCTATTTTATGGTACGATGTGGTCTGGTTGATTGGTATATAAATAGAATATGTCTGAAATATAATGATTCATATCTCAGAGGCTAAGACTTGCGTTCTGGACTCAACTGGCTGAGCTAGACAGGGAAGCGGGACCATTTGAGACTCTAGGCCATCCGTACGTGTTTTACATGTCATTGGTCCGATCGGTAATACGCTGCTCCATAATATGCAGTCACACACGTCACAAAAATTCTTATTAATCCTTAACACGTCTACAGGTTAATTAAGATCTAGTCATTCAAAATGATATATTTGTCACCGTAACCATCTTTTTCATTGTGTTACTGTTAGATGAACATTTCCTTCGTTATATCACTATCTAAATGATTTCTTATTTGTTTAACGTAAATAAGTTGATAAAATACTAGTCCACTGAGACTATAATTTATGGACGACACTTGAGCGATGCAGAAGTGGCTTTAAGAAAATTCACCTACCCACGAGAGTTTAGAGAGGGTTAAAAATGAGTGTGAGAAATTAGAATCGAGATTTAGCGTGTCAAAAGACAATTTATCAGAAGGGGTTTTGTGGAGATTTTTAGAAATTTCAATAGTTGAAGTCATGAGTCAATTGAAGCCAAACCACTATGTAAAACCCGGAAGCACTGAACGGCCGTTTCGTCCCAATATGGGACTCCTCAGTAGTGCGCATCGACGACCCCACCCCACGGGATTCAAACGGCCGACCAATGCTTCCAGGTTTTTCATAGTGGTCTAGCTTCAATTGACTCATGAGTTCGACCATTGAAAAATACAATTTAACCGCATGAATTAGTTCGTTCATAAATATGAGAATCATACCATGAATACCTCATTTGCAAATATCCGTCATTTGTCTTTCACATTCAGTATGATTCTTGTAGTCCATAATTACAGTCTATTTTCCCTTCTTTTTTCTTCAACTCGAAATTCTTAGCTTTCTGCTGTCATGTTTTCCATTTCCGACTAGTTTACATACTACTTTTTTTGTCGATATAAGTAGCATATACCACGCTTATATTTTTCTAAACTTCACCTATCAACAAAATACTCATGTTCTCACTCTTAATCTCTTCCGTTATTTGTAATAATCCTTTTGCCTCCCCTCACTGACAATCCAATTATAAAGTGTATCTGTCAAAAAAAACTTTCTCTTTAGTAAATGTACACGTAGACTAGTGTTGTAATTCTCTAACTATTTAAACATTCCAACTCATTTGATTTTTGTCTTCAACACCACCTTCCTCATTGTTACTCGAGTCAAGCATACTGAATGGATTTAAAGGAAATACTTGGTCATTAATAAAATGAAAGAAAAAACACAAATTTTTAGTCAGACTATTTCATTTTATCTGAAAACCAAAAAATAAGTAATAATGTGTCGCTCAATTTCATGGATTAGTTTAAGTTAGAGATTTAACGCCGTTGAATGCTGTCTGGCTCAGTGGTCCAGAGGTTAAGGGCTCGCGCAGGAGACTGATAGATCCTGAGTTCGAATCTCGCGAAGGGGTCCACAATAGGACAAACTGGCTATCCAGTGCTTCTAGGTTTTCCATGATGGTCTAGCTTCAATTGCCTCATGATCTCAACTATTGGAACGAACAAATATTGAGTAAAATTAATGCATTTCTCGTTCAAATTCGTTTTGCTATCACTACGGTAAAAAAACTACGTTACTTCATCTTTTATACAGAAATGCAACATAATGAATGATTGTCGACATTAACTGTTGTCCATTCTCAGCTCTCCACATCCGATGGGAAGAACGAAATAAAATGAACAGCTCGAAAGCAACTGGCCGATTTGGACAACGCAAATGACCTAACCCTCCTATCACGTACACACAAATACATACAAATACTGATTAAAACCAAAGATCAGTTTATGATATGGCGTCATAGTATGATGAAAGAACTGCACAGGACTGACATCCGTCAGGTCATCACACACAACTCATTGATTAGAGTGTTAAACATCTTATAAGAGTAAAGATTTGCGTTTTCATCAAATATAGATCAGGATAAAAGCCAATAGTTATAGTAATGTAGTTCTCAATAATAATCTTTATTAAGGCAATGATGAATTTCTCATAATTCTGCATAACCTTGGTTGTATTTTCTTTAGACTGAAGTAAATTGAATACTATCCATGTTCTTTCATTCCTTAGCTGCGCTACATTTCTTTCTCCCCTTTCTTTCTTGTTCTTATCTTTAGAAGATTATTTTTGGCGTTAGTTTTATTTCATGCTTTGTCCTACCAAAGTTATTGTATGTGTCATAAATAAAATAAATTTTAATAAAGTTTGAATGGACAGCTCAGAATCAGTTAGATGATTTAGACTTCGCAGATGAGCTAGCCCTCCTATCTAATACACACGAACAAATGCAGATAAAGACAGTTAGTGTAGCAACAGCCTCTGTAGGAGCAGGCCTCAACATAAACAATGGAAAAAGCACAGTCCTCAAACACAACATGGAGAGCACCAACCGAATCACACTTGATGAAGAAACAATGGAAGAGGTGGAAAGTTTCACGTACCTGGGTAGCATAATCAATGAATAAAGAGGATCAGATGCCGACGAAAAGGCGAGGATTGGCAAAGTAAGGAGGGCATTCTTACATATGGAACTCAAAACAACTACCAACTAATACTAATATGAACTTCAAGACAGTTCTACTGTACGGAGATAAAACTTCGAGAATTACTACAACCATCATCAAAAAGCACAAGTATTGATAAACAATTGTCTACTAAAGATATTCAATGTCCATTGACCGGATACTATCAGCAACAACTTACTATGGAAGAAAACAAACCAGCTTCCAGCTGAGAAGGAAGTTAGGAAATGTTGGATGTGGAAATCCTCAAACTGCATCACTAGACAAGCACCAATTTGGAATACTGAAGAAAAACTGAAAAGTGGAAGACCAAAGAACACACTACGTCGGGAATTGGAAGCAGACATGAAAAGGATAAATAGGAACTGGAAATCACTGAAAAGTATTGCCTAGGACAGTGTTGGATGGAGTGTGTTGGTGGGCCGACTATGCTCCACCATGACGTGGGGTATCCGGCGTAAGTAATTCTCAAATCTAATTCATTTTAGTAAATAAAAATAATAATTCATCAATGTAATGTAATTCGAACGATTTGAAACTTTTTCTCAGACACCTTTTTAACTCGGATTCATCTGTACAGACACATTAGATATACAGACACACCTACATATTTATTTCAATCTTAACATAGTAATAAGTCAATAAGATAGATTCAGAATATTTAAAGCCACCCGTCAACCACCTTTAACTCTAACGACTAGATACAGATACAAGAATTTTAGTCTTAACATAAAAATCGATAAGTGGAAGTTGGTTCGAGCATTTGGAATATTTTTTTTTAAAATCAGCTGTTGATGCTCATACTTAGAGATAGATATATAATAGATAGATAGATAGATAGACAGACAGACACATATAAATACCGACAGACATACCTCATCGTTCTTCCATGTCTGATTACAGTTCGTTGTGCTGACGGTGAAGACACTGGAAAAAAAAAGCGCACAAAAGCCCTAACGAAACAAAATGGTAATAATCACTAAGTTATTAACAGTCTTCATTAAAAGTGAACGTAACTTTTTTTTCTCCTGTGAATGTCAATTCTTTTTTTCATTAAGAAAAAAAGAGAAAAAAAAGAGAATAAAAACGTTTTATTTTGAAAATAACGAAGCCTATAAGAAATGGATAAATTACCTTTTCGTAGTTGTGTGTGTGTGTGTGTTGCAAGTGAGTGAGTGAGTGAGTGAGTGTTACACCCTCTTTGTGTGTGTGTGTGTGTATGTACGGTACACCTTCTTTATGGAAAAAATTTATTGTAATTAATCAGTCAGAAAAAAGGAAATTCGCTTTCTTTTCCTTTTTGCAATACTGGTAATGGTATATTAATGTTTCTTTAGATCAGTTATAACTTTCAATGATGTGTTAGTTTATGTTACTATGGCAAAGAACAATATGGATTCTTTCTTTCTTTCTTTTTATTTTTTTTGGCTGACACGTTTTATCACTGAATAATCAGTAATCAACATATATCATTTCGATTATTGTTTGTTTCATAAAGCACACTATGTTTTTTTCTATGTTTGAATTTACGAATTAATCTAAGATAGACTATTATTGAAAAATTAAAAGCACTGGACGGTCATTTCATTCTAGTATAGGAATCTTTAGTGGTACTGTAGTGAACAAGAATACGAGTGAGGACAACCAAATATACATACTTACTTACTTGCTTACTTACGCCTGTTACTCCCAATCGAGCATAGGCCACTGACCAACATTCTCCAACCCACTCTGTCCTGGGCCTTTTTTTCTAGTTCTATCCAATTCTTGTTCATTTTTCTCATGTCTATCTCCATTTTCCGGCGTAATGTGTTCTTTGGTTTTCTCCTTTACCTTTGGCTCTCAGGATTCCATGTGAGGGCTTGTCTTGTGACGCAGTTCGGTGCATTCCTCAATGTGTTTCCTATTCACTTCCAGTGATTTTTTCTGATTTCTTCCTCCGCTAGAATCTGATTTGTTCTCTCCCACAGAAGGTTGTTGTTGATAGTGTCTGGCGAATGGATCCGAAGTATTTTGCGTAGACAACTTTTAATAAAAACTTGTATCTTTTAGATGATGGCTTTCGTAGTTCTCCAAGTTTCCTCCCCATACAGTAGAACTGTCTTGACATCACAACCAAATGTATTTGAACATAAATCTGAAAACTATACAGTAAATCCCTAATTTGCAAAGTAACAATCCATTGTCTCAAAATAGACTGTTTCTTTTGCAAATATCAGACCATCGTCTCAGATTTCATTGTTTCTGCAATTTTATACAAATTGCTTTTCGTTATCGTTTTTTTCCTTCTCGAACTTCTACTGAAATACATACTACTCCTGACTATCGTTATATACTACTTGTGTGTATATAAGTAGCGTAAACCAAAGTAATACGCATTCACGATAACTGCAAGAGGGACTAGAACTCAAGATCCTCAGTTTCGTATATGAATGCTTAATGTATACATCATTGAGCTGACTGGTATCCAAAGTTTTCAATGATGGTCTAACTTAGATCGATTCTTGAAGTTAACTATTAAAATTACTACAATCTCCATAAATATTCTAATAAAATGATTTTTATTGAATACGAAAAATTGTAAAGAGACAGATAAGAAGTTTCTTATGAAAGAGAAAATAAACTATATTAAAAACATGAGAAAACAAGTTTCGACTTTTTTATATTAGAAGGGTTTTTGTGGATATTATAGTAATTTCAATGGTTGAGATCATGAGTCAGTTGAAGCTAGACTACCGTGGAAAACCTAAAAGCGCTGGATCGCCGTTTCATCTTAGTATGAAACTCATCAGCATTACGCATCCATGATCTCCTCTCACGAGATTCAAACTCAGGATCTATCAGTCTCACATGCGAGCCCTTCACCTCCAGAACACTGAGCCAACCAGCATGCAACGGTGATAAATCTCTAACTTTAACTAATCCATGAAATTGAGCGACACGTCGAGTGCTTCCAGGTTTTCCATGGTAGTCTAGCTTGAATCGACTCCTGATCTCAACTTTTTTTAATCAATTGTTGAAACGGCGGCTCACCAATATGTTAAGGCTAATGTCCTCAATATCTGACTCCAATAAATAATATCCCGTAAACTGAGTATTTAAGGTAGGCTTAATCTCCTAGTAGAATTACGGATTTACTCAAGATTATTGAGAAGCCTGAACACCAGTTGTAGAGATAATTTATTGTTAAAGACATGAACTAGTAGAAAAATGAATGAAAGTGGTGAGAGATTTGCAAACCTATGTGCCTTCAATGAACTGCTCATAAGCAGAATTATATTCTCACATAAGCGCATCCACAAAATCACATAAACCTCACCGGATCACACTACACAAAACCAAATCGACCATATCTGCATCAACAAAACGTTCAGGACGACGATGGAGGACGTGCGAATCAAGAGAGGAGCTGATATAGCATCAGATCATCACTTGCTGATCGCCAAGATGAAATTGAAACGCAAGAAGTACTGAACAACGAGGCGGACGATATCATAAAAGTTCAATACGGCCATTCTTCAGGATACTGACAAACTCAACAAATTCAAGATAGTCTTCAGCAATAAGTTCCAGGCCTTTCATGATCTCCTCAATGGAGAAGGAACTTATATGGAGAGCAACTGGAAGGGAATCAAATAGGCAATCACTTCAACATGTCATGAGGTCCTGGGCCACAAGAAGCAACATCACAAGGAATGCATCACTGTTGATACACTGGATAAGATTCAAGAAAGGAGGAACAAGGAGGCAGCAATCAATACCAGTCGAACAAGACCAGAAAAAGCCAAAACGCAAGCTGAATACACAGAAGTTAACAAGCAAGTGAAGAGGAGCATGAGAACCGACAAACTCCAGTATGTGGAAGATTTAGCAACGACGGCGGAAAAGGCTGCAAGAGGAGGAAACATGAGACAACTGTATGACATAACAAAGAAACTCTCTGGAAATCGCCGCAAACCAGAACGACCAGTGAAAAGCAAGGAATGCAAGGACACTCCAAAAATGTTCACAAGCCAAGAACAAATTACTTGTTAGCTGACTATCGACTTTCCCATCGAATCATCAACGAGTGGAACTCATTACCTCAGCACGTGGTTGATACTCCATCCGTCGATTCTTTCAAAAGAAAGTTGGATCAACTGAGAGACCACCATTGCCAGGACTAACACAGGCCATCAGACCTTCTGTCCTTCCCAAACTGAAACTGAAACTAATAAAAATCCGCAAGCGTACAGCGAGCAAGCACACGATGAAACAAAGTGAGTGAGTGTGTGTGTGTGTTAAAAATCCATATATATTTTTGAGAGTTAATCGAGTGTGGATAAATTATCGATTATCTGCACATTGCAACCATTAAGAGGATAGCTTAAGGGTTTATTGTACAGATATGCATTCGATCATACACACAGAAATTAACATGATGAATTAAGTGCCTGAGTTACAATGAGTAGACAAATGATACAGTGGTCAAATGGGCTTGCCACACAATAATATGAGAACTCTTTCAGGTTTTACAGTTGAAAACAGAGAAGAACAATCAATAGTTAATAAATGAGAAGATTACTGATAATAATAATCATCCGATTATTGGATATGGATGTGTGTTAACCATTAAGTAATGTTTGAGGCAAACATTGAACATCTAAAAAGAAATCACTAATGAGTAATTACTTATCATAGAAGCATTAGATTTTATTTCTATAACAGAAGAAGTGATGAAAGTAAGAAATAAGGAAAGAGAATTAATTCTTAGTTGCTATAGTAATTTAAACATTAAAAAAAAGGCATTAGTTAAAAGGTTTTCAATTACCTGGTTGTTTTTTTTGTATTTTTTGACTAAATTCTGATCACTCTTATTTGTATGCTGTATTGATTGCCTCGATATAGTCATTTTTGGCAAGTTTTACATGGAATAAATGATTTGTGGGTAGCCATAGAATTCAAGATATACGTTTCATCTTATTTGGGACTCTTGGTTCTGCACCTGAGTGTTAAGATTTACACTAGGAATGGAACTCAAT
The DNA here is from genome assembly GCA_944470375.2 of Schistosoma guineensis. NCBI lineage: Eukaryota > Metazoa > Platyhelminthes > Trematoda > Strigeidida > Schistosomatidae > Schistosoma > Schistosoma guineensis. The sequence continues at coordinate 15,569,325 of OX103893.1, forward strand.
ATGTTTCGTTCTTAAACATAAACTGTGCTTCTCATTAACAGATTCAATGTAATCATCAACACTGGGATACAGATAAATCCAGCTGATGAGTCCCTAAAAGATGGAACGAGTATTTTGGGTCCAATTGCTATCAGCCAGTCTATTTACTCAATACGAAAAACGCCGTCCTGAAAGGAGCAAGCGATATCAAATAGTTTGCAGTCAGGAACGGTAATTAAATCAAGTTTTAAATGATGGAGAATGAATGGAATTGCAACAATATAGTTGATTGTGTGACATGTCTCCCAGTATTTTCAGCTACCGATGATGTTTATCGAACGGCTTTAAACACAAAATTTGTAACTTCTGATATCACCCAAAACTAGGAACTGATGACTTCATAAATCGATATCATGTCTTGATCTGTCTGTCTCTGACTTTACTAAACTATAATGCTGTCGTCTAACATTTCATATCACATTAATCAACTTGTTCTAATTAATAAGTATCCTACGTCTAACTTCGGTATTACTCAATTATTTGCTTTATTACGTGAGTGTAATGTTCCAAAAATGCCTACGACTAAATATTTCTAGCCTATTTATGGATGCTACTTTAATAGGCTACGTTTGGCCAACGTAAAGTTGCATGTACTCGAAGGGAGCGGGGTTTCAGCATTATTCCAAGTTATCACATTGATATCAACTACGGAAATGATCATCTGTTTGTACTGTCTTTATTTTTTCGCTGTGATGATTCAGTCGATTTCGTTTACATACAGATTGATGTTTGTGACAATGTGATAACTTTTAAGATATCTAGAAAATATCACCTCGTAGTTGGCTAATCTCAGTGAAATCTTGGACTGATCTCAGTTAAAACAATTTTAAAAATTTGGAAGCACTGGACGGCTGTTTCGTTCTAGTGTGGGTTTTCTCAGTGGTATCCATCCACGAAATTATTGACTAGCTTCGACAGGAAATTTCAGGAGTTCGAGTATTAAGTCGTGACCAACGGAGCTAAACTGTGTCAATCGTTTGGCAGTTATTCACCAAAGGCAACGGGAGATGGTCGTACTGTATCTTGAATTGATTGATGTTAGATATTAACACCATTGGATCCCGATTTAACGGTCTGGAGATTAAGATCCTAGCATGAGACCCAAAGTGCTGGATCCAATTTCCTTCTGTGGGGTGTCATGTACGTGCACTGTTGAGGAATCAGATACTAGGACAAAACGCCCATCCAATGTTTCCAGATTACCAATGATTGCCCAACTTGGATCGATTCATGATTTTATTGAAATTCAATTATCTCCATGTTCTTATATTTAGAGTTGACTGATCACTATTGGAACTGAATGTTTAGTGGCAAGAAATTTCTTCGCTCCATTCGTTCTTCTTATTAATTGTCAAAACGAACATTTTCATTATCTTGAAATACAAATTAAATGAACCCCATGCAACTTACCTACTTATAATTGTTTTCAATCAAAGAATATGATACACTGTTATCATTGCTTTGTTTGCTCTACGGGTTGGTTTTTACAATCTCATTATTTCACTCACATATACACAATCAACTATTCTCTCTCTTTCTGAACTGTGAACTATAGACTTTGTATGATTTATTGACGTAGTTTACTATAAACCTACTACTTATTTAGATAGAAAGGATTTATTCAGTGTCTCTCAAACACTGAAAAAGTGTACTGTCTTAGAAAAAAGAACAATTGATGAATACATTTAATAGTTGAATTCATTAGTCGATTTAAGCTAAACTGTCATTGAAAACCTGGAAGCACTAGATGGTCGTTTCATCCTAGTATGGGACTCCTTAATGGCACTGCATATCCACGGTCTCACACGCGAGATTCGAATCCAGGACCTTCAGCCTCGTGTGCGAACATAGTTATCCACTTGAGACAATTGTGGACGGTCGAGCAATACCGTGGATTGTTTGAAGCTAGACATTAACACCACTGGATGCCGGTCAGTCCAGTCGTCTACAGGTTAAGTGTTCACGCGCAAGACCAAAGGTCCTGGGTTCCGATCCTGCCCACAGGATTGTGGATGCTCACTGTCACTAAGGAACCTCATACTAGGATGAAACGGCCATTCTGTGCTTCTAGGTTTTCAGTGGTGTTCTAGCTTAGATCGACTCATGAATTCAACTGTTGAATCTCTACAATCTCCAAAACCCCCGCATTCTGATGATAAACATATTCGCAGCTAGAAATAGATAGGTGATGTTTAACAATATAAGCACAGATCAATCACTACTACAAAAATCAAGACGGTGTATGATATTTTGTCTAAAAATCAATCATGCTAGTTCAATTACATTTTTTCTCTCTATCCTTCACCAAATCTTAAGTGTATATAATTGGTATTCCCTTATTTTACTGCTTCTTTTTGAAGTATACTATCGTTATTTAGTATCATGATACTTTTTAAGCAAATATAGATAGTGGTTAACAGTGGAATCCAGGACACGCGTTTCGTCCTACTTGAGACTCATCAGCTGGACGTACCTGCATCGCATAGTTGAGAAGATACAATTAAAACAATATCATGATACTTTTGTTGAGATTATTCTTATTTCTACTTCTTTTGTTATTATTCATTTTGTTACTGTATAGTTGAGATAAAAACGGCTGTGGGTTTTATCTTTAATTCTGACGATAAACTTTCAAAGTATGATCATCAATACTAGAAATAAGTAAACTAGAGATTGATTTCAGTGTTTTCGATAAATGTGCTCAATCTGTCTAGGTATATGCTTATTTCATTCAAATATATGTAAATACATAGCATAGTGAGAAATAAATTATCTCCTACATTGACCACGTTCGAACATGCATCTAAACTAGTAATACTGTGATTATAAGAGCTCATTGTTATTGAAAAAGTAATTAATGTGTGATAATGAAAGTAAACGTGATAGGTCACTGATTATAGACAAACAAGCATACAACGTACTAACTATTCAATGTGTCATTTTCCTTTCAATTTAATAATTTCTACTTTAGACTCAGTGAAAGTGACCATTTGTAATTGTGTGGAACAAAGTATTATTCAACACTTTGGTTCTGTATTCTTGGTTATGAATCGTCTATCTTATATAACATGATCTAGTCTCTTTATTCTGTACCATTCTAGTATCCAATCTAGCGGTGTTATAAACTTGGTCACCCACACTTGTTTTACTCTCATATTATTGTATTACCCTGATATACTGCAAAGAGAGAGAGGGATTTTAAACCACCCATTATATCAGTAACCACTGCGTAAATTATTGACTTTTATTACATCTTTGAACAACAATAGTAACCTATTACATCATGTTAAAAATTATTAGCATAATTAAGAGATACATTTTAGCAGTGAGAAGATTTGAGCAATTCTTCATTAATCCCTAACGAGAGGAGTGTAAGTAATAAATTTAAACTATGGTTATTTGAATGCTATTCAACATTTTAGGTCGGTCAATCCACCTGTTATAACTTGTGACCTGTATGCCCTGTCAATGTATACATATTGATACCGCCAATTAGTAAACAGTGAATTGTCGATCGGACCAATGACGCATAAAACCCGTACGAACCGTCTAGAGTGCTTATCGGTCCTGCTTCCCGCCTAGTCCAGCCTCTTAAGTCCAGGACATAAATCTCAGCCTCTACGATAAGAATAATTTATTTCAAGCATACTGGGTTTATATACCAACCAGAGAGACCATATCGTACCAATAAATAGGAAACAACATTTGTACAAGATTTGACCAAATGTGACTGTGAATGTGAGAGGTAGTGACTAATAGACAGGGCATAATTCAAGAATGGTAAATCGTATAATAATAGTTCATAGGTCAAAATAAAGCTCATAATAAAAGGGACACGAATATGAATAGTTTAGTTATTTAACAATTATACAATAAAAATATACGCATAGTAATGGTCCATAAATGGATCCTAAAAGTTACCATTCATTATTCTCATCGGGACATAACACCAGCTTGGTATCAAGTTCTATCTTGATTGTGACGAACTACTTGTCAATTGTCAGATAATTTGAATCAACACAACACTGTCACACTTTCAATATTCTTTTATTGATGTAAACGAGAAAGAAAGAAAAACTTAGTCGATGCATAAAACACGAAAAAAATGGTTGAAAAATCAGTGATCACTTTCAGGTAAACTATTTTCTTCTCTACTTTTATATCTTAGCAGTGTCACACACACACATACACTACTTAGATTGTTCGAATTATTTTTTCTGGTTAGCGTTTCTTTCAGCGAGTTAGTTTTCTACGGGATGGGGTAGCTAACCGCATCTCCAACCCTCCTCCCCTATCTGGGCTTGGGACCGACAGTAGTCTCAGAGGGGCTCCAGGCGGAGTTGTATACATATATACATTATTTACTTTTATGAAACATTCTACTTAAAATTTGTACATGTAAACTACAATTCTATTCAATTTCTTTCGTTATTACATAATTCATTATGAAGAGATAACATAAGTTGTCGAAAAAAACCCAACTAATCTGGATAAAATACTTCAATTTTCAGTAAGTCAATGCATAGATATTTAATCATACAGGATATATTCTTCATGCATTAAGCATTAGTATATACACACACAGAGAGAGAGAGAGAAACAACGAAAAAAACACACGATAGAATCTCAGACAAAACGTTTGTCATTCATGAAATTATCCCAAAGAAAGAAATTAACTAGAACAAATGTCAATAGTCTTATAGTCTACGGTACATAAGTCTTCTTAGATATTTTTTTTTGGTAAACTACATTGTAATAAGATCAATACTTACCTAACGGTATGTTTTTCTTCAAGAATTTCTCTCTCCTTCTCACTCTCTCTCTTTCTCTGTGTGTCTCTCTTCCACTCTCCCTCTCTTTCTCTCTCTTTCTCTCACTTCACTCATTCTTCTGTTTCTTCCTAATTTATTAACAGTACCAAAACCGATCAAATATACATTTATCTTAGGTAAGTGTAACGTCTTTATGTATATTAAGTGTATTTTGGTGATTACTAACATTTCTCTCTTTTCATTACTCTTTTTTTTATTAGTATAAGTGTCAGTTTGGATAGAGACTATTTTTTTTGGCAGTTTCATAATTTCCTATTAAAGAGTTAATTACATAACTTATACAATGGGATATTAAAGTTTAAAAGAATAAATCAAACAAACAGCTGACTAATAGAAAGTGTATTAAGAAAATTTTCAAAATAATCACTTAAAATGTTGTTCTTTTCTTTTTTTTTGAAAAAAACAAAAATTTTTTAACAATACACATTAGTGTATGATTGTTTTTTTCGAATCGATATTTGTGTAAATCTGTTGCCATGACAACATGTTAGGTGTATAAAGGTAATGGGTATAAGACATTAGACTCAAGTTTCGTCCCATTTAGTACTTATTAATAAAAATCTTGAAGAAATTGATGGTTTCTATATGGGATTTAAACCTGTATTATTGAGTTTCATAGCCACAATTGATTGGTCACTGGGTAGTGATCAATGTCATGCGTTTCTAGTCCTTATTAGTGCAGATTGAATGCTATCGACCAAGTTGCAATATGGACACTAGTCAAGGTGACTCAACATTGCGTGCACTATTTTGAGATAAGATGATGGTTGGGCGTAGTCAACAGGAAACCCTGTACACAGGTTTCGTGCTACTTGGCACTCGTCAGCAAGGTGTACCTGTATTGCACGCAGTGTCGAATCACCTAGACTAGTGTCCATATTGCAACTTGATTGATAGCATTCGATCTGCACTAAGAAGGACTTGACGCACATGACAGTGATCACCACCCAGTGATCAATCAATTGTGACTACATCTCAGTCCTACAGGAGGTCATTCGCGGTACGGATAGCCCAGTGGTAACGTCTTTGACTGTGAAGCTGGGTGATATGGGATAGAATCCATCAGGGAGCACCAGTTCTCTCAAGAATACAGGTACACTTAGCTGACGAGTGCCAAGTAGCACGAGACCTTGATCCAAGGTTTCCTGTTAATTACCTCCAACCACTATCTGAATTTCATAGTGTTTCGTGATATCTCTCTTGAACACAACCTTCATGATCTCACATCAAAACATAGTGCACGTAATGTTGTATAGTTTAGACTAGTGTTTACATTGTAATTTGATTTATAGAATTCGATTAAGGCATTGAGTACTAGATAAACATAATATTGTTTACAATTTAATAATTAATTATTTAAATTCTTGATAAAGTTCAACTTACTTATTGGATTTACCATCTCATTAAACTATGATCATGAGCTCATAGAATCTGTAAAGTAAATTAATTAGAAAATATAGAGAAAAAACAAGATTCGATGGTTCAAATCATGAGTCAATTGAAGCTAGACCACTTTGGAAAACCTGGAATCACTGAACTGCCGTTTCGTTCTAGTATGGAACTCCTTAGTATGGTGTTCTAGGCTCAATTGACTCATGATTTCAACTATTGAAATTACTAAAATCTCCACAAAACTCCTTCTGATAAGATTCTTTGAAACTATAATTTATGAACGAACCAATCAGATTTAGGATAGAAGGTCTTGGATTTCGGCACGAGATTCATTCACTTGTTTATTTAAATAACGTTTTGACATTTTAGCTGATGTCAATTCGAGATGAAAACTTCAAATCTAATTCATTACCCTAACCATCAACTGTAAATCCTAATTCTAATTCCTCACACTGGTTTATAACCATCATTCAGTCTTAGTTATTAGGTGGACAACCTAAAGGTCAGCCTAGCGTCGCTCAATTGTCCTCCTTAAAATATAGTTTTACCCGAGATTTAATGGAATGTTGTACTACTAATAGTTTAATGAATATATTCAAAGTCTTTGTTGAGTGAATATACTACTTATTTATATTTTTGATTGAGATCATGAACCAATTGATGTTAGACCACCGTTAGAAACCTGGAAGCACTGGATGGCCGTTTCGTCCTATTGTGGGACTCCTCAGCAGTGCGCATTCACGATCCCGCTCGCGGGATTCGAACCCAGGGCCTTCAGTCTCGCGCGCGAACGCTTAACCTACTGGACCACTGAGCAGGCAGGCATCCAATGGTGTTAGTGTCTAACATCAACCAATCCACGAAATTGCGCGACCATCTTCCATTGTACTGAGGTAGATGCCTGTCTCTACCCGACACGGATTAGCTCGACTGGTCACGACTTCTCACTAGAACTCCGAGAATTCCCTCACGAAGCTAGTCACTAGTGAGCACATGTTAATTATCAGTTTGGTGATTGTGGAGATTGGTTCATGATCTCAATCAAAAACTTAATAATCTCCACAACCCCTATACTGATACTTATTTATATCATTTTATACTTACTATCAATTGACTTGTTAATAAATGTTAAAACATTTTATAGGTTACTTGGGAAGAAAACTTTCAGTAGTATTGTTAATTTATGTATTAAATAACTTATTGAAAATAGTAACTACCGTGTTGTGCAGTGTCCAATTCTGATATGTGAAATTAACCGGCTACTAGAATGAGAAGATTTAGAGTGAAAGAAAAACATTTTATTGGCTAAACTAAATCGATGGATACCTGTGCACTCATATATATATATATATATATATATATATATATATATATATATATATATGTCCCTTAGCGATTAAAGTCATATGTTCAGCTAATAGTATGTGTCTCGTTCCTTAAAGAAGGAAGTTCAGTTTTGACCATTAGTAGGTTTATCGTTTGGTCAGTCTGACTAGCCTACAGTATCATAGTGATGAAGAGAATTTTAATTGAATTAGCATAAATAACTTCTTTAGCATTAATCGTGTAATGACATTGATTTTGGCTACTATTCTCCCTATATCCTGACTCCCAAGAGTAGGGTAAGATGATTCGCTTTTTTTTTAAAAAAAAGAAGTAAACTATGAAAATTACATCATTGTTGACTTGAACAAAAAAATTTTCTAGCTGAAATAGAATGAAAACTAAGCATCTTTGACATTGTCAACAAGACTGAAATTGAATATTTTATGAACATCCTGTTTGGATGCTTATTTTTATAGTTTATCTTTGAAATACTTAAATCTTTATAAGCAAAAATAGATAGTGGCTAGTAGTGGAATCCAGAAGACGGGTTTCGTCCTGTTTGGGATTCGTCAGCTGGGTGTACCTGCATCTCAGAGTTGATGTTCATTCGGCCCAGATAGGACGAAACACGCGTCTTGGATTCTACTGCTAACCACTATTCATCTTTGCTTATAATGCTTGTAAATTAAGACAATATCGAGACAATCTACATAGGATGCACATATGCCAATAAAAGAGACTGATCAATTACAGTCCTAAACATCAATGGGAAGATTCAAGTAAACAATGACCAAGTGTATTACTGATTGTAGCAAGACTTACTGGGTAGTAAGAAATATGATTACAGTTTCTGTAATTAAAATTGTTAATTTCATCCAGATAGTTATAGACACCTTTGAATCTGATATATATATGCACTACTTAAAAGTTGTCACATCAAACTCACAAGGTGAAAAAAATCACCAAATCTCGCCTACACTATAAATAGCACAAGTTGACAAAATCTAACCGAGTCATCTGATTAAATCTTAATACTTCTTCAGATACTGATCTACCAAGATTGATGTAGCTTATATAAAAACTAAGGTGGTCAATTAACAACTAGCATACTAACTGATTGAACACAAAATTTAAATGGCGATCAAAGCTCGCAGATCGAGATTTGCACAACTTAAGTCATTGCATGAATCAATTATTTTAAATAAATAATAATTGAACCACTTGACCAACTGGTAAATTTTCATAGCTTCAATCACTAACTTATTTTAGCTAGACCATTCTTGAAAAACAGGGATCACTAAATGGCTGTCTCTTTCTAGTATAGGACTTCTCAAGTCAGAATACCCACGAACCCTCACACGGGAATCAAACCCTGAACATAACTTCCAGACTACTGAATCAACTTTCAATGATACATTTGTCTAGGTAACATTTTGTCATACCGACGGCCTCGAGCTATTCGCAAGTTAATCAAGAAACTTTAATTATTTAACAATTAACGATGGAAAATCAAGAAAATTACAGTGGGATACTAGTTTTGATAAGATATATGAACCCTTATATAATGAGTTATTCATTATAATAAAAGGAAAATGTTAAGTATACATATTAGGATTCGGTCTAGCGTTATGAATTAAGGTTATAACCCTATAGGATTTTCGTCCCTAACTTACATTAGCTATAATACAATGATGCTTTTTCATCGTTTAGTTTATAAACTTAAGAAAGTTAAGAGTAGGTAATTATAGTAGGCAACTATTGTCTGACTACAGAAGTAACCTTGATTATGCATTGAATCATATCAAATACTCTAATATATTACTTACTTACTTACTTACTCCTGTTACTCCTCGTGAAGGAGCATAGGCCGCTCACCAGCATTCTCCATCCAACCCTGTCCTGGGCAATCCTTTCTAGCCTCGTCCAGTTGTAATTCATCCTTTTCATATCTGCTTCTATTATCCGACGCAATGTGTTCTTTGGCCTTCCTCTTTTTCGCTTCCCTTCAGGATTCCAAGATAGGGCTTGTCTCGTGATGCAGTTTGATGATTTGCGTAATGTATGTCCTATCCATTTCCATCGTCTTTTCCGAATTTCCTCTTCAGCTGGAAGTTGGTTTGTTCTCTCCCACAGAAGGCTATTGCTGATGGTATCCGGCCAATGGATGTTGAATATCTTGCGTAGACAGCTATTTATAAATACTTGTACTTTATTGATTGTGGTTGTTGTAGTTCTCCAAGTTTCAGCTCCATATAGTAGAACTGTCTTGATGTTCGTATTGAAGATTCTCACTTTGATATTGGTTGAAAGTTGTTTTGAGTTCCATATGTTCTTCAATTGTAGGAATGCGACCCTTGCTTTGCCGATCCTCGCCTTTACGTCTGCATCTGAACCTCCTTGTTCATCGATGATACTCTAATATATAGTCATAATTTAGTTTAAGGACCATGTCATATTCACTGTTTGGTTACGTAATGGAGATATTTATCCTTTTCAGGCATTTTAGGAAACAAATATTGATAATTATCATTTAGTTCATGATAACATACCAGTTATGTTTCAGTGAGCTTTCAATTTTGCCCAAAAATCTTTGGGACCCTACCATAATTCCGATTGGTTTTTATTAAAAGAAGGTCGGTATAGTATACTTTTACCTAACTTTAATCAATTCACGACACTCATCTATTGCCTGTGATGGAGAGCTATCACACAATTAACATAGTTTAACTTTACTGATCACGGATTCCCACTAGAACTCAAGGAGTTGCATCTTAAAGCTTGTCACTAATGAGCATGCAATTATTATTAGCATAGAAGGATTTGAAGAGATTGTAGGATTTTCATGGTTTAAGTCACAAATTGATCTTAGCTGGGAGGCTAGGCTACGTCTCACCATTGTGAGTTGATTAAAATTTGACACGTATATTATTAGTGTGAACGTGTAAGGATGAGGTTCCTGGGTTTGACTCCCGGATTCGGGACCATGGGTGTTCACTGTTGAGATATCTCATGCTAGAACGAAATAGCCATCCAGTGCTCCCAGTTTTTCAATAATGATCCAGATGATATTAGTTAGTGATTTAAACGACTGAAAATTCTACAGTCTCTAAAAACCTCTGACTAGTAAATATCGATAAATAGTCAAATCAAGTTTTGAATTTTAGCATGCTTAAATGATTAGGTTGGAGAAAAGTCAATAGAATATTTGGAGATCTGACACTTTTTTGGCTATCAGAAGGGGTTTTGTGGAGATTTTAGAAATTTCAATAGTTGAAATCATGAATCAATTGAAGCCAGACGACTATGGAAAACCTGGAAGCATTGGACGGCCATTTCGAATCTCGTGGGGGGTGGGATCGTGGATGCGCACTACTGAGGAGTCTCATACAAGAACGAAACGACCGTCCAGTGCTTCCAGGTTTGCCATGGTGGTTTAGCTTCACTTGACTCATGATTTCCACTTTTTTAGTTATCGAAAAACAAGGTAGCAAAATATTGGAAGGTTAAAAAAAGTTACATATGTCAATGGCAATACTCTCTGATTATTTACTTACCCACTTGGCTATCAGCTTAACTATTAACACAATCAGCATAGTGATCCATTGAATTCAAGGTTTTTACTCTCTATCTCTCATCCTATTCTTGAAACAGCCTACTTTATGATCATGCACATACACATAAACTGGTTTCTTATTATGCATGATAATAATACTGCTGGAAATACTTTCACTGTTTATTTACCTATATAGTGTATGCGCGTACACATTGGTGTGTGTGTATGTTTGTGTGTACATGTTCGACCCATACATGTACATTCATCTATTCACTGTCGTTTCCAAACTGATTATGCCTTGATAAGAAGAGAACGAAGGAAATCTCCATTCATTCATTCATTCATTCATTCATTCATCCATTCAATCATTAACATCAATTTTGTTTTGTACTACAACTTGTTCTGATTACAGGTGAAATAAAAAAGTGATGAGGCAATAGATTATTTGTTTATTTATCATTAAAAGTAAACAATTCATTCATTCGATTATCAGTTGAACTGATGTACGTACGTACGAAGTTCTATGTTGTTACTGACTGACTGATTTCTAGATTTTATGCTTTATTGATGTTGTTTATTTTGTCACTGGTTTTTTTGTACATGAGTGATCTTAGCATCAAATGTATGGTAAACAATGTAAGCGAATAATAAACAAGGATATAAATCAACTTTTGTTGTACCTGTTTATATACCGTTTTACATCTCCAAAGTATTTCTACATGTATGTGTGTGTGTAATATGTACGACTATCCACAACCACACACACACATACACTCATGGACATCACAACGTATTGAAAGATCTGCAAGGTTATAAAAAAGAAAAGTAATGAATGAACAACTTTAGTGAAGGACAGAAACACTTCATTGTTATTATTATTTATGTGATGACTGATGATCACGATAATGATGATGTTGATGATGATTCTTCTGTTAGATCATTGTTTATGTCTCCGCTTTATCGTTTACTCCATTGTGTTAACTTAAAGATATTTTCAGAAATGTATTTTTCTTTTGTTAAATATAAACAAACATTTCTATAATTAAGCAGAGATAGATGGTGAGTGGCGGCGAAATCCAGGATGCTCGTTTTGTCCCATCTGAATGTAATTGAATCTCAGAGTTGATATTCTTTCCGGTGTTCGACCGTTAGTATCATTGGCTTGAAACGCCATTGCGTTATCCACTGAACTACTGAGTCCAAAAGGCCACTAGCTTATTCAACCAATACACAAATAAGTTTCTATAACTAGTTTCCAATTTTAAACTTGACGACTATTCTTTTAAATCAGAAGAGTTTTGTGGATATTACAGTAATTTCTGATATGAATCAACAAATGCTCACTATTGACTGGCTTCATGAGGTATTTCCTGGAGTTCTAGTGAGAAGCGGTGACCAGTGTAGTTTAGTCGGATCTGTTGTGAGATAGTAACTCACTGAAGACAATGATGAATATGTCGCACAATTTCGTGGATCAGTTGAAGTTAGACACTAACAACACTGGATGCCAGCCGGGTCAGTGGTCTCCTAGTTAAGCGCTCGAGCGAAAGACTGATGGATTCTGGGTTCGAATCTCGCGAGGTGGGATCGTGGGCGCGTACTATTGAGGAGTCCCATACTGGGACGAAACAGCCGTCCAGTGCTTCTAGGTTTTCCATTATGATCTAGCTTCAATTGACCCATGATGTTCTTTTAAAGTTCAGCGAAGTCAAGACATTTGAACAAATGTCAGTATGAAAATGGTTTACAGATGGCAAGTGAATTCTATGCTAATATACAAACAATACTATTCAGGATAAATCTGTTTAGAACATCAATTAAATTAATTTATTCAGAAACAAATAATATTGAAATGAACACCTGTTTTCATCATCAGACCCTAACTTTACGCCTGTCACTCCTCGTGGGAGCATAAGCCGCCGACCAAAATTCTCCAACCAACTCTGTCCTGTAATCTGCTTTCCAGTTGTTCTCAAGTACTATTCATTCTTTTTATGTTTGCCTTCGAATCCCGGTGCAGTGTGTTCTTTGGTCTGCCTCTTTTCCTGCCGCTTGATGGTTTACACAGTTTGTGTCCTTATCACCTACAACATCTCTTCTTAATTTTCCTTTAGCTGGAAGCTGATTTATTCTGTACCACATTAGATTATTAAAGATGGTATCCGGCCAACGAATTTGTAAATTATTGTGTAAACGAATGTTTACAAATAATTGTACTTTTTCGATGATGATTATATTAGTTTTCCACATTCCAGTTCCATACAGTAAACTATCTTGACATTCGTATTAAAAACTCCATCTTGAATCTTCTTCGTTCTTGAGTGGTCATTCTGATTTACTATTTTTCTCTGTTGGTTTCTTCATTGCATCATGTAGTTGTTGTATATTCCCTTGTCTTAATCAAACAATGTTATGTATTAAGAAATGCTGAACTTTTACATCTGTTACTGCATTAGTACTTCAAAATTGTATCATTACAATGGTTTCGGATTTATAACTGTCTAGTTTGATGATAATGATGATGATGATGTCATTGAAAACAATATTCTTTGATTTTGAAAATTCGGTGAGGGTTTTTTGAAACCAACAAAGCTTGGTTTAAAACCTCATTACAATTCATTTAAGTCAGCCAGTAAAAACTTAGATAAAAAAATCAGAACTTCTTGATTAATCATCGGGTAATAGTGATCAATGTCATGTTTATTTGGTTCTTTATTGCTGGTGATCGAATCCTATCGATCAAGTTACAATGTGACTATTAGTCCTAGTGACTCAAGTTCGTATGTTCAAAGCCGAGTAACGTCTATTGCTATAAAAGCGAATGATGCAGGTTTAGCATGTACCAGCTACCATGGAACTCAGGTTATGCAAGGGTTTCCTTCGAACTAATTAACTAACAAATCTTCATATTTCGTAAACCAAACATTGTCTGTTTATGTAATTCAAGTCAGAAAAATGCTATCAATCACATCTGAATGTCATAAGTGTAATTATTTATAAAATCAAGGGACTACCCAATCAAAATAGTTCATTTGGTAAAAGTGATCTTGAGTGCTGTTAGAGGTATGAAGGTAGTTATCACTTCCCGGTTGCCCACATCATGGAAGGGTTCTTCTGGAGGTACATGAAAAGGAAGTTGGCTTAGAGGTGGTCTTAGTGACCTGAGAGCGTACGTACTTGTTGAAACTTTACCGCCGGAGTTGGATATCCATAGGATAAAGCGAGGTGTGCATTTTTAGGGTCGATCTTTTCTAGCCCCGCCCTTCCTTGTGGGAAGACAGCATCCCTGTTATGCTGGTTGTCTGAAGGAAACAAATCCAGACTATTTGGTTTGGGTCCACACGACTATCGTAATCAATGTTTGGAGACTCTGAGTGACATGGCTCAGAATCGATCACAATGACGTAGGTGTATACACTTTCTGTCTTCCCTTAAACTATGAGATTAAAATTGCTTCATATCTTTCTTTCTACGAACCAATTCTTTCTTTCTGCATTATATTATTATATGCAATATTTCTTTTATATATTACCACCATTTAATTAACTACTTCTATGAATTCGGTGTTCATTTTGTTGTGCTAATGAGGCATGGCAACTTGGACCGATGCACATATGTGTCTGCTCCTACGTTGAAGCTAACTGACTGACTGATTTGGTAAAAGGACACTATGCATCGACTAAAAATCGAATAATCATTTCAAATATGTATTAACCAACCCGTCAGTTTGTGGTGTATGCTACTTATGTCGACATATGTAGTATATATCACCGATCAAAAGTGACATGCCTGGCAGTTGAAGGTTGGGAAGATCGAATCATACGAGAACGGGAACAGAGAGTATTTGTTATGGAAATAAAGGAACGCTGAAGTTTGGGACAATTGATGGAGGATTTTTAAATGAAGTATTGAATGTATGATTTTCACATTTTTTCCGAAGAACTCTGTAATTTTGTATCAAAATAAATTAGTTGTCCCCACCTGAGTTCTCGTTCATTACAGAATATAAACATTCATTTTGTAAACAAAACAAAAGTTCTTGGAGAAATTGCTTAGAGGACTGTTAAGTCTGGAAGATTATTGACATAAATTACTTATTAATGTTCTTTGTTCCATGTATTATGTGTGGTATTCATCACTTTAAATAGTTTGACACATATTCATATCTAATAATGGTACCAAGTACAGTCTTAAAATGAAGTTTTTTGGTTAAAGTTGAAGCTTAAAATTCATCGAAAATCGGGCATTAAAAGTTAGAAATCAGTCGTAGGACAGATGAGGTAGGTGGAAATGAATTTTTGTGAAAAGCAACAATTAAAAAAATAAATATTTGTAAACTAGTAGTATTTGATCATAGGTATCTCTAGATCATTACTGTTGTACGTTGTGGTCAATGAGTCAGTAATGTTGAGGTTAAACTCAGTGTACTAGATAAACATGTGAAATCAGTTGATGAAACAGTGAGTTTTCATTGAGTTAGGTAATCGGGACATGTATTACGTAAGAGTAACCACCGCCTAACTAAACATCAAGTGGTAGCTGGTATGGGCTTAGACAGAAAGGAGACTATGAGTGGGAGACCCAGAACATAATATCTTTGATTTACTTGATTTTTTCTACTTGTATCTTCCTATTGACTTCAGTCAATATCGAGGCAGTTTGCACAGGATGCACATATGCCAACAAGAGACTGATCAATTTCAGTCCTAAATAACAATGGGAAGATACAAAGAAACAACACCCAGTGAATTTAAATTTCACCCTATTGCATAAGTAAATGGATGTCAGGACTCAGCAGCTAAGTGGATAAACGTGATGGCATTTGAAGAGAACGGTACCAGGTTCGAGTCCCAGAGTAGACATCAACTCCGAAATGCACGTACATCCAGCTGCCGAGTCCCAAATACGACGAAACGTGTGTTCTGGATTCCACTGCTAGCCACTATCCATCTTTGCATATAATATCTTTGATTATTGCTCGACCATAGCTGCTACCTTGACGTGGTGACCGAGCTTGCCTATCGTGATGACCCAACCGAGCTATATTGGTTGGACCATATGTTCCTGTAGATTCTACCATGCCAGATAGGTCGATTGGAGAATGATAAGACGGAAAGCAGCAAATCATGGTCTGAGGGCAAAGTCGTACTGCTGACTGTAGAGGGGTGTGACAGCAGTAAAGTGTTTCCCTCGGACAACCAGCATCTGCAGCGATACGTCCATCTCACAAGGAAGGGGTTAGAAAAGGTAGACCCTAAAAATGTCACACCTCACCTTACCTCACGGATTTACGTCTCCGGCGGTAAGGCTCTTTGAAGAACGGAGCTAACATGTCAAAAACCTCCCAGTTTCTATATTACATATTACTGAATACCTAAATATATAGAATCTAAATCTATATTGATTCTGCCAAATCATTCCAATCATCTTATCTATAATACAATTAAAGTTACGTAATCATTTATTGATTCTTCTCTCTCCTTTTTTTCTTCTGTTTTAATCGTTATCGTCTTTTTATATTCTCTTCAATGAAATAGAATTCCTAAATGAGGGAATATAGAGAATAGCCTATGTTATTTATGCCTAAATTTAATCTAATTTAGTATAAGTAAACGTAACAAGGAATTGACCAATTCTTTCTTTGTTGTTCGCTTGTTCATAAATCCCGCTATTTTTTTTGTTTTTTTTTGCTTGGAAAAATAGGTAAAAACAATTATAAGTAGAGAGAAAAAAAACATAGAAAAAAAAACTTTCGATTCTTTACCGTTTGAAACAAGAATTTCATTAAGATTTTCTTATTGATCAGTGATATTTTGATTAGAACTTCTCGATATTGGGAGTATTTGTATGCGCATATGTGTGTGTGTGCGAGTGTGTTGAGAGGAATAGAATCCCTTCTTTTGAATATCAGTTGGTCAGTGGACAAACAATATAATAGGAAGCACATATTTGTGTTCATGAGTCAGTTGAAACTAAAACACTATGGAAAACCTGAAAGCACTGGACGGCCGTTTCGTCTTAGTATGGGACTCCTCAGCAGTGCACATCCACAATTCCACCCCTCGAGATTCCAACCAAGGACCTATCGGTCTCGCGCGCTACCACTTAACCTCTAGACCACTTAGCTGGCCGGCATCCAATGTTGTTAATGCTTAACTTCAACCAATCCATGAAATTTCTCCATTCTCCACCATTGTCCGTTAGATGCTGGCTCAGTGGTCCAGAGGTTAAGCGTTCACGCACGAAACCGATAGGGTTTATATCTCGCGGAGCTGGATCGTGGATGTACACCGCTGAAGAGTCCTACACTAGAACGAAATGGCCATTCAGTGCTTTCAGATTTTTCATGGTGGTCTAGCTTCAATTGGCTCATGAATTCAACTATTAAATTACTAAAATCTCCACAACCCCCCCTCTCTCTGATTAAAATTAATTGTCATTGAAAATGTGAATTATTGTATGCTTTGTTAACAAATAAATAGTATCATTATCAATGAGCAATGCCAATGTCCCCCAACCCCTATTCAAAATAATGGGGGTTGGTACCATTACAGAGTTTGTAACAAGTCTTGAATAACAGTTTGATGTTCTTCCATTTCCAATGGTTTTTCAGTGAACAATAGTTCATGAAGAAAAACTATACTCAGAATAGAATAAATGTTTTTTATAGGCATCAGTATACAATAAACAGAACAGTTTTAACGGGGATAAAAATGACTATTGAATTCATATAACATACGCTAAATCTACCTTTCAAATCATTCATAAGTAAGTATTGTCCTCAACACTCCAACGTGTTGTAAGTACCTAGTGATACTTCCTCTATCCAAAATGGTCATTTAATAATCAATTATAAATATCCTGATTGAATACAATTCGTTAAACACTATTCTTGATTAATTTTCTTATATTCTACAATCTCAAAGTTGCTTCTTCAATTCTTATTTAGTTCGAAAGCATACTTGAATGGATTGAATAGATTTCATAAACTGTAATAATATGCACGGAACTTATACAACATAATGTATATTCAGTCTGTCGACTATTTTCAATATACCATCAAAAGAAGATGGTAGAAAAGAAATTCTATCACCCGATGTTTCCGATACAACACAACATGCACCAATCAAATCAAAATTGATGGAGAAGATTTGGAAGATGTAAAAACATTTACATATTTGGGCCGCATCATTGACGGGCACGGTGGATCTGATGCAGATGTGAGTGCGTGGATCGGCAAAGCAAGAGCAGCATATTTACAACTGAAGCACATCTGGAAATCAAAACAATTGTCAACCAACATCAAGGTCAGAATTTTCAATACAAATGTCAACACAGTTCTACTGTATGGGGTGGGAACCTGGAGAACTACAAAAGCCATCATCCACAAAATACAAGTGTTTATTACCAACTATCTACGCAAAACACTTCGGATCCGTTGACCAGACATTATCAACAACAACCTACTGGGGGAGAGAACAAATCAGATCTCAGTGGAGGAAGAAATCAGGAAGAAGCACTGGAAGTGGATAGGACACATATTGAGGCGAGCATCGAACTACGTCCCAAGACAAGCCCTCACATGGAATCCTGAAGGCCAAAGGAAAAGAGGAAGACTAAAAAACACATTACGCCGAAAAATGGAGATAGACATGAGAAGAATGAATAAAAATTGGATGTAACTTGAAAGGAAGTCCCAGTAGAGAGTGGATTAGAGAATGCTGTTCCATTGTGAGTGACAGGCATATATTCTAAATTTGTTTCCAAGTAATAAAGCAACAACAAAAAACTCACAATTAACTTTTGTAAAACTAAAAAACTTATAAATGTCTCATTATAGTTCGAAGTTATATTGAGTAACACTGGTATACTTTTCATGATATCAGAAAAACAAACAAACAAACCCAATGATAAATGATAAACGAAGTTAAATTCAAAAAAACCTCTCACGCTTTTCCATCTTTGAATTCATTATCAATATATTCACATAAGAAACTAATGTTTCTAATGTAACACTATTGGACTGTAAGTTAGCTGAATTGACAATGGACGCCATATATGGAATCAGTTTAAACTATGAGAATAATGTATGAACTATTGTGACACACGTACACATGCACAAATGCACTTCAGAGCAATATATATTCAACTGCTTTGTTATTATCGATAGACGTTTTTTTCTCATTCATGTATTTTATAGTGTTTTTCTTAGAAAATCTATGAATAGACAACAAAAACGAAAACTTGAGTTACCTTTATTCTTGGTTACGAAATGTAGTTTTTTTAATTTTCTGTTTATTTTTCTAAGCTACTTATAAGTAGTTTGAAGGTGGATTTAGTACAGCACAAGGTGTAACTCATAATTATTCTCAGATGAGTTTTGTGGATATTATGTTAATTTCAGTGGTTTATATCATGAGTCAGTTGAAGCTAGACCACCATGGAAAACCTGGAAGCACTGGACGGTCGTTCCGTCCTATTGTGGTCTAGTGGTTAAATGTTCGCGCGCGAAACCTGGATTCGAATCTCGCAGGGGGCGAGGTCGTGGATGTGCACTGCTGAGGAGTCCCATACTAAGACGAAACGGCCGTCCAGTGCTTTCAGGTTTTCCATAGTGTTCTAGTTTCAACTGACTCATGAACATAAATATGTGCTTCCTATTATATTGTTTGTCCACTGACCAACTGATATTCAAAAGAAGGGATTCTATTCCTCTCTACACACTCGCACACACCCAAATTGCAGCAAATTATGATACCCTTTCAGATAATATTCTGGAAAATTAGCATATTCGAATCTTTCATGTGTCATCTTTTACAAGTTTGGCAAATATTAGTTACACGTCGCGAATGTAATTGATTAACCGGATGTTCACCTTCTTAGTATAAAGAGTTTTATGGATTGTTGGACTTGTGATTTTCTCCACAAACTGAATTCATTTAGACAATCATTGAAAACCAGTATGGATTGTGAAAATGTTTTATCTTACCATAGAACTCTCCAAATATGTACAAATACGACTCCAACAGGATTTGAAGTCAGGAGACTCAGCTCTATCTTAGTTTCCATTGACTTTTCATTTTTGAATTCAGTCAATTCACCTAATAACATGACTATTATCCATCGCAATGAATGATGTTTGTCTCACTCCTTACATGACTGAATTGTTTTATAATGAACATAAAATTGTGATTGGTGAATAAACAAGACATAGTCATACAAGGTCAAAGAAGGTTAATGTGGTGGTGGGAGTTTCACTTTATTATTGGTGAGTCCGTTTATCGATCACACTTTACACTCCCCCCGAAACGCGCACCACGTCCATTGTTCTGGGTCGTCGTCACCGCCAGATAGCCGGCTTCTTCCAGTACGCATAGGCTTCGTACATCTCGAACGACTTCTTCGTTTGCAGTTCTCAACTTTGCTGTACGAACTCGTCCATCAAGGCCATAGCTTACCTGTTCGATAATGGCTTTAGGCCATAGATTTCTCAGTGAGCCAATATTGTTTAGTAACATTAAGTCTCACGATTGTAGGTTCCTTCTCATGTCCAACTACTTGAATCTCGCCTGAAGGGTTAGTAGGTACTCCCATAACCAACTGTTCCAGAATAGGTTATATAAGCACTTCTTACTCATCTGCGCTTAGTTGAATGATACATCTCTGTAAACTAACAATAACTTATTTGGCGTAAGTACATACACATTATCACAGTCACTAACTAGCTTTAAGGGTGGTCGATTGTTCAGTATTCTTTCAACTTCTATTAAAAACGTCCCTAAAGACTCATCCGTCAATATCTTCTGAAGCAAAAGTGATTGCAGAATTCTTCTTATTGACTTTATGATGCGTCCTCATACACTGCCTCGCTGACTAGCTCTTGGAAGGTTAAAGCGCCATTCACAACCTATATCTAATAAGGCATTTGCTATCTTATTCTGGTTCCAACAACACATGATCTGTCTAAGAATGGCATTGGCTCCTGTAAAGCTACCAGGTGCACTCTTAGTTTTATTCACAACTCGTACAAGGGCGCTTTTCTCAACACCATCCTCGATACCACGGCGAATATGTGCTGCCTGCTTCTTCTGGGTCTGAGTTACTGGTTTCTTTGTTGCAGTGGCCTTAGACCTTTTCGTAGTCTTGACTTTCAGTTTGGTGTCCTTCTTTTCCTTAAGCTTTCTTAGAGTTGATTTAGGTTTATTAGCAGATGTTACTTCAGTTTTTGGCTTAAAAACTTTGGGCTTAGTTAACAAAAAGGAAAAATGAACTTGACGAGAGGCATTTTCGGAACGAGCATACTCCGCAACACCATATGCAGATTCTGAAGCATCGGCAGAGCAATGAATCTGACTAGCCAGTGATTTGTACGATTCTGGTAATGCTATACGATCTTCCACAGACATAGATGAAGTACGACTAAATGGGTCTTTGAATTCAGTTGAATACAATTGTTCAAACTTATCCTCTAATTCCTCCTTATCCAAGAGGTAGTTCAGTACACAGATCATTAGATGCTAACTTAATGGTCTGATTGTCAAGCTTTCATCAAGTGGTCTCAAGCTCTTAAGTTAAATTTTTAGTAAGGTGTGTATGGCTTAAATATTCAATACTAGAATAAAACAATTGTCCTGGTTCTCATTGGTTGTTTAATCTAAAACTTACAGCAATTTAGAAGATTCTCCCAGTCTTCCACATTGTACGAGTATTGCGTGTACATAACTTAATGATTGCTCTGGTTGTCAGAAGGGGCATCAGCCTCGTGACTTCCAAAGCAACACGGCTTTCACCATGAGTCGTGATAACTCTTCTTAATGAAAACCTCCTAAATCCCAGGGCAGAATTTAAATGGTTTGAATTATCTTTTTTCTGGTCAGCGTTTCTTTTAGCGAGTTGGTTTTCTACGCGATAGGATCACTAACCCCATGTCCAAACCTCCTCCTTTATTCTGGCTTGGGACCGTCAGTAGCCTCAGAGGGGCGACAGTCAGAGTTAATCTAAAATTTATTCATAACGAAAAAGACATAATCATCATATTATTTGCTTTCCCCTCCTTTCTTCCTTATCTTAGATTTGAATATTAAGTCATCCAAAACAAAATCCAATCATCATCATCATCATCATCATCAGCAGCAGCAGCAACAACAGCATCATAACAACTATCATCAAAAACAAAGAAATTCTCCATCACCAAAAAAATCAATAATCAATAAACTATCACCAAGTGAAATCGATAGAAATAAATTACAAAATTCCCATTATATAACTAATTTATCACCAAAATTATCTTTGGAACAAAAACTAATCAAGACAACAGAGATTATCTCGTCTACAATAGAGAATATATTACCATCATCAACAACAACAACTTCATCTGGTATACCAATGCCACGTCAATTAAATTTATATCAACAATCTAATATGAATTCACATCATATGTCATCATCATCATCATCATCGTCTTCAAAGATTAAAGAATCCCCAACAAAAATCGATCGTATTCCATATATGAATTATCCAATTCAAAATCAATCAACTTTAGATAATCATTCAATGAATAATACAACTTGTCATATAAATATGAATAGTATAGATAATACATATCAAACAACTAATATTCAACCACGTATAACATTAAGTCAATATTATCATAATACTACTACTACTACACAGAAACAATATCCATATTCAATAAACTATAATCAATCAATAACATGTATGAATAAATTATCTGGAAATATTATACATACTAGTACTAGTACTAGTACTAGTACTCCTACTCATCCTCATACTACTACTACTACTACTACGACGACGATGGCTACGACTACGACTACACCAACGAATATTCATCAACAAAATACAAACCAAACTTTAAAACAAATAACTACATCTCAAGAAATATCATCATCAATGAATTATTCACCTTCTCTACCACCGCCGCTGCCTCATCATCATCCTTCACATTATCATCAACATCAACATCAACATCGTCCTATCCAATATCCAAATACATTTATCTCGGGAACAAATGAAGTAAGTGAAAAATTATTATGGTGGTTATGCATGATATTATGAAAATAATTAATGATAGAATGGAAGAGACTATAATTTATGGACGAACCAATTAAGTATAAGATAAAAGGTCTTTGGAATTTTGACGCGTGAAATTCACTCATCCATTTGGATAGAGTTTTGTCATTATAGATGATGTCAGTTCGTAATGGAAACCCCCTAAATCTAATTCCTAACTGTTGGGGTGATCTAGAAAACTTCTCGCAAAAGACAAGAAAGTCTCAGGAAACATTAAGAAGTATTTTATTCAATCAACGTTTACTTGAACTTTAGCCAGAAATATCAAGAAAGTGAAAAGTCACATGTAGAGTTTCTGATTAGCTGATTACTATACTGCTATTATCTTTAGTAGCATTCCAGAATCTTCGGGAAATCCAAAGGCATCTAAAATACTATAAAAACCCTGTATTTTTTGTACTAAAACGAACCTTTGGAGTAAAGTGATTCTCGTCTATTTTGCGCCTTTCCTTTCGTGTTCAGGTCGCTGTGTAGTTCTAGCTTGTGGGTTACGAGAATAGCTTAGGAATCGAATAAAGCGTTCAATTAGCAAGACTTATCACTAACCTAAATCATCAACTGTAAATTAGAATTATAATTCCTCATACAGGTTCATAACCCTCATTTGATCCTGGTTATGAGGTGGACCCTCTCAAAGTCACTTTAACACCGCGCAAAGGTCGTCCATAAATTATAGATATGATTAGATTGGTTTAACTAAAAGTTGTCATAGTGATGTATGGCATATTCTAAAATAATCATCAAACTGTAAGTAAAGAGTTGTCTTAAATGTTTTGCTTGTTGTGTCAGATATGATAGTTCGAAACCAGTATTCTCTTGATAAAAAGACTGCAATGTTATCCTAAAAAAATTGAATAGATCAGTGATGAAGAGTGATTCTATGGCCTATATAAAGTACTTGTAATCGTCTACTAATGTTACTTTGAGAATTTAACTAAAAATTCACTAAAAGTTTGAGGTACTATAGTGTGGATGATTATGGTAGAGACTGTAACTAACATATTGGGAATAACTTAGGAATAGTAGATCGTATAATGGTAGTCAATAGGTCAAATGGAAGCTCATAATAAAAAGAATATATATATTACTTACTTAATTACTTAGTTACGCCTGTTAATCCCAATCGAGCATAGGCCACCAACCACTATTCTACAGTCCACTCTCTACTGGGCCTTCTTCCTAGTTCTATCCAATTCTCATTCATTCTTCTCATGTCTGTCTCCATTTCCCGACCTAATGTGTTCTTTCGTCTTCCTCTCTATCTCTGACCTTAAGGATTCCATGTGAGGGCTTGTCTTGTGATGCAGTTCAGTGCTCTTCTCAATGTGTGTCCTATCCACTTCCAGTGCTTCTACCTGATTTCTTCCTCCGCTGGGATCTGGTTTGTTCTCTTCCATAGTAGGTTGTTGCTGATAAAGTCGGGTCAATGGATCCGAAGTATTTTGCGTAGGCAGCTGTTAATAAACACTTGTATTTTGTGGATGATGGCTTTCGTAGTTCTCCAAGTTTCCATCTCATACAGTCGAACTGTTTTGACATTTGTATTGAAAATTCTGACCTTGGTGTATATATATAATCTAGTTACTTAATAGATATCCAATAGGAATACACATAATGATAATAATCCATAAATAATCCCAGTCAGTTACCATTCATCTATTCTTCGTTCGGATATGACAATGATGAAAGTATTCATCCGGAAAACTAGTCATATTGTATGAATTATTGACTGACCGTACTATTCTAATTAGATGAATTAAGATAGATCTAAGCGGAAAAGGGTTATATCAAATTCATTTTAATGTAAACATCAAAAGAGCTATAATAGTTTTATATATAAGATACATAACTATCAAACACTAATTTCTTACTAACTGAATATAAGTAATATATTAAGCTGATAACTTTTTAATATTTTGTTATTGTTATTGTCTAGTTTCAACATCCAATTACACCAGAGCGATCTCATTCAATCAATTCAATATCAACAAGCACAATACAACCATTAATGTCTAATTATCTTCATGATACACGACGTTATATGACAGGAAACAGTATATTTGAACAAAGGACTGATCAACAACAACACTTTCAACCTACCCGGCAAACTCATCAATCCCATCATCAAACAATACCGCTTCAATCAAATTCACACATTATCAAAACTGGTATTCCCTATTCAAATGATACTAATATTATTTGTTCTACAGTTAACCAATCAATACCCATAGGTCTACCACCACCACCACCACCACTACCGCTCACACAATGTACACAAATACACAATCATCCATCCACTGTAAACATACAACAATACTCACCAATAATTCAACCATTTGTTCCACCGATTTCATATCGTCCAGCTACGCAAGCGCCGAATTCCAATTTTATGCCAGTTACAAACTGTAATTATTCAAGTGTAACAAATGCTGCTCCTACTGTTGCCATAACGACGACGACCACCACTACTACTACTACTACTATTTCTACTATCAATGGTATTACTACAACTACGATTATAAACAAGAATAATGCAGTTATAAGTCGTCGTGTTAGAATTCAAGAGACAAATCAAGCTCAAAATGTGTCTAATCATCAATCCATTCATTCAGTACAACAAGTTAATAAAACATCATTGATAACAAAAACTAGACAAGAAATGAATACAGCTACTACTACTACTAGCAGTAGTAGTAGTAGTACATCAACCAATCTGACATACAAATATTTGCCTAATATATCCTCTCAAACACCAAATGGTAAGTGAATTTCAAATATGCATAAAAGTGTAAATTTCCAGAGGTATGAAGAAAAGAACACTTGATAATTAGATTACCTGTAATAATCTCGTTTGATGATAGTCACTTTCATTCTATCTTATGCACTATTGGTCTATAAGTAATTACTAGGAACACTTAAGCAAACACTTTGTATTATATGATGACTGTTAAAAAGAAGTATCTGAAGTGTTGAGGTAATGAACACTCTCACTCGTACATCTTAAGCTTAAGTGACTCAATATCGTAAATAAACATGTCATCATTAGTGTACTGTTTGAGTTCCAACTGATCTTTATAAGATAGAGATATGTCTATTCATTATTCAATATACAAATATTAATGTCACGGAGATGGGAAAGGAAAATTCACAGACCATCTTGAGAAGATTTATACTTGATCTAAGAGTTGTGTGCAGCTTTTAACCAGTTGAAAAACAAACAACATAATTTACTTGGTATAGATTTATTTGTATCTTCCCATTGTTATTTAGGACTGCAATTGATCGGTCTCTTGTACGGTACTGGGTTCGAGTCCCAGGGTGAACATCAACTCTGGGATGCAATCACATTCAACTGACGAGTCCCGAATAGGACGAAACGCGCGTTTTGGATTCCACTGCTAGTCACTATCCATCTTTGCTTACAAACAACATAAGTGAACATTTAATTGTAGCAAAATCAAACAAGAATTAAGTTTAGGATTTGGGAAATAGGATCACAATGAGTGATTGGTTTATAGCCTTTTATATAAATAAATACATGGTCGGTTCTACTATTTCAAATCTAAGGAAAATTTAACTTACATTGAAAAATTCATATATCATTATTTAAATATTAAATACATTTTATCTCGATTTGTTTTTGACTACTTTTTACATTAAAAACTAGTAGTAATCATAGGGTTGTTGGGATTGTTGAATTTTCATTGAAATCATGAGCCCATCAATGTTAGACCACCATTGTGAGGCTGGAAACATTAGACGGCTAAGTATGAGACTCCTCAGTAGAGCACAACCACAACCCTGCTCACGGGAATCGAACCCAGGACTCCTAGTCTGCTGTGCGAATTCTCAACCTGTAGATCATTTAGATAGCATCCAACGGTGGTCTAGAGATTAAGTGTTTGCGTGTGAGACTGAAGATCATGGATTCTATTCCTTCATGCGGCGTCATGGATGTGCATTTCTTTGGAGTATCATACTATAGGATGGAACGGTCATCTAGTCCTTACAAATTTTAAATAGTTGTCTAGCTTAAATCAGTTCAGGATCTCAATGAAAAACTAATAGATTTATCAGGACCACTCTTCAGAACGCTTAAGTTTCTTTCTGTCTTTTTTAGCCTTATCACACCAGTAAATCTTAGGCGTTATCGTATCGAAATATTGATAGGTGCTAATTTACTTTCAGCAAGGTACAAGGTAATGTCGTGCAAAATGTTACTTTCTCAAATCCGTCGGGTTTATTCGATAAGTATTTATTATGACTTATATTCGTGACTACAACTAACTGTGAGCTACATCACCCTAACTCACCTAACTACTAGTTGTCATCATCATAAGTACCGTAACTTGGTAATATACATATATTTTAATCATTTAACATTCTTCTTTTATTAAAATATAATCAAGTGAAAGAAATTACCCAACCTTCGTCAGAAACTACTCATTCAGATTATTTTCATTCTCAATCTGGTACACTTAATCCTATCCAATCTACTGAAATAATTACAACAGAGACCACATCATCAGGATTAACATCACCAACTCTATCAGTAATCAACATAGAACAACAATCATCATCATCATCATATCATAGAAGTTTAAGTAAAAAATCAATAGACAATACAGAACAACGTCGTAAAGCTCGTGAATTATATGTTGCTTTAAAACAACGTTATCCATTAACTAATCATAATAACACTATAAATAATGATTCTGTAAATCCACATCGCCGTCATCATCATCATCATCATCGTCAACAACATCATCTTAATGATGATGATGATGATAATGATAAAATACAAACATCTGATATGAAAACTATTCTAAAACCAAATCAGAATAATGAAACGAACCAACATAGAAATAACACATTGATTACTCAATCCATTGAACAAACTAATACAAATCCAATAACTATACAAACATTACAACAGTCTAATACTTTAACCGATGATAATCCATCAAGAAATAATCAATTAATAAATCAATATTATTCAGAAAGTAATTTACAATTAATCCCATCAAAGTCCAATGAGATTCATCGAAATAATCTTGATCCACAACAACACTACCACCACCACGACCACCACCAACAGCAGCAACAACAACAACAGCAACTTCCACAACAACAACATGAACAGCAACATCAACAGCAACAGCCTCAACAACAGCAGCAACCTCAACAACAACAAAAACAGCAATTACAACCCAATCCATGTGTATCAGAGAAAGTTGATCTATATAAAAGTAATTCATTACAATCTAATGTCATGAATAAAAAATTTCATCCATCCGATAATAATAATAATACTAATCATCAAATGAATCGAATCTATTGTGGTTATCAATCAGATAGTGGAATAGAATGTATTAATTTACCAGTTCATAATATAAATTTCACATTACCATTACAAACAAAACAATCAAATATAAATGATCCATTACATCATACTAATATAATTGGATCATTGCCAAGAAATTTACATAATCCTTATTCTATGATATATCAATCAAAGATGTTAAATTTTAATTCTATGAAATCATCTATTCATCAAATTGATGTTCATCATGAACAACAACAATCTCAACAACAGGGAGGAGGAGTTGGAGGTGGTGGTGGTGGTGGTGGTGGTGGCGGTGGAGACGAAGAAGAGAATCTAGGCAATTATGCACGTCGTATGCATGAACGATTACAAGAAGGTATGAGAGAAGCGCAAGAATCATTATGGATGCCTGATTTACCAGAATTAAATAGGATGAATCGATTAAGTGACAGTTCATCAATGAATAATAATGGTAATAGTAATTCATCAACCGCACAATTATCTGATGGAATGACAAATTTAAGGTGAATTCTTATTTTAATGAATTAAACTTATATTTCGTTTGTCATAAATGATATATGTTACGGAGGATGGTTTTAATTGTAATAGTACTGAATAGATGTTTCATCCTAGTATGTTATTCTTCAGAAGTTTATACCCATGACCATGGTAGAGGTCGAAACAAAGAGCTTAAGCTTTCAAAGTGAACATTTATCTACAGAATCAATAATTCAGTGTCCAATAGCATAATTCCAGCTTTAATTAGTTTTCGATATTGATGGAGGTTTTGTTCTCTGAGCTGGATGGTTTGGTTGTGGAGCTTTTATCGTTATTCTGAATGACTTCTATATAAAGTTTGTGCTGATGGTGTCGCTCAGCGAACAAAACTCTACCAAAACATCCATCTGAGTTACAAATCTCCTCCATCATCACATAGTTTGCGATATAATATGGCGTTAATCTAACTCTATTTGTGTGGTGTTTGGTGCATTGAATAAACATTTTAATAAGACGGAGTAATCAATTAGACAGTTATGCACTCAACTCTAATTACATATATTGTCATATGTAAAAACGAGTGCAAAACTTAGGCAACCTACTAAATTGTTTTTCAAATATGATATAAATATTTGAACACATAGTGACTGTGAATACTAACTTTGTGTACTGACAAGCTATTTTGAGAAGTTTTTGAATACATGTAGTGTAGGGATTGCTCGCATATTTTACGACCACCAAGTAGGCAATGCCTTGGTTAGAAATAGAGCACTAGATAAGGATGGAAAATCTATTGATGTAGTAGTGACTCTTCATTAACTGAGATGGTTAAGACTTGTAATACATGTGCTCAACCATTACCTATCTTGACAGGCGATATTGTCTAGTGTAGAAGCAGAATGGAAGAGAGCTAAGGGCCACAGAACCAAAATATCACATCAGTTTATGAAGTCAGTGACAATTGAATTGAGCTATGTCAACAAGTATACACCACTTGGTTGGGTTCCATATGATTATCAAAACCCGTGATTGGAGACTTTGAATAACATAACTCAAACGTATTTGCGGTGGCGCAGGTCCTGGGTTCGAATTCCCACGGGTGGGTTCGTGGATACGCACTTACGAGGATTCTCATACTAGAACCAAACGATCTTCAAGTACTTCCAAAATTCTAATGGTAATCTAACATGAATCGATTCATAATCTCAATCAAAAATTGCATTCATTCTCTATCTCACAATTTGTAATTATTAACCTTTTTTTTCTTCAGTTCAAGTATCGATAGAAAAAAACAAACAATCATGAAAAACATCAAAACAGAACCTCCAATTCAATTAAATGAAAAAAATTCCTACATGGACAATTGTTTATTACCATCATCTTCAACACCACCATCATCCTCAACACCACCATCACCATCATCAACATCAACATCAGTATCACCATCATCACCATCACCATTCATTAACTCTATAAACAATAATAATCATTCTGATTATTCTATTCATAAACAATCGAATAGTTATTCCCCGTTGAATTCAAGATTTTATTGGTGTAATAAATTACATAATAATCAACCAATCATAAACAATTTCCATTTACAATCCCTTAGTAACAATAATAATAATGAATATACTAATATGGATATAAAAAATGGTGTATGTTCAGATGTGGAAGATTTATTAAATCAACATGAAAGACGATTAATGTCCATTTCAGGAACTGGTAAGTTGTAAATTAATATTTAATAATCTTTATTCATTCAATAATTTCATTGGTTAAGATCATGAGTCAGATGAAGCTAGACCACTATGGAAAACTGGGAAGCTCACTAGTGACTGACTTCGAGAGGTATTTTCTGGAGTTCTAGTGGAGTTCAACCAGGTCGGTTATGAGATAGCAACTCACTGATGACAAGTGTATATAGTGGCTCAATTTCGTAGATTAGTTGAAGTTAGATATTAACACCGTTGAATGACGGTTCAGTGGTCTAGTGGTTATGTGTTCGCTCGCGAAACCAGTAGGTCCCGGATCCGAATCTCTTGAGGCGAGGTCGTGGGTGCGCACTGCTGAGAAGTCCCACAGTAGGAAGGAACGGCCGTCCAGTGCTTCCAGGTTTTCGATGGTGATCTAGCTTCAACCGACTCATGATCTTAACCGTTGAAATTACTATAATATCTACAAAACCCATCTGAAATTAAATAATTCTCTTATTTTCTTTTGATTAAAGTAAACATAATTAATGTAATTTAAAAGTTGAATTCATGAGTTAATTGAAGTTAGACCACCGTATAAAACCTGAAAGCAATGTATGGCCATTTTGTCTTAGTATGGAACTCCTCGACAGTTCGCATCCAAGATCCCGCCCTGCGAGATTGGAATTCAGGATCTATCAGTCTTGCGCGCGAACTCTTAATCACTAGGCCACTGAGCTGGCTCTTCTATTGTACACACAACTACAAATGCAAGAGAAGATGACCAGTGTAGCAGCAGCCTCAGAAGCAATAGGTGTCAACATACACAAAGGGAAAACCAATATTTTTCGACACAACACAGAATGCACCAATCGAACCACAATTAACGGAGAAGAATTGGAAGATGTAAAAACCTTTACATATCTGGGCAGCATCACTGATGAACACGGTGGATCTGATGCAGATGTGAAAGCGCGGATCGGCAAAGTAAGAGCAAAATATCTACAACTAAAGAACATCTGGAAATCAAAACAATTGTCAACCAACATCAAGGACAGAATTTTCAATACAAATGTCAAAACAGTTCGACTGTATGAGATGGAAACTTGGAGAACTACAAAAGCCATCATCCACAAGATACAGGTGTTTATTAACAACTATCTACGCAAAGTACTTCGGATTCATTGACCTGATACTACCAACAACAACCTACTGTGGGAAAGAACAAACCAGATCCCAGCGGAGGAAGTAATCAGGTAGAAGCACTGGAAGTGGATAGGACACACATTGAGAAGAGCACTGAACTGCATCACAAGACAAGTCCTCACATGAAATTCTCGAGGCCAAAGGAGAAGAGGAAGAGCAAAGAACACATTAGGTCGAGAAATGGAGACAGACATGAGAAGAATGAATGAGAATTGGATAGAACTAGGAAGAAGGCCCAGTAGAGAGTGGACTGTAGAATAGTGGTTGGTGGCCTATGCTCGATCGGGACTAACAGGCGTAACTAAGTCAGTAAGTAACTGGGCTGGCCGGCATCCAACGGTGTTAATATCTAACTTCAATGAATCCACGAAGTTGCTCCACCGTCTGCTATTGTCATCAGTGAGTTACTATCTCACAACTGATCCGGTTGAATCTCACTGTTCATGGATTCTCACTAAAACTCCAGGAATTACCCCTTCGAGTCCGTCAGTAGTGAACATTTGATGATTACAATTAGAGAGAGGGGTTTCGTGGATATTATAGTAATTTAGCAGTTGAATTCATGAGTCAATTAAAGTTATATCACCATGGAAAACCTGGAGGCACTGAACAAACGTTCCTTCTTCGTATGGGACTCCTCGACAGCGTGAAGAAATTGAAACTGACAGTCATAACTTGATTAGTAGTGAAACGTTTGCTACCAGAAAGGCTTCTACAGTTGTTGGATGGGATACTTCAAAAGACATCAAATGAGAAGTCTCTAAAGAGTTTTACTATTTAGATATATGACCCCTTAGTTTATTCGATTATTTAACTTTCTACATCTTAGTAATTAACACATCTATGAAGAATACTTTGTCACATCATTCATTTTGAATAATTTCAAGCGTTTGATTCTTTAAGATAGACCTTTCTGACGGTAGATTATAAACTACATGGCAGATTTATTTAAATAGTGTCTAAGTTCAATTTATTCTTCGACTTCAAGAACATATTCAGGAAAATGTTTTGTATATGCTTGATCTCTATGATGAAAACAATAAACAGTTTTGATCAAATTATACTGCGGTGTGGGTTACTTATATTCACACAAGTAGTGTATAACGGTGGTCGGGCATAGAATGTATTTCAGTAAAAAGTCGATGAACAAAGAACTGGAACAGAATGCAATTGGTATGAAAACGCATGATCAATGAAATCTGAGACAACAGAAACAGTCAAGTTTGATATGATGGATTGAGATTTTGCAAATGAACGATTTACTTTATGGTTCTCAGATTTTAGTGAGATGCTCTGTAATTTCGTGTCAAATACATCTGATTGTTCCCACTCATGTTCTTGTTCACTACGTTTGGTGTCTCTGTCAACCAGGAGGGGAAGGGTGCTGTTCTGTAGATGCCGTTGCAGGCCTGGAGCTGGGGTGTCGATTGGGGCAGTCTGGTGCGGAGAGGTGGCGTCGAGTGGAGTGCTCTGACGGGGTGGCGTTGGCCCTAGTGGGTGCTGTCGACAGATAGGGGCGATGGGATGTGAGGATGCTGTGTGGAAATCGGATGCAGATGGCTCAGCAGGCTGCTGGAGTGCAGGAGTTGAACGTCCGATGTGCCGGGTGGATGTTGGTGCCACGGCAGGTAGACGGAGCTACGGAGGTCGGCGCACTGCGGATTCGACATTTTGACTGAGGGCGTAGCACAGACTTCAGAAAAGAAGAATATGGCACGGCAAGCATGGACCACCGCAGTAACGACTACTTTAAAGGGGGTGACGAGTGTGATGTATGCTACTTCTATCGACATGAGTCGTATATGATGTTAGTCGTGAACAGAAGGTCTGGCAGCAGAGAGACAAGAGGATCGAACAGTAAAGAATGGAAGCAGAATGCGATTTGTATGAACAATGAAGTTTGAGCCATTTTAAGACAATCGATGGACATTTTGAAAATCAAGCATTTACTAAACGTTTCTCAGATTTTATCGAGATGCTCTGTAATTTAGTGCTCAAATACATTCGATTGTCCCACTCGTGTTCTGTTCACTACAATACTACCACTAACAAACCAATCACGATGAAGGTAATCGCTTCTAGATTTCACGTATGAAATGTATAAAGTGTCATTGACAATGTAAGGATTCTGTAAAAGTACTTTTATTTAGACGATTAATGTTGACAAGAAAAACTCTCCTATGTCATCTATTGTTTGACTGTCATGATACAGTGTGAAAAAATTGAAATTATATCTTCATAGTTTATTGTCTATGGTGCAGATTCTATTCTGGAATATAATCCAATTAAAATTCGCTTCTCAATTAAATCATTGTATTAATGATGAACTTAGCTGTATATAGTACTGTGTTGTATAAACCCTATGAAAAGATCAGCAACTTTATTGATATGATCCACAGATCATGATAGTTTCAAAACATTATTTTTTGACCTTCAGGTGATCTAACATGTACATCTATCTGTCAGTCAGTCGGTAGATTACAACGTAGAAACTGGTACTTACGTACATCAGTTTGGCTACCCCTACCTATATTCCAGCCTTCTCCTGTATCAGAAGACATCACCTGAGGGGTCGGTGGTGGTTGGTCATATGTAACACATATCCCAACCACCTCAGTTGATTAAGGTTTAAGGCCTCATCAATACACTTTCCATCCTTGCACATTACTCTATTCCTAATCAAAGTATTGCTTATTCAGTGGTCCTTAAATACACAAGCAATGGATTTGAAGACACTTATGATCAAGTACTAATAACCTAAGAATATAGTTTGTTCTTAATGGCATTATTCCAAGTTTGCAGCAGGTATCATCTATAAAACTAATTACAACCTTCTAAGGTACCGGAAAATGAATTAATCCACCATTTGATAAATGAATATCTTCAACGAGAATATACGACCATAAGTGAGAAAAACGTAATCATGGATTAGGAAAAAAGACTCAGTGAAATTTTTATCACTCTATTCACAAACTCACTAATGAAAAGACAGAAAAGACAGAACTTCGCCGTAGATCCCGCTCATGATTGGTAGTTTGGTATAATTTCATATTAATTAAGAAGTAATCTTTTGTTATCTAAATCACAAACTGATCTTAGCTATTGAAAACAATGAAGCACTGAACTGCTATTTAATCCTTCCTTGCATAGGACTTGGCAGTTAACGTTGCAGATCTTACTAAGGATCAGACCCGGGACTTTCAGGCCTTTTGAAGAGCGCTTAACACTTAGATCATTTAAATGGTATCCAAAGATTTACATTTGATAGCTTGACTCACCTAGTTAACTGATGTAATCCCATGAGTTTTTTTATAGTTCTTCATTTAATCTACTTAATTCGTTATTCAGTAGTAAGCTGACTCAACTTTGTTTAATTGTATTATCTTGTTGTAGAAAACGATAAGAAAACCAATGAATTAACACGATTCAACTCAGCTTCAGATACAGAAGAATTTCTTTCTAATGACTATAGAATTCAAGCATCGATAAGAGCTATGAATTATGGTTACATGGGATGTGATCCAATTCAACCTTCACCATATAATTGGTTACGTAAAGTGAATAACAATGAAACTGTTGGAGATGGATTGCATAATCGTTATTTTATTCCACCAAGATTATGTAATCTAGATTCTAGTATAAATCAGTCGGGTATATCACAACAACAAAGTTTACTGACAAGAGCAAGACGACGACAAATTGACGGTAGATCATTATCATCGTCTATCGCAAAGCATGATGATGCTGAAAGAATTTATGGAATTGTTCCATTATCACCATCTTATTTATATAATCAATTTATGCCATCTACTGGTTTAATGATTAAAGGAATGATGAGTAATAGCAGTAGCAGTGGTAATCGGACTAATCAAGATAATGAGATAAATTTACCAGGAACTATAAGTGCACCACCTGGAACACCAATTAAATTACCATATGCTGCTCCAGCCAGTCTAATTGGTACAACATCTGGCTTTAGTTGCCCAGAATCTGGTTCACAAATAATCAGTGGATTAGGAGGTGATTTAATCTAAATATTTGTTATCAATTTTAATTATCAATTTATGTAATGGTGGTAGGAAAGGGGATATTTACATAGGAAGCTTTAATGATAGAATAAATTTGTTTTGTCTTGAAGACCGCTGACTTATATCAAGTCCTTAAGCAGTAATCAGAATCCCAGTTCTAATCTCATCTGTTCTGTGTCCACCATAACCCACGGTCCCCGATTTGACCAATTGCACGTCAGATCAGCAATACTGATCTTGAGCCGACATAGCTGAGTTCCCATTGGTTCATTATTCTCAAGCTTCTCTTGATCCCCTGCCTTGAGACCAAAAAGTCAGAAACTAGCTTCTACTATAATTTTATTTAAACGAACTTGGTTTATATACAGCCATAACAGACCAAATCACCCTATAAAATGCAAAATCATAATTATACATAAACAAACGAAAAGTAGCTGTGAATAGAGGAGACTGTAAATAAAAGACGGGCAATGAATTATAAATAATAAGTCGTATGAAACTAGTTTATGGGTTAACCGAAAGAGTGTGATACATGGAATGTATACATGTCTAATTACTTACTTACTTACGCCTGTTACTCCTCGTGGAGGAGCATAGGCCGCTGACCAGCATCCTCCATCCAACCCTGTCCTGGGCAATCCTTTCCAGGTCTTTCCAATTGTTATTCATCCTTCTTCATATCTGCCTCTATTTCTCGACGTAATGTATTCTCTGGTCACCCTCTTTTCTGCTTACTTTCAGGATTCTAAGTTAGCTCTTGTCTCGTGATGCAGTTTGGTGAATATATACATAGTTACTCAGAAATTATACAATAAGAATGTATATGATAATAATCCATAAATTAGACTTGGAAGTTACTATTACTTTGATTTTCATTCTGATTTATTAAAAGTTCAGTGTACAAATCCCTTGAATTTATAAATGTGTATCATGATTGACCCAGTTGGGGAAATCCAAGTCATGACTTTGGGTAAATAAATAACTTCCTAAATCATATTAGATTGTCTACGTTTACATTTTTTGCTTGTCTTCATGTAGTCTTGAGATAGTATGAAGTCTTTTCAATTTCTCACTAGAATTTGACGTGTTTGAACCTATTCAGCCTATCAAAGGTCTTGTTTTAGTCGTGCATAAAGTCATAGATAAGCAGTATTGACAAAGTCTCACCTAGATACGAATACAGATCATGAAAAGTTTGTTATAACGCTCGGTTTTACTTCGTCTAATGTATAACGGTTGGGTTTCCACGTTTTACGTATGGGAAGTTAATTTACCTAAAACGATTATCTACACTGAATTCCCTCCCAAGGTCTATTCTACAGTAATTCAACACAACTCAGGTCAAGACCATGTGATTAGCCTGACCACAACGTGAATATACTTCCACACTAAAAACCCGACACAATCCAACAACAATGAACAATCAATAATAAGTGAGACGTAATAATAATAAGGATAAGGTGAATATATAACTCATCTGACATTTGTAAGACTATCTACATGTCTGACTAAGCAGACAACCAATCATTATCATTCTCGCCCACACATCAAAGTTCCTCATAACATAATGACAATAATAATCTCTAAGTATTTGAAGCGGTACATCACCATATATGTGTTATAGTAGTTATATCAATCAACACAGTGTTTTTTGATAATTCACCGTTCCTTGTAAGATATGAAGAGGTCAAGTTCTATTTCTTTCAGGGTCTTTGATGAGGATTCCCGATAAGTCTCACACTAGGAAGTAACAACTTTCTAGTGTCCGCTGGTTTCCGATAACACCTCATCTGAAATCGATCTATGACATGTACAAACTCTTGATGATGTATATAAGTAATATTGAAATATCAAATAATAATTAAGTCAGGTATCCAGATTTCAATATTATTAACGAGTGATTAAACTATAAAACTTTTATTCATCTAATCTGTTTGTTTATCTCAGGTAAAATTTGTGTAGCAGAAATTGAATGATGTAATCTTCTATCGAAATAAATAACCATCAAGTGAGGTGTTTGTTTGTGTGTGTGTGTGTGTGTGTGTTGTCAACTCACTAAAATGTTCCTGTCTTCCTGATAAACAGAAATAAATACTGGTACAAAGGGGCCTCGAATATGCGCCACAAAAGTCACTTGATTTGTGTGTGAGCTGTGATACTGCCCGGGTGCCCAGACTGAAGCAGGTGGTTTTCTCGGGGGGGGGGGAACACTCGGAAACTTCATCCTAAAGGTCTGATCCATGAGACAGTGGAGCAACGTCAGAAAATGGAGTTCCATGGTAGCCGGTAACCAATAATAGGTTCATACGCCATTTGTTCCTTCAGGATCCTTGAGTCCGTTTGCACCACTCGATTAGAATCAGGGTTTCTCAACCCCCCTAGGTGGATCCTCCATATCCACCAACCCGCTTAAAGTGCCGGACATTCGCTTTTCGTCTTCTTAATTTCGTGAATAACACCCCCGTCAAGAGAAGGCAATGAGTAGGACTTCCCTGGCAGTGACTAACTCCCCACACCCTCGACCGTACCGAGGCATTTGGTATCACACACTTGTCATTATCAGTATTTTTTTGAGTTTTTATTTTGTAAACTAACTTCCCATTTATCTATAAACTTTATTCAGTATTACATTACTGTTTGATTTTTACCAGTGAATGGTTCAAGGCTATCGCTTACTTCAAATGGATCTTGTGTATCTACGGTAAGAAGGTTATTTCTTTCTTTTTTGCTTCTTTTTTGTATAGAACTTAAAAGATAACTGACTAACTTGTTGTGAAGTTTAATAAACTTGAGGAAAATCTCGATTATAAACTGTTAAAAGTCAAGGAATATTTAGATATTTGTTCGGCGCTAGTATGATACTACTCATACGTGTGCACTCAGGACTAAAATTAGAGATGACACTTTAAATTTTCAGGTTTCACAGTGTATGTGTCTTATTTTTACATTCCTGAGAAGTTCGTACACACTGCTAATGAATCTCATCCCAAAAGAAACAGTTATCCGGTACTCCGTGCTTTTCTATGGATTACCAAGCATTCACCTTAGGGACCTGGAAGTTCTACGTTCGACCTGCAGTACGGTCGTCGATGTTCACTGCTGAAAAACAGCCTTTCATATGATCAAACAGTTGTCTAATATCTTATAACTTTCATTAACTATCTGATTTAAGTTATTAAACGATGCAAAGTGACAAAATTCAACGACCTCTACACTCATCTGTACCATAAATCCCTTAAATTGATAGTCTACAGAAAAATTGATGATAACTAACAAACTGAAATTAAACTCAAGTGAAAAAAACTATAACTCACCGTTAAACCGTCCAGTTGACATTGGTAATCATAACGTGATCTACACTATTGATCAGATAATATACAGGGTTGAATATGGGTCAACTTTAGTTGAAACACGTGCATTCTGAAAGAAGTACTTTGATATAAATAATCTGTCACTAGCTATATACAGATAATGGATCATGATCAGCAGTGGAGTTTAGGATGCATACTTTGTTCTATTTCAGACTAATCAGCTGTTCAAAACTCCATTTCACTGATGATATTTACAATCAGACATGAACCCAGTCTCTTTATTTTCACAAAATAACCCATTATCCTCGGAGTTCAGATAGACTAAAACTTTTCAGATGGGCATGAATGCAGTCCTGAATACCAGTGACTGATAACTATTATTTGACAAGACTGATCAAATCATACACATAAATATATTTTTTTGCTTATGAAGATTTGCAATGAAGATTTCAGTATAAAAAACTTTATCTTAGTAAGCGAAAATGGATAGTGGTTAGCACTGGAATCCAGGACGTGTGCTTTGTCCTATTCGGGACTCATCCATATTTGCTTATAAAGCTTGTGAATTAATATCGATGCAATATGCATAGTATTCACATATGTCAATAACAGACTGATCAATT
The DNA here is from genome assembly GCA_944470375.2 of Schistosoma guineensis. NCBI lineage: Eukaryota > Metazoa > Platyhelminthes > Trematoda > Strigeidida > Schistosomatidae > Schistosoma > Schistosoma guineensis. The sequence continues at coordinate 15,609,246 of OX103893.1, forward strand.
ACAATCTTAAACGTCAATGGGAAGATTCAAGCAAAGAATACCAAGCCAGTAGGTCCTGGGTTCGAGCCCCGCGTGGTGCGGGATCGTGGATGCGCACTGCTGAGGAGTCCCATACCAGGACGTAACGGCCGTCCAGTGCTTCCAGGTTTTCAATGGTGGTCTAGCTTCAACTGACTCATGATTTCAACCTGTGAATTTACATTAATTTTCAGATCTCACTCTACTACTTGTATATATTTCAGTAGTTTAACGCTTTTTAAAGAAAAATCGCATTAAGGCGATTGCGTAATTGTCTACTGAGTTTTTTTTTCAAAAATCTAATCCCATTAATTTAATTAAACTTGTAAATTGACTAAAAATGGAATTTAGTACATTTATCTCGTTTCATTTAAGAATTGCTAGCTTGAAACACCTAAATCACAGTATTCATGTTACACACTTAGACTTGAATGAGTTAACTTCCGTTTAAAACTCTAATGTGTTATCAATTGAGAAAAAGTATATACACTTACAAATCCAATCCAGTAAATGTTAAGCTACTTCCATGATGTTTCTAAACGTTTCGTAAATTTCACTGATTGAAATCATGGTTCAATTGAAGATAGACCACCATGGAAAACTTGGAAGCACTGGACGGCCGTTTCGTCCTAGAATGGGACTCCTCACAGCGCGCATCCACGATCCTGCACCACGCGAGATCCGAACACAGGACCTATCAGTCTCACGCCAGGCGCTTGACCAACTAGACCACTAAACCGGCCCAGCATCCAGCGGTGTTAATGTCTAACTTCAACCAATCCATGAAGTTGCGCCACTGTACACCATTGTCTTCAGTGAGTTGAAATCTCACAACAGATCTGGTTGAACTCCACTGGTAACGGCTTCTCACTAGAACTCCAAGAGAATCTCTTGAAGTCAGTCATAAATTGCCAGAAATGAATTATACTGCTGAATAACTACTCAATATTACTTGACTATTGATATCGTATTGAAGAAATGATTCATTTGAGACTGATTTTCAATGATAGATTAAAATCAACTGACTACTATCAAAACTTATTCATTATGATTGACAAGATTTAGGTTGTTCATAGACTTTATCTAACTCTTCAGCTTTTAAGTCATCTAGTTAGCTGCTTTACCCACTATTAGAGTCATTTATAGATTGATCAGGTTCCAGAAAGAATCATCCGAAATTCCATTAAAAAGTTCTGATATGTGATATAGTTCAACTTTACTAAAAATGATTATTTTGTCAAATAACTATGAATTGATTAAATATATAAGTGTGTGCTACTGATCTCGACAGACATAAGTAGTATGTGAAATCAGTCTAAAGTGAGATATTTGGAGGTAGAAAGTTAAGAAGATGAAAGAAAAGAGAACAAGACCAAAGAATGATTAGTGTGAAATCTCAATAACCATGAAGTCTGAGACAATTGATTGACATGTGCAGAAGGAAAAGTCAAGTCTGAGATGAAGTATTTAATGTATGGTTATCAGCTTTTACTAAAATACTCTGTAAATCTATATTCCCCACTTGTGTTCTCGTTCATTACAGTATTAGACTTTCTCTGAAACACTTGAACGTCATGAGTACAGTATCATCTACAGTGGTATATCTTTGTATATGTCTATAGAATGACGAGTTCTTAATAAAGATGAACTTCAAATCGAATGAGTTCGACCAGATCCTCTGTAGTGAACAAGAACACGGGTGAGGTAATCGAATGTATTTGAGCACTAAATTACAGAGCATCTCGATAAAATCTGAGAAACGTTTAGTAAGTGCTTAATTTACAAAATGTCCACCAATCCTCTCAAAATGACTCCGACTTCATTGTTCTTGCATTTTCATACAAATTGTATCCTGTTTTCATTCTTTACTGTTCGATCCTCTTGTCTCTCTGCTGACAGACTCTCTGTTCACGACTAACATCATATACTACTTATGTCAAAATAAGTAACACACACCACACCTCTACCTTAACAATCGGACCGATAGAATTCAGTTCATTTTGAAGATCTTATATCAAAACAGTGTTTTATGTATACATTTGTAAGTTATATTGAAGTGGATTTCAATTCACCGTCATAGTGAATATATATTTTTTCATATGTATATATTAACCTGATTGTATTCCTTTTTCAAATATCTATTCTAGGTAGAGGAAAAACAAGCTGAAGAAGTGAGTTCAGTTTTATGTTATGTTTCTTGATTAATATACTTATATATTTGTTGCTTTTATTGCAATAACAACTTTGATTTGCTCATTATCAGTATTAGGTTGCAGAGATTGTTAAATTTTATTAAAATCATGAACCGATCTAAGCTAAGCCAGTGGATGTCCATTTCGTCCTGATGTTGGACTCTTCAGCAGTGTACATTCACGATCCCTCACCAAATGGAATCAAAACCAGGCAGTTTGAGTTTGGAGCTCGAACGCTTAACCTCTAAAACACTAACTCCGCATCCAGTGGTTTTTCTTACATCAAGCTTGAATAGAGAACTAGTGTACCAGATAGAAGTAGGCCAACAAAATAACTAGTGTTTAAATGACTTAGTCTTAAAGGGATTTCATAGAAAGTGTTGGGTTTTATGGTTTACAGCATGCATTGATCTTAGCTGGACTATCAGCATTCCACAGTTATAATGTCCTTGTAGTCAATAGTGAATGATTTCGAGAGGTATTTCTTGAAGTTTTTGTGAGAATTTGTGACCAGTACAATTCAAATTTTGCTTAATAATGACATTGGACGATGGTTGAGCAATATCACAGACTGAGTGACTTTAGATAATATCAACTATTAGGTACCTAGCCAATAATCTGGAAGTCAAACGCTCATAATGAAACTCAAGTATCCTTGATTTGATCCTTAGTGGTGGGGTTGTGCGTGCACACTGCTGAAAAGTCTCATACTAGAAAGAAACAGGTTTTCAATGGCTTCGTGGTTCAAAGTGTTGGAGAAGTCCCAAAATGTCTCTTATTAAATTCTCTAAAAGCCTAGAAGCTCCAGGAAATGTTTTATCCAATCAGCATTGAATAGAATCTCATATGACAATTCTGACTGGATAATTATCTATACCACTGATATAGTTAGTATGGTCCCGGAAATTTGCAGAAGTGCAAGGTCATGGAGGAGTCCATACATATCTTTGCTTTTTCTGTACATGAACTAACCATAAATTAAAGGTTTTACACATAATTCGTGCCTTCACTTTATTGTTCCAGTTGACATGTAGAAGTAGTCTGGAGTTATAAGAACTAACTCGGAAGACATTTTACGCGTATCGGTAGTAAAATATATCACTTTGTGCACATCCAAGACCCTTCATCAAAGGGAATCAAAATCAAGCAATTTTAGTTTGAAGCTCGAACGCTTAATCTCTAAACCACTGACTCTGTATCCAACAGTTTTTCTTACATCAAATTTGAATAGAGAACTAGTTTACCAGATGGAAGTAAGCCATGATTAGTCAGTGATTGAAGATTGATATGTTTGATTACATTGAATTTAAGAGATCACACATTGTAAAGTTTATTCTGTTTAGATTCCGCTTAGATTTTACGTCTATCGGTAGTAAGACATATCACTTGGTCCTTTGTTACTAATTCAAGTCACTTTTCTTTTTCTTTCACTATAACATTTTCCAAGGAATTCTTGTCAATATTTTTGTTTGTTTGTTATAGATACAAAAACTTAAACGTAAACTTGAACAAGCTGAGAAAAAAGTTAGTGAATTAACAACACAATTAACAACGAATGTAAGTTCATGGTAAATTTTCTTTCTTTCTTTTTATGAATCTGTCAAATTTCTTCTTTCATTCTCTCCTTCCTTCTTTATTTCCTGCTTTCCTTCCTTCTTTCTCTCTCTCTTTCTTTCTTTCTTTCTTTCTTTCTTTCTTTCTTTCTAATAATAAATGCGGCCAACGATTTCAGTATGACTATCGACAGATGAAACAATCACCATTTCAACATTAATCTAATGTCCTAATTTGAGATTATTCTAAATTAGGAATGATTAACAGATTTTGTTTTCTTTACGAATATGAGACAAGATTTACGTAAACTAGACAAACCTGATAACTAATACATGATAGATACAATTGTGGTGTGCACTACTTATATCAACATAAGTAGTATATAACGCTAGTCAAGAATAGAATGTCTGGTAGCAGAAGGTCAAGAAGATCGAGAAGAAACGAACATGAACAAAAAGCAACTGGTATGGTAATGCAGGAACAATGAAATCTGAGACGATTGGTAGATATTTTGCAAATGAAGTTTTTATTGTATGGTTCTCTGATTTTACTAAGAGATTCCGTAATTTCGTGTTCACATACGTTCGATTGTACCAACTTGTGTTCTCGTTCGCTACATTATGACTAGAATTGTACGTCCACTCGGCTGATGAAAGACTAAAGTGATAAATTAGGACTTCATTGAATAAACGTGTTATTCAAAGAAGTCGTAATTGCAACAGAACAATTTTATTTAAATTAAGAGAGGGGTTTTGTAGATTTTATAGTAATTTAATGGTTGAATTCATGAGACAATTGAAGCTAGACCACCATGGAAAACCTGGAAGCACTGGACGGCCGTTTCGTCTTAGAATGGGACTCCTCAACAGTGCGCATTCACGATTCCGCAGCTCTTGAGATTTGAACCCAGGACCTATCACTCTCACGTGCGACCGCTTAACCAATAGACCACTGGTAATAATCAACTGTTCACTAGTGACTGACTTCAAGAAATAATCCTGGAGTTCTAGTGAGAAGCTGTTACCAGTGGAGTTCAAGCAGGTCTGTTGTGAGATATCAGCTCACTGAAGACAATGTTGTACGGTGGCTCCATCTTTTTTCTATATATTACCACCAATGAGTTAACTACTTCTATGAATTTGGTCTTCATCTTGTTGTGCTAATGAGGTATGGCAACTTGGACCGATGTACATATGTGCCTGGTTCTACGTTGTAGCTGACTGACTGACCTCAGTTACAAATCTCCACCATCTAAAAGTATTTGAAGTATGTCTTATCTCTAATGGTGTAAACTATAAATTTTATGAGATGATAATATATATGACAACGTGACCAAATGTACAATGTTAGATAGTTGAAGGCAACTAATAAGAGGCCGGTTGAATAGATGGCCTAAGTTCCATTCTAGTTACAATCAGTTAATCAATCATTAAATACAAAATTCAATTGGTTACTACCCAATATGTTTAAATCTCATCCCTGAATTAAAAGTCAATTACAGTATGAATAGCTGATTATTAACATTTATAAATATTGTTAGTTCAAATCTTACAGGGTGGTTCGTATCAGTTCTTTCATGAATGTAAGTGTAGACTTTATTAAGTATTAAATATCTAGCTGGATGAAATGTAGGTCTTAACGCGGCCTTCTGACAAATATACGTTCAACTATTAAACTTCATCAATAATGATAATTTACATTTATAAGTGCTTTAGTGAAATTATAACATTCCAATGAATTTTCATTTTATTCTAAGTAATATTTGCTTAATGTTATAAGATGGTGGTTGAAGATAGTTAACAAGAAACCCTGGACCTAGATTTCGTTCTACATGGCACCCGTCAACAAGGTGTACCTCCAACCACCATCTTATCTCAGCATAGTGCATCCAATGTCGAATCACCTAGACTGGTGGCCACATGGCAACTTGATCGATAGGATTCAATCTGCACTAAGAAAGACCTGACATACATGACATTGATCACCACCCACTGATCAATTAATTATCCTTAATGTTATTCACAGCAAGTAGTAACATGTTAGTAACATACTTGAATAAATAAACTTTAAAAAGGTTTTATTCCTTATAATGATTTTGTTAACATTTATGTTTTGCCATATTACATATATTGACATTTTCATGATATTTTTGGCATATCTATACAAAGAGTAAATAGATATTAATTCAGAAAACAAGAAATACATTCGAGAGGTTTTCAAGGCATCCCAACATAACCTTAATCTTTTCATCAACATTAATAATAACAATAATAAGCGTACATATCTCACATGGAAAGAATGAATATTTAATAATTTCCCATTTAAAACTCCCCCCCCTAACACACATACACAAACATTTACATACACTGCTTGAGTGTTCCCTTTGCATCCATATACACCTCTGATTGAAGCGAGAGAGAGAGGAGGAACAGTTTTCAATAAGTGTATTCATTAGTTTTCTTTATGTCATTGAATACATGTATATGCACTGAGCGGCTGTTTCGTCCTATTGTGGGAATCCTCAGCAGTGCGCATCCATGACCCTGCCTCGCGGGATTCGAACTCAGGACCTACTGGTCTGACGCGCGAGCGCTTAACCACTAGACCACTCAGCTGGCTGGCATCCAACGGTGTTGATGTCTAACTTCAATTAATCCATGAAATTTAGCGACACATCCACCACTGTCATCAGTGAGTTACTATCTCACAACAGACCCGGTTGAACTCCACTGGTCACTGCTTTCTACTAGAACTCCAGGAAATACATCTTGAAGCCAGTCACTAATAAGCATTTGTTGATTAGTATCAGAAGGGGTTTTGTGGAGATTGTAATAATTTTAATAATTGAGATCATGAGTCAATTGAAGCTAGATCACCATGGAGAACCTGGAAGCACTGGATGGCCGTTTCATCCTAGTATGAAACTCCTCAGTAGTGCACGTCCACGATCCCGTCTCAGTGATTTAGTAGTTAAGCACTCACACGCGAGACTGATAGGTCCCGTGTTTGAATCTCGCTGGGAGGATGGGTGAGCACTGTTGAGGTGTCCCATACTAGGAAGAATCGGCTGTCCAGTGCTTCCAAGTTTCCCATCGTGGTCTAGCTTCACTTGTCTCATGAATTCAACTATTAAATTACTATAATTTCTACAAAATCCCTCTCTAATTATGAACATAATATAAATGTTAGATTTCATAATAGGTGATTACCGGAGTATTACAAGTCAATAAAACGTTTTCCTTCAAGCAAATAATAGTACATAATTCTATACGCACTGAATACATACATCTTTTTATACTCATCATGATGAACAGTCATGAGAACATGTTTCCTAAGAGTGTAAATGCTGCGATAGCAACAAAAAATTAAAATAACCTATTAATTCGATCGATACAGTATTACATAAGTAGGCATACGTGTATATATATATATATATATATATATATATATATATATATCGAAAAACAAAACCGATTCACTACCGGTAAATTCTAGTAACTGTAGTGAATGTGCCCGTATATACACACACGTACACATACATTGCTGCTTTATAGACACTTGTTTGTTTGGTTGTTTGCTTGAAAATTAAATTGTCGAATAGATATTTCCAATCCGTTTTAACTTTCAAACTATAAATACACTTCACATTCCTCAAGAACCGATCAATAAGAAGAATGGGGGTGTATGGGTGTATGGGTGTGTGTGTATGCGCGCACGTTTATAAAGTGTAATACAATTGTGCATGATCCCAGTTTTCTTAAATCGTTTCTTGAAAAACAGTAAAGATTCTTTTGTTCCTATGGCTATGTGTTATTAGTATTGTCTACATATATATATGATTATGTCTATCATTGTAAAAATGAACATCGTAGACATGTACATACATATCCGAAGGGATGGTTTTAAATTAGTAGGATAGCATCGAAAATTTCCAAATGTGCTTATATGTCTCTAGGTCGGATACATATGTGCATTTTATGTGTATCTATATATTCTTTGAAGTTTTATAATGTTTAACAGTTGAATAGTCAGCAACTAGGATTGTATTTCTGATCATCATCATCATCATTATGATGCCTGAATAGGTACGTGTACATACACATACACACACACACACACTGATATTCGTCAGTATCGAATAGTGTATATAATTGTGTATTAACGAATTAATGTACATATGTACATATACTTGCGGACTATTCTACAGTAAATTCTTCTTTAAAAAAATATCATATTCAACATTCAAATGATCTTGTATAGTTTCAATGGATGGAACACATAGTTGAAAGTTTATTTTACTCTATGGAATAATACTACTTATATGATTACTTTACACATGATTAGATGGTATCAGGAATGTTACCGAAATTAATGGCTTTTTCTTCCATTTGGAATTATATTACTCCATTCTCTTCTAAAATAAATAAATAAATAAGGGAATAATGGATGCTCTATACCCGAATTTTTATTCACTGACATCAGTTACCTCAGAACCATTAGATCCACGTGTACGTCGTCGTTCACTTATATGGAGTATGAATAACACAACAATAACAACGACAACAACAACAACAACAACAGTAACGACTACTGCTCCTATCAACACTACAAATACTACTAATAACGATACTACTATTATTACTTCTAGTAATAATAATCATAGTGTCAATGATAGTACTATTAGTAGTAACGTTATATTACCTAAAACATTTAATGATAATATTGTTATTGTCCCAACAAATATTCCAAATTATGATTGTTCACAAAATGTTCAATCAAAAAACAATACAAGATTATTGATTCGTCGACGTAGTGTAAGTTCTAATCCATTCAATCGTAATTCATCATTATTATTATGTAATACTAATGATCAATTCATTCATAGAAATAATAATATCAATAATCAATCACCGAATTCAACACCTCCATCTTCACCACGATTTTTTACCGATGATCATCTATTGACAAGAAATTCTACATTAACAACATTCCCTCAACCAACCATATCTGACTTGTCAACAGTTTCATTTAACAATTCAATAAAACATCAAAGAAGAGATCATTCAACGATGTCAACTATAGCCTGTAGTAATAATAATAATAATAATACATCGTCACCATTAAGAAGTCGAAGAATAGTTCATCAACCTATACAATCAATAACAAATGAAAAGTTCAATCATCCAATGACTTCAATTCGAATGACTAGAAATCATGATCAAATGATTCAAGAAAGATCATATCTCATGAAAGATGAAGATTATTCTCTTCATCAACAATATAAACAATCTTATGAACATCACAAACAAATAGAGAATGATCTATTAGTCAATAATCATCGAAATACTTATTCAACTCCTGTATATTCTATAAATAGTAATTTAAGTATACAATCTGCTATCAGTTTACAATCATTAGATCAACTGAAATCAATTAATCAACCGAATCAAACCTATTCAATTGGGAATTATCTAGTTACTACTAGGGAATGTTCAGTCACAGAGATCAATAATAATACATTACAATATTGTTATTATCAAGTACCTTTCAGTAAATGTCAACATCAATATTCATCAGCTTTTCAACGATCCGATTCTTTTACAAAGACATCATCATCATCATTATTATTACCAACGAAAACAACAACTGCATTGCCGATTGGTAATGTAACATTCAATAGTATAACTTCCCCAATTCAATTGAATACACTACATAAGAATAGAATCCGACCAATAGAAAGAAGACGTTATACTCAATATGGAATTACTTATCAGCATCATCATCATAATAATAATGAATTGGAAAATGAAATGATCAGATTAAAACAACAACAGTATACTACAATTCCACAAATGTTGACAAGATGTTCTCAATTATCTAAAACTCATTCAAATGTACATGAACAAAATGGTATTTGTTCAACATATCCATCAATAATCACTGATCTACATATGAATAACAATAGGGATTTACCGATGTTATCAAATATAAGGCGTCAAAAACCAGTCAATAGTCGAAGGGTCTGTTTATGATCTATACTATACTATACTATACTATACTATACTATACTATACTATACTATACTATACTATACTATACTATACTATACTATACTATACTATACTATACTATACTATGTATCCTTAGTACTACTCTTACTGTTCAATAAAATATGATAATCTACCATTCATCTACAATGTAGCTATTAGTTTAAGTGATTCACGATTACATTACACCTAGCGGTTTGATGTTTGACAGTTAGTTTGAGAGATTCGACAAACACTGATTAATGGAATTTAAATAGGAGTACTAAGAATTAACCTCTCACGGAGGAGCATAGGTCGCCCACTAGCACTCTCCATCCAACTCTGTCCTAGATAATCCTTCCCAACTCTTTCCAATTGTTATTCATCCTTTTCATACTTGCTTCTATTTCCCGACGTAATGTGTTCTTTGGCCTTCCTCTTTTCTGTTTCCATTCAGGATTCCAAGTTAGGGTTAGCCTCATGATTCAGTTTAATGATTTCCTCAATGTATATTCTATCCACTTTCAATATCATCAAATAATGTAGGCTAAATAATATCATTATCGAAACAGAGAGTTTTTTATAGATTACTGAATTCAATTATCATACATTATCAGTAGTATACGATGTTGCAAAAATTTGAAATGAGTATGAAACAGTGACTTACTATACTCTGGGTTTCGTCTTCTCTAGTTAATGTTAATCCGTGATGAAAATTAATATACAGTATTATAACTGAATAGAAATTTAAATCTTACCGCTACTAAAAAATTAACTGAACACTTTCTATCAAAAGATGGATTAAAGAATGATTTCATCAGTTGAATTCATATCCATAACACGGTTACATATCACAAAGAGAGAAGTGTGTGGTCCGTTTAAGTTTCCTGGATAAAGACTTTACCGTTTGACTGGATAGAGTAAGAAAACACTTTGATTGCTGATGGTTTTGACGTAAAATGAATAAAATAAGTATACTTATTTGTGATTGACTTTTAGATGTAATTCCTGGAGTTCTAATGAGAGGCTGTGACCAGTGAAGTTTATTTATTTATTTTTTATTTGAACACATAAGTATTGGTACAAAGGGACACCGAATACATATGCGACACACAATCTTACTTCATCTATGTGTGGGCTGTGGTACTGCTCAGGTGCCCAGACCGAAGCAGGTGGTTTTCTCAGGTGGCCACATCCGGAGCCTTCGACCTAAAGGTCTAATCCACATGGCAGTAGAGCAACGTCAGGAGATGCGATCCCATGGTAGACAGTGACCGCCAACTAGTTCACACGCCAATTGTTCCATCAGGATTCTGGAACCCAAGTGCACCATTGTTTTGGAATGAAGGTTTTCCAACTCCCCTAAGTGGATACTTTATATCCACCAAACCGGTTAAATCACCGGACATTCGCTTTTCGTTCTCTCAATTTTGTAAATAACACCCATGCCACGAGAAGGTAAAGAGTAGGACTTTCTTGGTAGTGGCTGTATACGCGTGGCCATGTGAGAGAATTTCGAGAGGGAGAGCTGACTCTTCGCACCCTTGGCCGTACCGGAGTATTTGGGAGTTTAACCATGTCTAGTATGTAAGACAATGATCCGTCAAAGTGAATGGAAGATTGTCACATAATATCGTGAATCCCTTAACATTTCACCTCCTCTAATTATTTAGTACACTTAATAATTTAAAGAGCAAGTCATATAACTGACTGTCGTAAATAATTTAGAAGTAATCTTTACAATTACAATTAATAGTATTGTGTTACTTATTGGCCAACATGTTCTATAAGACTCTAATCTTTTTATTGCTCCTTCGGAGAACCGGAAAATCGGTTGTTATTTTCTCACCTCAGCTAAGTTAACTAGCAGTTGGATTGCCTAGTCTATCAATTACAATCTCCCATATTCACAGCCTTTTTTTGGCTGAATCTTGTACAAATGCTCTTTTCCATTTTATGGCACAATGTGGTCTGTTTGGTTTGTATATAAACCCAGTATGTTTGAAATGCATGACTGATATCATGAAGGCTGAGATTGGTATTCTGGACTCAACGGGCAGGGCTAGGAAGAAAGCAGGACCAATAAAGATTCTAGACTGCTCATACAGGTTTTATGCGTCATTGATCCGGTCGATAATTCACTATTCTCTAATTAACAGTAACACTACATTATAAATTAATAGGACACAGGGAACAAGTTATATGACAAATATTGTCCTAATCATTCGACTTCTGTTCATAATAATAAACGGGTTTAATTTTATTAATAGACATAGGGAACAGTCAAACTAATATGTGATATTACTATACAAAGTCATTGACACTTGATCTGAACCATATTGAATAACCTAACCTATCTGGTTGAAGTCATCAAACGAATCTTGATTAACGATTAGAGATGTTAGATGATTTGGATTGGGACTAATTAAAATGGAACAAATCTATTCATTATTTTTTATCTTCTTTTAGATCTTGAATTTCAGAATTCTTTCATGTATACCTTTCTATTCATTTCTCTTAAACTAGATTCTCAACGTTCATTCCTTTCCACTATGAATACTTTTACTCTTTTATCATTTATCTAGTTAATTTGATCATATCATTTCAATAGAATATGGGAATTTGGGCAAACGTGTATCAGATTCTATGTTGATCAAGACTAGTCCCCAATATGTAATAAATAATTAATTTTTAATAATTAAATTCATGAACCGACTTAAACTAGATCATCATTTAAAACCTGGAAGGACTAGACAGACGTTTCGTCCTAGTATGGGACTCCTCAGCACGCAGGGTTGTAAATGCATACTGTTGATTATCCAGAGTGATGTGGTTTCAAATTGTTTTCACATTATTATTTTCTTTATTATCCTTGTCTCTTCTTACCTACACCCTCTCATTTCTAGTCTAGTTGGCCTTTTATTTTTAATATATAAATATACTTAACAAGTATATTATGTGTGATCAGATTGTTCGAAATGTATTGCTCTAATAATTATCACATAGTTCTGATAATCTTCATCTTTTAACTGACTATTATTTTGAGCCATAGTTAGTCATAGTTAGGATCGGTTCAATTATTGTATAAAAAAAGGTAATGGGTTTGATTCTGGCGAGGCGGGATCGTGGATGCGCACTGCTGAGGAGTCTCACAGTAGAACGAAACTGCCAACCTGAAAGCACTGGACGTCCGTTTCGTCTTAGTATGTGACTCATCAGCTGTAAGCACCCGCGATCCTACATGTAGGACTTGAACCCAGGACCTTCGGTCTCAAGCGTGAACGCTTGACTTGTAGAACATTGAGTTGGCATTCAACATACCACGATGAAACGACCATCCGTTGCTTCCAGATTTTCAATGGTGTTCCAGCTTAGATAGACTCATGAATTCAACTATTAAAATCACTTTAACCTCCACAAATCCCCATTCTAATAGTAATGACCAATATGTTAACATCGCTAAACTAAAACGAAATCGTATGTCAAACACATTCTTTTACTTTTCACCACCCTTGACTTCATCTCTTCCAACCGTGTGGTATGTAATCAGTTGAGTAAACGGTACTTTAAATGTTCAACCATGATTTCTCATTACTTTTATTCCTATTCATTGCCTTACTGGTCATCTTAACATGAGATGTGATATACATATATAGCGTCAAGTTTATATTCAGCAGACATATTTATTCAAATGATTCCCAGTATGTATCTGATATTATTTTGAACAACGCACAGTCATTAAAATGACAAAAGGTTCATTGTCCTTAAGCCATTACCGAATTGACTGATAACAATGAGCCTCGCCTTTGTTTGATGTTCTCAGGGTAATCGAAAAAAATTACGGAACTACGTTTTCTTAAATGACAGATTTATTGTAGATTGTTTTAAGAAGTGAATGATTAAGGTCAATTTGATGTTGTTGAGATTGATATAGCTGGCAATCAGTACGTTTGATAATCATGCCTTAATGTTATGTGTCAGTGAATAATTGACGAGATCTCAAAAAAAAGATCAATATATTGCAAATCAACCGCTTTCCCTTAGCACGGAACTTCTCTGCAATGGACATTCATTATTCCGTACGCAAAAAACAAACTCAGGACATTCGGTTTCGTGTGTGAATGTTTAATCTCTAGATCTTTAAATCCTATACTGGTCAATTATACCAGTCAGCCGGTTAGTAACCTATACTTTGATGTGTTTCTAAAGTTAAAGTAAGAAATCCTATCCGATGGAGTTCAAATATATTTCGAGTAAAATATCTGTCACCGTTGGAATTGAATAGTCATCGCGCTATACCATAAACTGACTGACATCGGAATTATACCATTAGAGACTGACACATTGTTTATAATGATGAGGCGCTCTCCACAAGACCTTACTGCCTTGTGGTTTTTCTCTGGTCATATGGTAGCTAATCAATGGACAAAGGTCTTATTCTAGTGCGAAATATCTGTCCGTTTCTTACTGACATTCAAAATGATACCTTAAGTAAGATCAATCAGTGGCGAATACAATCTATAGCTTACTTATATATACAAGATGAACATTACTTACTTACTTACTCCCATTACTCCTAATGGAGCATAGGCCTCCAACCATCATTCTCCATCCTACTCTGTCCTGAGCCTTCTTTTCTAGTTCTATCCAATTGTTATTCATTTTTCTCATGTCTATCTTCATTTCTCGGCGTAATGTGTACTTCTTTGGTCATCCTCTTCTCGTTTGGCCTTGAAGATTCCATGTGTCTAAGAAAAAAACCCGCTAAAGATGAACATTTGTCTCCCCTAAAAATACAACACTAACCTTATTGTATTAAACAAATGTTATTTAATTAAATTTAACCACTGAAACATACATTCAACTATACAGTGACAGTTTTCTTTTTTCTTTTCTTCTTTTCTCTTTTTTTTCAATGAAAAAGACTTGCAGTGACGTGAAAAAGTTCTTCCTTTTCCTACATTTTTCCAAAGACATAATTAAAAAAAGCAGACATTTGAAGTAAGCTAAAAGAAATGATACACGAAAGAAGTATGAAAGTGAAAGAGAAAATGAAAGAGAGGTATTCAGTGTGTATTGGATAGAAAGAAATAGTGAAAGTATAGACAACACAACAGAACAAGAGAGTACATTATATATATACATAGAGAGAGAGATGAGTTCATGGTTTCAGTGAAACTCAACAATCCTTACAACCTTATACTGATAATTATCATATATTCACTGATGACTAGCTCTGAGATGTAACTCCTGGGGTTCTAATGAGAAGTCGGATATAAGATAGATATACATCTCAGACAATAGATTAAGGGTTGTGCAAGATGATGCATTAATTGAAGTTAGACATAAAAACCAATACATGCCGGATGAGTTGTCTAAAAGTTAAGCGTTCGCGTGCTGGACTTAAAGATCATGGTTTTATATTCCCTTTGGTGAGGAGATTGCGTGCTATGATGAAACGACTATCTAGAGATTCCAGGTTTTCAATACTGATCTAACATTGATCGGTTCATGAGTTCAGTGGAACTCAACAATCTCCATAGCCCTAAACTGATATATAAATATATATAATCTTCATACTTTTTTAAGAAATGTTAGAAGAAATTCACTTAATGAATATGTATCTCATTTGAAAGAAAAAAACAACAATCTACTTGATTTTTTCATTCGAATTAACATTATCTATTTGTAAGCAAAAGTGGATAATGGCTAGCGCATTCCTTCCATGTGGGACTCGTCAGCTGGACGTACCTGCAACCTAGAGTTGATGTTCCCTCCAGGACTACAACCCAGTATCGTTCGCTTCAAGCGCTATCGCGTTATCCACTTAGCTACTGAGTCCTGGTAACCATCTGCTTCTGTCATGGGTTGAAATTTAAATTCATTTGTTGTTGTTTTACTTGTATCTTCCCATTGTTATTTAGTACTGCAACTGATCAGTCTTTTGTTGGCATATGTGCAACTCTCGGATGCAGATACATCCAGCTGACGATTTCGAAATAGAATGAAACGCGCATCCTGGATTCCACCGCTAACCACTATCCATCTTTGTTTATAATGCTTGTGACTTAAAGCTATATTGAGGCAATACGCACAGGATTTACATATGCCAACAAGAGACTGATCGAACTACAGTCTTAAATAACAATGGAAATAAACAAGTGAAACAACACCAAGTGAATAGTCTATTTGTCTACAAATAATTTAACTGATAACTTTTATCATTCCATTTTAAGTCGATCAAACTTTGACATGTACTGTTCTATATAAAAAAGTGCATTAGTAAAGGTGTGTAATTTTGCTGTTTAGGGATGATTAGACTGACTTAATATCGCATTACATTACAAGTTTTTTTGGAGCTCGTAAGTGTCTAACAGTGTATTACAGGATCCTCATCTCTTCCTATTCGGAACTTATCGACTGAATGTACCTGTTGCTACATCTCATTGTTGATGTTCGCACTGACACTTCAACCCAATATCTTTTGTTTCTATACTCAATGCTAGCTATACATCAAATATATGAGAATTTGAGAATATGAAGTACGTCTTTTGGTTTAATTATTAACGACTGTTATTCCTGAATAAGTAATGTGTATATGAGTAGAGCTTATAAGGTAGCCAATGTAATCAATCATAGAGACCGAAAAACGTTTATGCGATTAATGATCATCCTTTTATTATTAAAACCAATAGAGAAGCATGAAACTGATATGTATCAATCAATAAGCTTCAGCCATACATTGTGAATTTATTACCTATGACATCATATTTCTTTCTGTCACTGCCCTTCATCTCTTTGTGTATCTTCACTTCAACTCCGTTGACAACTATCAACTTAAGTGTGATTCAATTAAAACATCAATTTATTTATTTAAATAATTATTTCATTCTATTCTAGGCTCATGTTGTCTCAGCTTTTGAACAAAGTTTAAACAATATGTCACAACGACTACAGAATTTATCAAATACCACAACAAGGAAAGTAAGTGATGTAATTTTATGTTGTTTCTTTTGACTGATAAATCCTTACGATGTAAACTGATTAATTTGGATTCTTCTAACAACTTTATGTGTATGAATGAATGAATGAGTTTGTAATAAACTGATTGATTGATTAACCGGATATGATCTCTACTTGAATGTGAACCGGTAAGTTGTTATAGAAAAATCAGATTCTAAAGATAGTTAGTTTATAAGCAAAGATGGGTAGTGGCTAGCAGTGGAATCTAGGACGCGCGTTTCGTCCTTTTTGGGACTCGTTAGCTGGATGTGCTTGCATCTCAGAGTTGAATAGGAAGAAACATGCGTCTTGGATTCCACTGCTAGCCACTATCCATCTTTGCTTATAATGCTTGTGACTTAAGTCTATATCGGGGCAGTCTGCACAGGATGCACATATGTCAATAGGAGAGATTGATCAATTACAGTCCTAAATAACAATGGGGAGATACAAGTAAATAACACATAGTGAATAGCTGGTTTAGTAACATTAAATTGTTACTAAGAGTAGAGTACACAATATATATGTATATCTTCTTAATTGTTACTTGTCACATCTAGATGTACCTAACAAGTCTTTTATACGGTAAAATGTGGCCTCTTGAATTGCGTTGTTAGCTGAAATTCAATCTAACTAAAAATAATCATGTGATCAAACTATGATATTGAAGTAATTCACTCAAGATGACAATAGAGATTGATTAGTTTCAGTTCTCAATAGGTAGACTGATTAAATAATACAAACTCCTATAAATAATCGATTTAATCCAACTTGCTTATTGTTTTTTCGATCAGTGTCACTCTATATACTTTTCATTTATCCCATTGTTATGAACATCTCGAGTAATTTAAAATGCATGAGGGGAGCTGTCACTTCCCAGTTGGACACACTGAGAAAGGAGGCTGCTTTTTGAGAGATCTGAAGAAGAAACTAGATTGAAGATGGTCATGTCAATTTGGGAATGTAACTGTAGACCTCAAGGAACATTTATTTGAGGTCACTCATGAATGACTTTTTGTGGACAGATCTTGATGTGTTAACGCTGTACGTTAAGGGCATTACTCCAGAAAACAAAAGCCTATAGGATAAGGTAAAGTGTGATAGTTTTCTTCCCGATCTTTATAACCAATTACTCTTGTTGTTGGAAGTCAGCATGACTGCAAATTATAATTGTCTGAGAGTAATACCTTACTACCATTACACCTCCATACAGATAGCGGTATGACTTTGCTCTAAGATTTCGAGTTGCAGCCTTCAGTCTTATTATTCTTCAGCTGACCTAACTAGTATGGTAGGACCTGAAGAAATAGATATTCTGACCATGATAGCTTGATTCCGTCATCACAATAGGCGAGCCAGATTACCGTGTTAAACATGCAGCTATTCTTAGGGATATCAACATCATCACCATCATCCTTATTCATCTACTATTCAACAACTAATGTTTATCTGAATTTAAAGATCATTTACACTTGAAGATGAAATTGTTGTCAGTTGGCAGTTCATTAAAACAAAATTAGAATGAATTTAACCCCTACTTTTCCATTCTAATTTGAAGCAGTTCTATATTGAAGATAGCTTCCAATTATGGAATAGGTTCTTTGTGCTCAACAGTGTCCGGCAACTAATTACCACATAGTCAAAACCTTCCAAATGATCAAGAAAAGAAAAAAAACAGGAATTCAGGAAAAGTTTAATATTTAAGAATGTGAAAATTATGATAAAACAACACGGTTTATCTACCAATGACTTTGATATTGGAATATAATAACATAAAATATTAAACAGAATGAGGATCCCGTGTGTAGGATTGTGGATGTGCACTGCTGAGGAGTCCCATACTAATGTGGTATGTTCTGCTGATGTCGACAGATATGAGTAGTATGTACTATCAACTTAAAGTAAAATGTCTGGCGGTAGAAAGTTAAGAAGATTGAAGAAAAGAGAACAAGAAGAGAGTGACTGGTGTAGAAGCGAAGGAATAACAAAGTTTTAGACAATTGATGGATATTTTGTAAATGAAGAATTTACTGTATGAGTCTCAGATTTTACTATGAGATTCTGTAATTTTGTATCAAAATACATTCGGTTGTCCCCATTGGTGTTCTCATTCACTACACTAGGACGAACCGACCATCCAGTGCTTTAAGTAAGTAATACGAATGAATTATAATTTACCCATTGGCACAATCTAATGACTATCTGGACTCAGTAGCTAACAGAGTAACGTGATGGGGTTTAAAGTAAACGGTACTGTGTTAGAGTCCTGGATTGAACATCAACGCTGGGATGCAGGCACATCCAGCTGACGAGTTTGAAATAGGACGAAACGCCTGTACTAGGTTCCACTGTCAGCCACCATCCATCTCTACGCTTATAACGATTGTGATTTACGGCAATATCGACGCAATCCACTTATGATGAACATATGCCAATAAGAGAGACTGATCAATGGAAAGATTCAAACAATCAATACAAAAAGAAATTAATTTTTCAATAGTTTGTAAACATTTAATGAAAGTGCGCTAGTTCATATGATTATCATACACAATTAATCAATGAAAGCCAATCATAGGCAATTGGACAGGACTGGACAGGAAGGCCCAGGACAGAGTGAGTTGGAGAATGCTGGTCGGGGGCCTATACTCCATTAGTAGTAACAGGCGTAAGTAAGTAAGTAATCTAAGGCCATAGCATCGATGACGGTATATGTACGTTAGGAAGACGTTTGAATGGGATCCCGATATTGTAATACAAAGTAACTTGAATTAATTCACTATTGTATCAAGTTATACAATTACTGTAATTTAGTATATATAAATATATGATTTTTTTGGCATTTTTTTCTTCGAAAGGATTCAGAACTACATGAATTAAGAGCAACAATTGATGCATTACGTAGTCAAACAGAATTAGGACTATTAAAAAAACCACCAATTAATCGACCTTGTGAATTGAATAGATCATTTACTAATGATACATTGAAACAACAAGAAAACTCATGCATTTCTACTACTACTACTACTTCTAATTCTACCACTACTATTATTACTACTAATACTACTTCCAATACTGGTAGTGAGAATGAACAAGCACATATTAATTCACGTTTAACATTTTCAAATGCAAGTCTTACTGATGTAGATAGCCAACAATTACAAATGGATAATTCAATTGATAAAGTATCATCTACCACATCCGGTTGTAAATCTTCAGGAACTAATGTGAAGAAAAATGGATGGGTAAGAAATTTTGGTATACATATTCTAGATATTTTGTAAGCAATGATGGATAGTGGCTAGCAGTGGAATCCAGAACGCGCGTCTCGTCCTATTTGGGACTCGTCAACTGGATGTACCTGCATCTCAGAGTTGATGTTCTCTCTAGGACTCGACCCCAGTGCCATTCGCTTTAAATGCCATCGCGTTATCAACTCAGCTACTGAGTCCTGATAGCCATTTGCTTGTGCAATGGGGTGAATTAAAATTCACTATGTATTGTTTGGCTTGTATCTTTCCATTGAGGTTTAAGACTGCAATTGATCAGTCTGTTATTAGCATATGTGCATACTGTGCGCATGCCTCGATATTACCTTAGTTCACAAGCTTTTTGGGAAGATAGAAGCCAAACAATATCAAGTGAATTTATATTCTAGATAGTTTGTCTTGTGTACAGTTGTTAATGAGACTGTCTAAACTGACGAACTATAGTGTTTTTGTTTAGTTCACTTGTGATTAATGGTGGAATCTAGGGCGCTTATTTCATCACAATTGATTGATCACTGAGTGGTGATCAATGTCAGGTGTTTCAAGTCCTTCTTAGTGCAGATCAAATGCTACCGACCAAGTTAAAATGTGGCCACTTGTCTGTTCCTGTCGACTACCTACAGACACCATCTAATCTCAATATAGTGCACGCAATGTCGAGTCACTTAGACTAGTGGCCACATTGAAACTTGGTCGATAGCATTCGATCTCAACTAAGAAATACTTGATACACATGAAATTGATCACCACCTAGTGATCAATCAATTGTGATTACATCACAGTCCTACAGGAAGTTGGTCACGACCCGGATAGCCTAGTGGTAACTTCTCTGACTGTGAGTCTGGGTGACACCGGATCGAATATGTCAAGAGGCACTAGTTCCCTCAAGATTACAGGTATACCTTGGAGATGAATGCTAAGTAGCACAAAAACCGGGTCCACGGTTCCCTCCAATCACCATCTAAACGCTTATTTCATCCTACTCGGGAATCATAACATCTGGATGTACCTGTCACATCCTAATATTGTTGATTACATTAGGACTCGAACCTAATGCTTATAACTTAATGGTAATATTGGGCCAATCCGCGTAGAATGCACATATGCCAATAGGAGAGAGACTGATCAGTTGCAGTCCTAAACATCAATCGGAAGATTCAAATAAACAATACTAAATGAATTGATACTTTCGTTACTTTACATTATAGATTTAACTCAATAAAACTATTGAAGCACTAGTCAAGTTTTTCGTCCTAATATGTAATCTACCAAGAGATCATGAACTAACTGTATTTTGATAACTGTTAAAAACTGCGAACTACTAAATATGTTTCCTCCTAGTATGAAACTCCTCACCAGTGTGTGTCTACAGTACCATCTAGGGGTTGAACCCAGGATTTTCAGGCTTTGTGATAAGCACCTAACTTTTAGATCACTCAGATAGCATTCGATCATCGTTCGTTGTTATTGATATCCATCTAATGCTTAGTGTGGCTAAACTCCATTGGTCCTATCTTCGCAATAGAACTTCAGGAATTACTTCTAGAAGTTAGTCACCTATAATCACATGAAATGTTTCTACATAAGGAATTGTGAAAATTGTCGAATTAAAAGTAACACATCACTTACTAGCATCGAGTCTTTAATGTCTTGCATTCTATTGCCGATGAAGCCGTCAATGATCACTCCTTGAAGAGTTCCAAATTAGAAGGAAACAGCTATCTAGTGATTCACCCGAACTTTCAATGGTAACTCAACTGAAAACTTACACTTTTTACCTCTTGTGAAGAGGTATAGATCATCCATTAGCATTCTCCATTCAACCCTATCCTGAACAATCTTTTCCAGTTCTTTCAAGTTGCTATTAATACTTTTCATGTCTACTTTTAATTCCCGACGTGGCGGCTTCTTCGACCTTCCGCTTTTCCATTTCCCTCCAGAAGTCCAAGTTAGGGCTAGCTTCTTGATGCATTTTGATGATTTCCATAATGTCATATCATATCCACTTCCAATGTCTTTTCCTGATTTCCTCCTCAGCTAGAGGTCGGTTTTTCCTCTCCCATCGTAGACTGTTACTGATGGTTTCCAATCAACGAAATCAATCTATGATAAATACAATCTACATATTGAATAAATATTCATAAAACACTTTCCGTTAAACCCTTATTATTATTATCATTATCATAAATGTATTTGTTAGTTGACCTTATCTAGAATAATTGGTCAAACATTGTTGATTAATTAATCATCTCTTTGAATCAATAAATAGGCCAACCAACGCATATATTCAACTATGAATAATCCTAATCATAGTTTCACCTGTTTCATTTGGGCTTTTTTCTTTTCGTTTCTTTTCTTTTCTTTCCTTGTTTTCTTTTTCTCTTCTTGTTTCATTCATTTCTCTCTTCTATTGCGAACTATTTATGCTTAGGCATATATGTGTATATAAATGTTATTGGGTAGCTTAGTTGTATGTATTATGAAATTCATTGGAATTCTAAAAGTGAAACACACTCTTGTATTCCATTAGGCTTCCCTTCAACAGATACATTATCATTATTATTGTTGCATTATTATGATTATTAATTGTACATACTTGATGGTAGAATGATTAATACCTTAGAAAAATTGCTATTCAGTATTTGATTACTGTAATTTAGGCAGGAAAACGAATTCTTCTAAATAGGTGCTTATAAATATTAGTGTGTGTGTGTGTGTGTGTGGATGGGTGGGTGGATGTAGAGAGAGAGTGAGAGCGAATGAAATAATTTAGTTTCATTGTTTACACTGAAATTCGAACTTCGATTCTTGGTAGACG
Organism: Schistosoma guineensis; assembly: GCA_944470375.2. NCBI lineage: Eukaryota > Metazoa > Platyhelminthes > Trematoda > Strigeidida > Schistosomatidae > Schistosoma > Schistosoma guineensis. The sequence goes on from OX103893.1 coordinate 15,632,122, forward strand.
GTTCTTACCATGCAACAAATCACATGAGTAAAACCATGACGGTATATATGATTACTTACTTACTTACACCTGTTACTCCCAATGGAGCATAGGCCGCCGACCAGCATTCTCCAACCCACAATGTCCTGGGCCTTCCTTTCTAGTTCTATCCAATTTTTGTTCATTTTTCTCATGTCTGTTTCGATTTCTCGGTGTAATGTGTTCCGTGGTCTTCCTCTTTTCTTTTGGCCTTGAGAATTCCATATAAGGGCTTGTCTTATAAAGCTCCCCTGAAGCTAGTCGTTGTTGTCCAACCTGCGTCCAATAAATCTCCTTATTTCTGCAGCAATTTGGAAGACTCTCCCGGTCTCCCACATTGTACGAGCATTCCATGTACCTAAATTAATAGTTGCTCTGGTTGTCAATGGAGGGAGAGCTGACTCTCCCTACTCTCGGCTATACCACGGCATTTGGAGGCCGAATAACCATTCAGTGCTTTCAGGTTTTCAGTAATGGTCTAACTAATATCGGTTCATGATTTCAATGAAATTACTGTATACTATTAAAGCCACAATTTCATAGCCTACGTTGCTCAATAGACTTATGTTGGATCACTAATATATTCCACCTTCATATTCACTATGACTACTACTCTGTTCTTTCTCTATGTCAGTAATGCTTTGATTTTTAATTCATCACATTTATTGCTTCTATTTACCTAATATTATTTCCTTTTTTATCACAAAATTAGTTTCGTAATTCACTTGGTAAAGCATTCCGTAAAAAGACCACATCATCATCAACACTATCAATACATTCACAAAGTGATATAGATTGTCCTACATCATCAATACAACACAACTCTATCTATCATAGTAACAATAACAATAATAGTCTTCCTCCTGGACATCCATCCAACTTACCACAAAGTCCGACTATGGATCATAAAGGATTACATAATACTATTATAAATCAATCTAATATGAATTCTATACAATCTAATAGTCATATGAATGCTTTGTCTGTCTTATCCAATACACATTTGAATGGTTTATCTCCATCGAATTCATCAACATTATCATCGTCATCATCATCATGGAGTACATTAGGAATAAGTGGAAATGGTCAAAATAATTGTAATATCATTACAGCTACTACTACTACTATTACTACTACCAATAGTAGTAGTAGTACTATTGTACCATATACAAATGAACAAATTAGTAAGTTTTACACTTTACAAATCGTCTATTTTGATATGTTAACTTTTTTTACTTTAAATTTAGAAAATTTATACATTATACTTTTATCAATCGTTACCATTGGAGTCCATTCTGTGTCAGGTTTGAGTCCTGATGGTGTGGTATTGGATCCGCACTTTTGAGGAATTCCATACTAGGATAAATTGACCGTCCAGTTGTTCCAGGTTTTTAATCGTGATCATGATTTAAATGAATGAGATAGTCTCCTAAAATCAAAGTAACTCAGTGTGATTGACATTTAAGTAAAATGATTTTTGTCATGTGTCTAGTTATCTCTGCGATTCAACCGGGTCTGTTGTTTGATAGTAACTCACTGATAACAATGGTGGATGTGTCGCTCAGTTTCGTGGATTAGTTGAAGTTAGACAGTTGGATTTCGGCCGGCCCAGTGGTCTAGAGGTTAAGTGCTCACGCGCGAGACTGATAGGTCCTATGTTCGAATCTCGGGTGGCGGGATCGTGGATGCTCAATGCTGAGGAGTCCCATACTAGGACGAGACGGCCGTCAAGTGCTTCCAGGTTTTCCATGGTGTTCTGGTTTCAATTGACTCATTATCTCAATTTAAGCAATTACTACAATCTCCACAAAACCCCTCCTGACACTGATCTCTTCAATTAACAAAATTAGTCTGTTAGTTTTAACATAAATCACATTAGGAAGTTAAAACAATAATACATTTTTAACTTGGCAACTTTATCATGATCTGATCCTAAACAAGGTAAGTGACTAGAACTAATCAATAAATCTCTAACATAACCACACCAAAATACTATCCTAAATAAAGGATGCGATCTTCAAGTTATTGTAGTCAAGCGACGGACTTATTTACAATCGACTGATTGTCGTTAAGTGATTAATCTTGTTTATGTCAAAAACTTCGTAGTACCGATCAAATTTTACCAGTCAAACTGTACTGTGGTCATTAGTCTTGGTTACGACATCATGTGTACTATGTTGAAGGTAGTCAACAGGAAACCCTATTTTACGTGGGTTTCGTACTTTTTAACACTCTTCAACAAAGTACACCTGGAATCTTAAGGCAGTTGACGTTCTTAAGTGGTTTCACTCCCATATCACTCAGCCTCATAAACTTGTACGTTACATCAGAATCATTCACGATGTAACTAATCTCCTGTAAGTCATTAGATCGAATGTACCAGGGAGCATCATTTCCTTCAAGTGCGGTGAATTCATTTCATTATCAACTATCCCCTAGATGATCATAGATAATTCAAAAATATCGTTTCTTTCTTTAGAAGAAAAAAAAAGAGATTTATTCACCAGTTGTTTACATCTGTCATTAATCATATACGATACATGAATACACGATAATCAATCAAAACAATATTCTAAGGTCAGTTGGCCAAATTTCATGCAACACATTACACCGACAACAATAACAAACAATTACATTTTAATTGGTTGATTTAATAATGAAATAATTCAACAGTTGCCAAAATCAATTAAGATTAGTTACTATTGACTACAAACAGATTTCGATCTGTAATTACCTAAGCTCCCAATTTTGGGGATTTCCCTAAAATTCCCTAAAATTTCCCCAAAATTTACTATAGGGGCTTCCCCAAAATGGGCTATTTCAGTTCCATATCATTCAGCCTCATAACCTTGTACATTACTACAGAAGCATTCAAGATGTAACTAATCTCCTGTAAGTTAATAGATCGAATCTACCAGGGAGCATCATTTCCTTCAAGTGCCATATATAGACAAGTAGACGAGGTATTTTTCTTTGTGGTTCATAGTATACTAGCTCCATAATTTTCAGGCATTACCACTGTCAAAGGAAACTATCAGAGTTAAGATAAGATTTACTATTTTAAAAGTCCCAACCGTTTCACACCTTCTTTCCGTTTTAAAATTTTGTATCGCCGCGAATGCTGATTGTTTGAGAGTGTTGTTAGTTGTGTCATGTCTTCACGTCTAACTGTTGTGACTGATTTCATTACAATGAGCACCCACAACCCCACTGGAGGTCTGACATATGACGATTCATTGCTGTTCATCAACTAATTCCCCTCCTGTGCCATCATGCGCAAGGAATGTTTTTAATGCATTTATGATCGTTTATTAGTAATCCACTCATTTTCTGTACTTTCATATACCGTGGGTCATAGGTCACATGGTACAGTAACCTCAGTATATTCTACTAAATCATGAATAACTGGGGCATCAAGTCTAGTTTTTCTACATATAATCAATGGTCACTGTGAATATCTTCATTCCGAATAAATTTAATGACAATAACACTCCGTTTTGCATATTTCAATTTATAACGCTTAACGCGACACAATTTAGGACTTAATTTTTTAGGATAATTTATAAACTCGATTATTCACGTTTAGATTTCAACTAACAATCGTAGCTGCTACCTTAATGTAGTGGTTAAATTTTCACATTATGTGATGCCATTGAAATATGTTTTGGTAGAAATACTCGTTCTTTTACGTCTTACTATGTCATTCAAGTCAATTAGACAGCAGTAGGACAAAAATCAACAGACTTAGGATTCGAAGAGGAAGTCATACTTCCGACTACATGGTACTGTGATAGAAGGAAAGATTTTTCGTAAACAATCATCATTTGAAGCAATGCTACCTCTTCATAATGAAAAATCAATTAAAAAAGTCTTATAAACAACGGTTCATCATATCATCCCCTATAGATTTCGGTTACCCGATATAGAGCTTCTAAAGCACTAAGTTAACACAACAAGAACTATACATAAAAAGGCTTTATGTCACCAGTTTCACATTCAATTGTCTCTTAAACTCTATGGTCTATGATTTCTACCTCACTTGTTTATTCATCATCTCTGTAATCTTTTCACCAAGTTAATGTGATGATCAATTCTCGATGAACTCTTTTGTAACTCAATACCTCTCATATTTGTGCTACATTCTATTGATTGATAACCATTCGGGAAATGGAGTGTTCTTGTACATGTATATGTGTGCATGTTTACATTGGAATGTTTACTTAATATATATTATGCATTCACTCATTTCATAGTTTCTTTTAGTTCACTTAACACCCTTTCATTTCTGTGTTATGTTGTATGTTTCTTTTCACCTGGTTACATCAACCAACTTTTCTCTAGGTATAAGATTGTGTACACATTCATATATGTATTTGTAACTATATGTGTACTTGCCCTTGATTTGTGTATCGTAGGTGTGGACATGTTTTTTTAATAGACTTTTTTTTACAAATGTACAACATTTCAATTAAGTGGTCATTATGATGTAGTTAATGATAATTGCTTGTAATTCATGAATTGGTTGATGATAATCTCAGTAATTATGTTATGTAATTGCTTTCTATTGAAACTACAATATGATTACTACAATGTTCTTGCAATGTAGTAATTTGTTTTTCTCATAGGTAGTCGAAAGCGAATTGTGATTAATTTAATATTCCACCATGGAAAACCTGAAAACACTGGATGGCTGTTTCTTTGTAGTTTGGGACTTTTCAGCAGTGCGCATCCACGATCCGGCACGTGGGACTCGAACCCAAGACCTTTGGTTTCACGCGTGAACATTTAACCTCTAAACTACTGAGTTGGCCGGCATCTAACGGTGTTAATGTGTAACTTCAACCAATCCATGGTATTGCGCGGCCGTCCATCATTGTTTTCAATGAGTAAACGCTTGAGGAGTCCCATACTGGAACCAAACGACTGTCCATTGCTTCTAGGTTTTCCATGGTGATCTAGCATAACTCAACTCATTCAACTACTAAATTGCTACAACCTCCACAAACCTCAATTTTTATAATTAACCTAAGTGTCTTGGTTAACTGGCACTCATTAACAGGGTAAAAATAAATGCTCCCTATAGGATTTGAACTCGAGTTGTCCGATCTCCTGTTTCATACTAGCTACTAACGTATAGTACTTACCGGTTTGGTAAAAACGATAAGTTTACCAAAATGTTTATCTTGGAATGATAAAGGAGATTTCTAGCTCCGATAGATCATCTTGATGTTGTTATGTTTCTTGAACTAGATGCTTCATTCATGATATTCGGATCAATTGGTAACCAATAAACATATAGATACACTCTATTAATATCCATACGACAGAAATCAATGGACAACAATATCAAAGGTAAACAAGAGAAGACAAATATTCAACATGAATACTAAGAACAAATGAAGACAACAAGTCCTATGAAGACTATTAAATTGAACTAATTTGACGCTTGAATAAAAGCTAAGAATTTCACTTCTCCAGGTAGTAAGCATCAGTGATATTGTCCAGAATGATAATGAAAACTAAGCAGTTAAACTAGTTAGAGAAAACATCAGGACCATAATCATCACCATCATCACCACCACCGTCATCATCATCAAAATAGTTTTTGTGATTGCACTGGTTGTTAGAAGAAGTATCGGCCTCGTGACTTCTGAAGAATTTCAGCTTTCATCCAGAAGCATCATAGTTTTACTTTCAACTCTCAGGGCAGAGTACAAATGGTTTAATTTGTTGAATCTGATTGACATATTTTTAACAAGTTTTTTTCTATGGGATGGGGTTGCCAACCTCATTGCTCAACTCTCCTCTTTTAGTCGGGCTTAGGACTAGCAGTAACTCTAGAAGAGCTACAGGTTGAGTTATCAAAAAAGTAATGTATGATATTTTTACATAATGAAAGACGAAAACTAACGATCTTCATTTTTAAAAAAAATTAAACTATAGATCGTTTGAACAACACACGAATACAGCAACAACAACAACAACAACAGGACCATCGACCAATCCATTCAAATCAACTTAGTTGCCCAAATTACTTAGTTAACTATAATGATTCAGATAAACAAAATAAATTATTCAATGTTGACGGAGGTGATAGAAATATTCTGGACAGGAATGATAGTAAATTAGAGTATGTTTATATTTCTCAATGTTATTTAATATCAAGTTATGGTTTTATTTGAAAATCTGTACTTTGATTTAAAGGTTAAGTACTCATGAAGAGATCTGGAATGTCCCGGGTTCGATTTCCTATAGGGTTGGGAATGTGTCGTACTGATAAGTTTTATGATTGTAACATTGTTATATGCTTCTTTTAGATTGTCTCAGATATTAGGTGTTGAGATAATATCAGAATAAAAGACAATTTCAAGTATTTCAATGATCTCTACAACTCCATACTGAAAATGATCGTGTGCTTACTAGTGATGACTAGCTTCCAAAGTGAATTTCTAGAATTCTAGTGAGAAACCATGACAAGTGTAGTTCAACCGTGTCGGGCGTGTGTAATTTACTAAGCAAAAACAAACGAAGTTGGTCGTGAAATGTTTAAGATTGATTGAAATTAGATATTAACACTGTTAGGTGCCGACCCTGTGGTCTAGAGGTTTGACGTTAGAATGAAGATCCTAGGTCCGATTCCTGTGTGTGGGTTGTGGATACATTCTGTTGAAGAAGCGGCCGTCTAGTGCTACCAAGTTTTCAATAATTGTCTATCTTATATCGTTCATGATTTCAACTATCTCTACAACATCATATTGACAACTTAAAAGTAGTTTTTCTTATTTTTATGCTATTATCGTATGTGAAATTCAACATTATGTAGTAGAGAGCCTGTGGAGCGCTAGGTTGATGTGATTTGAAAGCTAAGTAGTCCAGAATGAAATTTCAAACAGAGAAGAGATATTGACTGTTATCATATTTTGTTTCCGAGAATTATCACATTCCTAAGACATTTACTATAAAACAGCTGACATTATTTCATCATATCTTCGTACAACATATACAAATAAACAGTCTATTATATCGGTGACTTTTTCATCATAGACTAATCCAGAAGATGAGATGCAGGTATATCTAGTTGACGAGCCCCAAATAGGATGAAAAGCGCGTTCTGGATTCCACTGCTAGCCACTATTCATCTTTGCTTATAATGCTTGTGAATTAAGGCAATATCAAGGCAATCCGTACAGGATGAACATATTCCAATAAGGGAGACTGATCAATTGTGGTCCTAAATTTCAATGAGAAGATTCAAACAAACAATACAAAACGAATGAACAATTTTAATCTTGACACATTCTTCACAAAACTTGAAGGTCCTCTATTAGAATGTTTTCAAAGTAATCAACTAGACAATTATCAGTGATTCTTAGCTTTTAATAGTCCCTTAATCTTAGATTAGTTTAAATATGTCACAGGTATTGGGAGTTTGACAACGCCTTTACACATAAGACCTTTATAATCAAGGTATACTAACTCAATCAAATCAAAAGTCAGAAATGAAGAGGTTCAAAGATATATTTGAAAGGCTATTGATATATTGGGAAGCGTTTAATCTAATCTAGTTAACGGTTGTAAGAGATGCGTAGCATGACATACTCACTCGTGATCTGGTTCGAATGCGTGACTGAGAACCTTCAGTTAGGGTATTTCCAATCAAACTAATAAGGTCATAATCAAATGTTGACGAGTTACTGAACTACTTATATTGGGAATTTATTTACCGCTATAACTTCATGATGATATCAGTATGAGGGTGTGAAGATTATTAAGTTTTTTGATTGAGTTCATGAACTGATTGATGTTAGATCACTATTGAAAACCGCGAACAGGATCGTGGATGCACACTACTGAGGAGTCCTACAATAGGATGAAACAATCGTCTAGTGCTCCCAGGTTTTCAATGATGGTCTAACATCAATCGATTCATGATCTCAATCATAATGATAATTCTCTCTCTCACTTTTTTAACCTTCAAATTATTGATTTATAGATTAAATAAACAATCATGTCAAGATGAATTGAATCATTTAAAATGTCAATTAGCTGAAAAAGAATCTAAATTAACTGATGTACAATTGGAAGCTTTAGCAAGTGCTCATCAATTAGATCAATTAAAAGATGAAATGTCACATTTATATTCACAATTAAATTATTTACGTACAGATAATGAAAGATTACAAATATTAGTGACACATTTACAAAAACAACAACATTATCACCATCATCATCAACATCAACATCAGCTACAACACAGTACTCCTGCTCCTGCTCCTGCTCCTCCTCCTCCTCCTCCTCCTCCTCCTCCTCCTACTACTACTACTACTACTACTACTACTACTACTACTAATAATAATAATAATAATAATAATAATAATAATAATAATAATAATAATAATAATAAATTATTACTTACGAATAATGAGAATGTAATGACAAGTACTACGACTACCATTACATCTACACCTACTAATACCGATGTTCATTGTAGTAGTGGTAGTAATAATAATCAGATAATGATTATTACACATAGTAACTCTTTACCACAGACAATACAACATAATTCAACTGGATTACATAATGATAATAATAGTAATAATAATAATATGTCAATATTATGTAATGCAGAGATAATACCCGTTGAATGTGATACTTGTTCAAGTGAGTTTATTTTGAACAATATTGTTGTTGGGTACAATTTGGTCGTTTATTGATTTTTCATAATAAAATAAATATTGAGGTAACTCAAAATGGTAGTTTACTCTTTATGATAAGTCTTGCTAATTGAACGCTATATTCGATTACTCAAGCTGTTCTCGTAATCCTCAAGCTGGAACTACACAACGACCTAAACACGAGAGAAAAGGCGCAAAATATGCAAGAAGCACTTTACTCCAAAGGTTCGTCCCAGTACAGAAAATATAGGGTGTTTAGGATATTTTAGATATCCTTGGGTTTCCCGAAGATTCTGGAATGCTGCTAAACACAGTATGCAGTATAGTAATCAGCTAATCAGAAACTCTACATTTAACTTTTCACTTTTTTGATATTTCTGGTTAAACTTCAAGTGAACATTGAATGGATGAAATACTTCTTAATGTTTCCTGAGTCTTTCTTGTCTTTTGCGAGAAGTTTTCTGGATCACTCCAACACTTTATAACTTAGTAAATGAGTATCTTGTTGGTGAAATAATAAAAAACCAGTTCAAAGTTCTGATGAATAAAATATATTTTACTTAAGGATCTAGATATTCTATTGTTTTATATCTTAGCAGTTGTATCTTCCTTGAACTGTGAAAGTACTTTCAACTTGATGTTTTGATTATAGATCATAATCAATGAACAGAAATGGGACGCTATTGTTTGTTGGATTATATTCAATGTATCTTCAGTGTATATTTGTCTGACTCCTGAGGATAGAGAATTGATTAAATTTCGTTTTTTATTTATTACTCAGTAGCAATCAATTCTGAAAGCTCATATACTATCTATTTCAAGTATAAAGTACTCCAATAATTCCGAAGAAAGTTTTGTTCCAATGTTACTTACTTACTTACTTACGCCTGTTACTCCTCGTGAAGGAGCATAGGCCGTTCACCAGCATTCTCCATCCAACCCTGTCCTGGGCAATCCTTTCCAGCTCCTTCCAGTTGTTAGTCATCCTTTTCATGTCTGCTTCTATTTCCCGACGTAATGTGTTCTTTGGTCTTCCTCTTTTCCGCTTCCCTTCAGGATTCCAAGATAGGGCTTGTCTCGTGATGCAGTTTGATGATTTGCGTAATGTATGTCCTATCCATTTACATCGTCTTTTCCTAATTTCTTCTTCAACTGGAAGCTGGTTTGTTCTCTCCCACAGAAGGCTATTGCTGATGGTATCCGGCCAATGGATGTTGAGTATCTTGCGTAGACAGCTATTTATAAATACTTGTACTTTCTTGATTGTGGTTGTTGTAGTTCTCCAAGTTTCAGCTCCATATAGTAGAACTGCCTTGACGTTCGTATTGAAGATTCTCACTGTGATATTGGTTGAAAGTTGTTTTGAGTTCCATATGTTCTTCAAATGTAGGAATGCTGTCCTTGCTTTACCAATCCCTGCCTTTACGTCTGCATCTGAACCTCCTCGTTCATCGAGTATGCTTCCTAGGCATGTGAAGGTTTCCATATCTTCCAGAGTTCCAGCGTCAAGTGTGACTGTGTTAGTGTTCTCGGTGTTGTATTTGAGGACCTTCGTTTTCCCTTTGTGTATACTGAGGCCTACTGATGCAGAGACTGCTGCTACACTGGCTGTCTTCATCTGCATCTTGTTCCTATGTACATTTGTTATATTACAAACATAGATTAGCTTGTTATGTTCTTCTTCATTTTGCGCACTTCCCGTTCTCTCATCTTCCTTATGAGATACTGATGTTTTAACGCTTCATTTTGGCGTTTACAGAGATTGAAGTCATGAACTGATCAATGTTAGACCATCATTAAAAACCTGAAATCAATGGATGGCCGTTTAGTCCTAGTATGAGACTCCTTAGCAGTGTGTATCCACGATCCCTCACATGGGATTAAAACCCAGGATCTCCTAAATTTTCACTTTCTTTTGTATTAATTCCGACTAAACATTGACCACTGTTATGACTTATGCATGCTCTCCAATAGCACGTGACAAAAGCACCAATCGGAATATGTTCAGCACTAATAACTTCAAGTCATATCTTAGCACTTATTGGTCCATGATCCGGTAGCTTCTCTCGTTGCCATGCCCGGTGAGTCTAGATCACAATAACCAACCTCCACCATACGAATGTTATATTTTAAGCATATGTAGTTTATATATAGACATATCTGACCAGATCACACCATAAAATGAAAAATAAAAGTCGTGTATGGTCAGGGGAGACTGTGTATAATAAACTGGCATCAGATTAAGAACAATAAAACGTACCATAGTATCTAATGTGTTAGTCGAAAGCTCATGATATATATAATGATAGTCCATCAATTAATCCTGATAGTTATCATTCATTTAGTCTTCATTGGATATAACAGTTACTTTCCTAGTCAGTCACGATTAACATATACTCTGGTACTTGTGTGAGTTATCTAAAAATTCCCATATCACTTTAGCACAACAACGCAAAGGAATCGACAAGATGAATAATGAAGGAGTCAAAATAATCGTATCACCAATAATAATAATAATAATAATAAAGTCTTATCATTCAAAATATTGTTTCAGAAGAATAAATCAAGAAGTTGGGTTTAAAAGAACAATGGAACTCGAGATCTAGAGTAAGATGAAGAATGGATGAATCTTCTCCATTTTCAATGTATCTGTGCTATGTCACCCAACGTCGTCAACCACTGATCACGGTTACGCCGGGACTCTTAGCAGATAGATTATATCTATTAATAAGACTAAAAACACAGAAGTAAATAACTTTATGAATTGATAACGGGTTTCGGTTTGACTGTCATTAACTTTTTTCAAACCTACTCCTACACTAGCTAACATAATCTTTCTAAGTAGGTATTTGTTAAACATATGTTACATATGTCTCGATGACCATGTGTAATTAGTGATACACCATATACATAAGAGTTCATTGTCCACTTGACAAGTATGTGTATAATCAGTGAGAAAAGAAAAATAGGACCCCCTGCCATATGGTATGAATTTCTCTCATTTACGGCAAGGACTCAAAACTACAGAACAAACACATCGAGAATTTTTAACAAAACGCGTCAACATCAAAGTCTCACTAAGCTGTCATTTTTACTCTTCGGTCAAACTCTCAAGTAGGCAAGACCACTCTTGTCTAGATTCCTTTTCTATTTTCCTCAAAAAGAAGTATTCTTCTACAACATGAGCAATTATTAAGGGACAATTGCCCATATTTCCTTATTACCATTCAATATTACCTTGACATGCAATGATAAATATTTTTGCCAGATCTTAAGTTACTTATAACCTATTAACATCGTCATTATCAGAAACGGGTTTTGTGGATATAATAGTAATTTAACATTTAAATTTATAAGTCAACTGAAATTAGACCACCATGGGAAACCTGCAAACATTGGACGACCGTTTCGTCCTACTGCGGGTATCCTTAGCAGTGCGCATCCACGATCCCGCCTAAATAATATTATTATTTGATCAATGCAAAATCCAATCTTAATTTTATTCTATTAAGCGAAGCAAATAAAGCAAGATTCCCCGATACAACACAGCATGCAACAACCGAGTCACACTTGACGGAGAAGATTTGGAATATGTAAAAACGCTTACATATCTGGGCAGCATCATTGATGAACACGGTGGATCTGATACAGATGTGAATGCGTCGATCGGCAAAGCAAGAGCAACATATTTACAACTGGAGAATATCTGGAACTCAAAACAACTGTCAACCAACACCAAGGTCAGAATTTTCAATACAAATGTCAAAACAGTTCTACTGTATGGCGCGGAAACCTGGAGAACTGTGAAAGCCATCATCCACAAGATACAAGTGTTTATTAACAGCTCTCTACGCAAAATACTTCGCATCCGTTGACCAGACACTATCAGCAACAACCCACTTTGGGAGAGAACGAACCAGATCCCAGCGGAGAAAGAAATCAGGATGAAGCACTGGAAGTGGATAGGACACACATTGAGAAGAGCATCGAACTGCGTCACAAGGCAAGCCCTCACATGGAATCCTCAAGGCCAAAAGAGAAGAGGAAGACCAAAGAACACATCATGTTGAGAAATGGAGACAAACATGAGAAGAACGCACAACAATTGTATAGAACCAGAAAGGAAGGCCCAGTAGAGAGTGGGTTGTAGAATGTTGTTCGGTGGCCTATGCTCCATTGTTAGTAACAGGCGTAAGTAAGTAAGCCAAACGAATGTCGCGATGCAGAATCATGTATGATCACTGTTGAAGACTCCGACAATAGGACACAACAGCTGTTCAATGCTTCCAGATTATCTATGGTATGGTCTAACTTCAATTGTCTCATAATATCAACTATTAGAAATTGTCATTATCATCATCATCATCATCATTCAATTATTTAACTTTGTTTCATTTTATCCTTTTAGATCTATTTATTGGCTTTTCTGAAAGAACAATTAATTTAAACAATTCATTCATTGCAACAGTTAATCTTATTTTAAACAATCCTCAACATAATAATAATAATAATTCATCAACACATTCTATTTTAAATATTGGTATCCTTTATTTAACAAAATTATATAATTGGGAATCTATAAATAATCATCTTGTTAATTTATATAATTTATATACATCCTATTTGAATTTAAACGACCCGCATGACCTTCAAATGAATGAATTCAAACAATATCAATTACATATTGATTCGTTGAATTATACATGGTATATTGAATTTCATCCAAATACATCAAATTATTCCATTCAATTTAAGAATAATAATAATGAGAGAACAATTCAAAATCCTCAACATTTAATTAATTTAATTCAATCACAATCAAAACAATTCAATATTCAATTAACTATTAATTATGATTTATTGAATATTGAACAACCAAATTTATTAGCGGATCATTTAAATGATGATCAACAGAATTTATTTAAACAATTAAATAATTTAATGATAAAAACTTTATTAAATCGTGATATTTTATATTTTTATTATGAATTATTATATACATATCATTTAATGATATTCTATGATATAGATGATGTTTATATGAATATAGTGATACAAGCATTCTATGAACATATTTGTTCAAGTATAAAGTAAGTTGTAAAAAAGGTTTATCATTATTATTGTTGTTGTTATTTGAACACATAAATATTGGTACAGAGGGGCACTGAATACATATGTGCCACACAAAAGTCACTTGATTTTTGTGTGTGTGTGTGTATGTGTATGTGATATGATACTGCCCGGGTGTCTAGATCAAAGCAGGTGGTTTTCTTTGGAGAGGGGGGGCGGTCCAAACCCGGAACCTTCGACTTAAAGGTCTAATCCACATGGCACATGGAAAAACGTTAGAGAAGGTTCAATCCCATGGTAACCAATGACCAATACTTGGTTCATACGCCATTTGTTCCTTCAGGATCCTGGAGCCAGCCCATGTGCACAAGTGGTTTGGAATGAGGGTTTTACAACTCCCCTAGGTGGATCCTGTTATATTCTAATAAACATTAGATTAGGGGTAACTTCTGAGAACTATTGATCGACTAATATTATATATATATATATTCCTATTGTATAACCGTTCAGTAACTAGATTATGTATATCCATATTCCTCTTATTATAAGCTTCATTTTGGCCTATAGATTATTGTGATACGATTTACCGTTCTTAAGTTATGTTCAGTTTATTAACTAAAGTCTTCCACGTTCACAGCCTTTTTTGGCCTGATCGTGTATAAATGTTATTTCCTAATCTATGGTGTGATGCGATCTACTTGGTCGATATATAAATCAAGTATGTTTGAAATAAATGATTTCATCCTATTGTAGGACTCTTCAGCGACGCACATTCACGATCCCGCTCACGGGATTTGAATCCAGGGCCTTCATTTTTTCTCGTTCTGTCTTAGCCAATAGTTATCTAACACAGCATACATTCTATTAACTATTTCATGTTTGTATCTAATCTAGTACATTGTTAATATATTTTCTCTTTTATTCAATAATTCAGTTTGTTGTTGAGTTGATAGATTAAAAAATTGTTATAAATGACATTTCATTACTATGGAAATAACACAGCTGTTTAGATTATGTCATTAACAACAACTGTCTTTCTATATTTAAATGATGGGGATCTATAAGGTATTTGCTTACGCAATAGAAACAGTTTTACTTCTATCAAAGGGTACCTCATTTAAAATCAATAGGATATGAAACTTTAGTTAAACTAATAGAAAAAGAACACACACACACACATCCATACAAAACGTTTTTGATAATAAAGTAAATGGTAAGGTATATTTGTAGTGTTGGTTACTATGCTAAGCCTATATAACGTATTCTAACTTCTGGACAGTTCAGTTTATTCATTCTTCTAGAGTCACATATTGACTTAGTTGATTATCCGATTATTAATATTGACTGTTTTTATATGAGCGTATGTGTGTATGTGTGATCTTCTTATCCTAATCATCAAATATCTGTTACCTATTTTTGTCTGGCTATAAATATTGACTAACGCTTGATTAAATGGGAGTTGGCTCACCCACCTTCTCCAACGTGCGTCATTTCACTTCGCTGTCTTCTCTTCGCTTCATCAGATAAGGAGCCACATATCTATGCATGATGATAATTGACATATCGGTGCCTATGAATGAATAATATCTGGAGAATTGTTTTATGTTTTTGGTGAGACTATAATTTATGGACGACCTTTCAGCGACGCTGAAGTGACCTTGAGAGTGTTCACCTAAATATATAGGACCAAATGAGGGTTATAAACCTGTATGAGGAATTTGATTTATGATTCACGGTTGATGGTTAAGGTCAAGAATTAGATTTAGGGTTTTCATCACGAACTGATATCAGTTATAATGCCAAAACTCCATTTAGCCAAATGAGTGGATGAATTTCGTACCAAAACCCAAGACCTGTTATCTTATATCTGATTGGTTCGTCCATAAATTATAGTCTCGCCTTTCCAGCTATTTATACTTGTCAAATTACATATATACTGATAGTAATAATAATAATTTCACTTGGTACTGTCTACTTGAATGTTTCTATTCACGTTTAAGACTGCAATTGATCAGTTTCTCTTATTGGTATATGTACATAATGGACGTATTGCTTCGATATTGCCTTAATTCACATGCATTATAAACTAAGATGGATAATAACTAGCAGTGGAATCCAGGACGTAATTGCAGTCTTAAACATCAATGGAAAGATCCAAGTAAACAATACCAAATGAATTTAAACTTCACACCATTTCACAAGTAAATGGCTATCAGGACTCCGTAGTTAAGTAGATAACATGATGTCGTTTGAAGCGAATGCTACTGGGTTCGAACCCCAGAGTAAACATCAACTGTTGGATGCATTTACATCTAGCTGACAAGTCCCAAATAAGATGAAACATACGTACTGGATTCCACTGCTAGCTACTATTCATCTTCGCTTAAAATAATTAGAATAGGTAAAGTATGCGAAAACATGAACTCTCGTTTTAAATAACTACTTATTATTAGGGAATATAAGTAGTATTGTGAAACTACCATCAAAGATTAGTATCCAAGTGATAATAGCTATTCTGTTAATTGTAGCATGTTATTAATTTATACTATTGAAATGTTTCAAAATAGAATGAAATATTTAATAGATTGTTCCAAAAAACTAGTATCAACCTTATTACGTAATAACTGTGTTGTATGAATCGGTAGTTTCAAGCTTAGAGTGTTTTCGCTTTGGTTTATGCATTTGTGTATGCGTATTCATGCTTGTGTTACAAGTGGAAACACATTGTTGATTTCACTATTAGTGTATATTCGTGTATACTTCAATGTAGTGAGATGTACATACTGTTCAGGATTTTTTCAAATGAGAACATATCAAAATGCTCAATCGAGATTTCAGGAATTCTAGAGTATTTCTAGAAATATGTGATGTAGGTTAATCTACTATCAACTAACATAACCACAGAAATCCGATCTGCTGATCTATGTCGATAGATTTGGTCGATCATATTGTGATGTACGCTATTCATGAGGACAGATATAAGTAGTATGTAGGAGGGATTGAAAGTGAGATGCTTACCAACAGAAGATTGAAATAACGAGAAAAGAAAAGAAAACAGAAAGCGATCGAAATAACAACAGATGAAGTATGTAAAGGACAAGTGAAGAAAAAATATGCAAATGATGTATTCAATGTACAATTTTCATATTTTACAAAAGTATTGAGTGATTTAGTAGGAGGTAATCAACTGGCATACCGTACCCGAATATTCTTTCAATATTACATGATCAGAGATTAATTGAGCAAAACAGCTGATGGTAAGTTATAAAGATGCTTAGCGAAAAGCAAGGTCAAGTAAGTAAGTAAGGCCCCCAAATGCCCAGGCACGGTCGAGAGTGGGGAGAGTCCGCTCTCCTTCTCGAAATGCTCTCACATGGCCACACGTATATAGCCTCTGCCAGGGAAGTCCTACTCACTGTCTTCTCGTGGCGGCGGTGATGTTTACGAAAATGAGAGGACGAAAAGCAAATTTCTGGCGCTTTAATGGGGCTGGTGGACACGGCGAGTCCACCTAGGGGAGTTGGAAAACCGCGATTCCGAACCAATGGTGCACATTGACTCCAGGATCCTAAGAAAGTAAATGGCGTATGAACCAATCGTTGGTCACCGGCTACCATGGGACTGTATCTCCTTACGATGCTCCACTGCCTTGTGGGTTAGACCTTTACGTCAAAAGGTTCCAAGTGTGGCCCCCTAAGACAACCACCTGCTTCGGTTTGGACACCCGGGCAGTATCACAGCCCTCCTCGTACCAATATCTGTGTTCAAATAAATAAATAAAAAGTAAAGTATGAATCAATCAATCATTCATTTCATCTATGCTTGTTTGTTTGTTTGTTTTCTTCTCATTTTCTATATCACTCAAGTTCATCTTCATTGAAATTACATCATTTCAACTTAACTGATAGTGAACAAACTACAATGAATGATTTATATCAATGTTTATCACAGTATATGAATAATACAATTAATATAACCGAACAATTACCCACTAATTTAATAATTCTATTCTATATTCAATCAATGAATCAAATGTCTAATGATGATTATTTAAAAATTATCAATGATTTTCAAGTTTATTATAATGGAAACAAAGATGATCCAAATAGAACATGGTAAGTAAACTAAAATAGTTACCTCTTTGATCATTTTTAGAGAAATTGTATATTGAATAGATTGTTAATACCCCCCCCCCGTTTCGAGGAGATTATAATTTATGGACGACCTTTGAACGAATCTTCAGTGACCTTGACAAATATTAGTCAATTAGCAAACGGTCAGTATAGAGTAAAAATATAATACACAAAACCAAAGAAAGAAAGTGGATACACTTCTTATACGTGGTTCAAATACTTGTCAAGGTTCGAAAGAGGTTCAGAGGTTCTAAAATCGTAATGCACGCAGTAGAGGAAATTATCTATATGGCTACAGAATAGTCGGCCTCTGGAGCCATGATAAAGTCTCAAAAACTATTTCAGCCTCGACCACATAGTTTCAATATTGTTTATGTGCACTCCAGTTGTTTAGTACATAAAATGCCACTTGTGGATAACGACTCGATGCACATAACCAAGACTATGTAGGAGTATGTACGCTCTCCAATCATCCGTATATATTGAAGTACCTGGCTGCAGCCAATGTTACTAGTGCTTTTATTATCCAGTTCCCAAGAATTGTCATAATTTGGCTTAGTTAGGAATTATATATAAGGTTCTCATCATGAATTGACATAAGCTACAATACCGAAAATCTATTTAGCCAAATGGATGAATGGCTTTCATGCCAAAATTCAAGATTTCTTATCTTATACCTGATTGATTCGTCCATAAATTATAGTCTTGCCATTTTATTTGTTATAGCCGCTCAATTATCACGTTTTGTACAAAATTCCCTGTGAACCGATTGTACGTTAACATTAAGCACTGAAGTTGGTGATGTGACCTGGAAATCTCTCAAACGCTTCTGATTGGCTCGTCCACAAATTAGAGTCTGGCCAGTGGGGAGTGTCAGCTCTCCCTCTCGAATTGCTCTCACATGGTCACGCGTATATAACCACTGTCAGGAAAGTCCCACTCACTGCCTTCTCGAGGCATCGGTGTTGTTTATGAAATTGAGAGGACAAAAGGAGAATGTTGAGTACTTTAACTGGTTTGGTGGGTATGGAGGATACACCTAGGCGTGTTGGAAATCCCTCGTTTCAAACCAATGGTGCACATGAACTCCAGAATCCTGGGGGAACAAATGGTATATGAACAAATTATCGGTCACTGCCTGCCATGGGACTGCATCTTCTTTAACATCACTCCAATGCCTTGTGGATTAGACCTTTAGGTTGAAGGCTCCGGATGTGGCCCCCTAAGAAAACCACCTGCCTCCCTTTGGGCACCCGGGCAGTATCATAGCACATACACACACAAATCAAGTGACTTGTGTGGCGCATATGTATTCGTTGCCCCCTTCAACCATTATTTATGTGTTCAAATAAGTAGATAAATGTTACTGATATCACGAATCGACTGAGGGGACTAAGTTAGATCTGTGACAGGATCATAGATATGTACTATTGATATCTTTTTCCAATTGAGTTTCAATGGTACCCTAATTCAAATCAATCCTTGACGAATACAATCTAAAAATACAGCTAATACCAACCATTCATTGTAATAATAAATAAATATACAATTCAATATCAATATCTTCTGCACGAACACTGTTATACCTAGAGCTTAGATTCATAATATGCCGCGTATAACTTGAGCATTCAAACGCTAGAACCTACCCAAGTCGCGAATGAGAAGACAGAAGACACATGAAAGGAATGTTGTTCCCAAACAGTGTCAATTACAGTACAAAACTGTCAGATATTTATAGTTTTTTTATTAAAAACGAAATCATTATTATAGTCTTTCAATTCTCATACAGGGAGTTAATAGCATTTTTCCAATAGGGAAGCTAAATGTAGTGATTGTGAAATATTCTTCCGAAAGCTGATTGGATGGAATATCTTCAGGTCTTCCTGAGCTTCTTAGAGCCTCCTTGAGTTCACCCATGGACCGTTCTCATAAACACACATGTAAAAACATGGAAACAAGAAAAAAACCGTTTAGGAAAACAGTGAAGACTTGGAATAAACATGAAAGAAAGTTGAATGATTGGTGTAATATAAGAAGCATTACATTTTCTAATATGTGTTGACTGATGTTTAAGATGTAGTGTCGGTTGCTATGTTAAGCCTATATAACTTATTCTAACTTCTGAACAGGTCAATTTATTCATTCATCTTCAGTCACATGTTGACTTTGTTATTATTCGTATCAGAAGGGGTTTTGTGGAGATTGTAGTAATTTCAACTGATGAGGAGTCCCATAATAGGACGAAACGGCCGCCCAGTGCTTCCACGTTTTCCATGGTGTTCTAGCTTCAATTGATTCATGATCTGAACTGTTAAAATTCGTCATTATTATTCACTTATCAACCTTGACTATTCCTACATGAGCGTATATGTGTACACTTCTTATCTCATTCATCACATGTCTGTAACTTATAAGCAAAGATGGATAGTGACTAGAAGTGGAATCCAGGACACGCGTTTCGTCCTATTTAGGACTCGTCAGCTGGATGTACATGCATCCAACAGTTGATGTTCAATCCGGGACTCAAACCCAGTCCTTAATATCAATGGGTAGATTCAAGTCTGTAACTTATTTTTGTGTGGCCATAAATATCGATTAATGCTCCACCGCGCGTCATTTCACTTTGCTCTCTTCTCTTCCCTTAGTCCCTCTGATTGCCTGCTCAGATCACTGAGTGTACAAAATATATGTAATGGGAAATCCATTCTGTATTTGACTTATTTAATCCCATTATTCATCATCTAACCCGATAATTTTATACGAGAATAGTCATGATGTATATTTTAACAATCAATCATACGATCTAATTGGAGTCAGATTTCAAGCCACTAAGAAAACCCAATTGTACAATAATATTTCAAGGGTTTTATCAGTCTTCGGAAAAAATCTTTAAGGTTTTCTTCCGTTAATAAACAAATTTTTCACTTAATTTTATATGAAAAATTTTAACGGGAAAAATCTATACAGAATGCTACACAGGGTGTAGAGACGACCACCAGTGAACTCAAGGAAGCTCTAAGAAGCTCTGAAGGTGTTGAAGGCACTTCATTTAGTCATCTTGTGAAAAATCATTCCAGAATATCAACGTGTAGCTCTCCAATTGGACAAATGCTAAAAACCACTGTATGCGGATTGGATGACTGTAATGACGATTTCGTCTTTACTAAAAACTATAAATACCTGAGTGCTTTGTATCATATTTGATACTGTTTGGAATAAGATCCCTTACTACTCGTCTTCTGTCTTCTAACTTGCAACTTGGAGGGCTCTAGAGTTCGAGCATTCAAATTGTATGAGGTATAGCAAGAATAAAAGTCCTAGATAAAACACAGAGGAATTTGTCATAACCTTAAATCATTAGTAGATCAAATCCAATAAACACGAGTTCACTCATTAGGATCAGACCAATAACCTTTTGGTTCAAACAATAACATAATTTCATTGAAATCATGAACTGTTCAACCTTGAAGCACTGGACAGCTATTTTATCCTACTATTCATGTAAGACCGATGGACCTGGGTTCGATTCTCACATACAGGGTCGTGGGTATACACTGCTAGTGAACTCCATTACTGAGGTAAAATAGCCATCCAATGTTTCATGGTTTTCAATAGTGATTATTAATGTAAGACATTTGTTCAAACCAACTATTCAATAATGACACATATCATTCTTCTCTCTAATGAATCCTACTTATATTTTAGTTCAATATATCTAATTGGTACTTGGATAACATCAGTTGGCAACAGTTCAATTGAATCATCATCGTCGCCGTTATCATCAATCCCAGGTCCACTTCAAAATCTAACAACAACATCATCATCAATGAATGTGAAATTGATCTCATATCCAAACAAATATAATAGTATATATAAATCTGTACAATGTTTCAATGAATTAATTTGTTGGATTGAAATAGACTATTCATTTAAACAATCTTATATGATAGGTGATTTAAAGAAACAACTTGTTCATTCATTAGTTAATGAATTCAATGAAAAATTATCATCATCTTCATTATTGAATCAAATGGATCAAGAATATTTAGATAAATTTCATAATCAATTGAAATATTATGAAGATCTTATTAAATGGATTCAACAGGTAGGTACTTTTAATTGAAAACAAAAAACCTTCTTTTCAAACGTTTATAAACAAAGATGATTAATGGTTAACACAGTAGGATCCAGATTGTGCGTTTCGTTTTGCTTGGAACTTGTCAGTTAGATGTACTTGTATTCCAAAGTTAATGTTCACTTCTGGACTCGTACCTAATACTATTCGCTTCAAATGCCATCGTGTTATCCACCTAGCTACTGAGTCTAGTAAATATTAACTTTGGAATGCAGGTACATCTCTACTGACGAGTTCAAAATAGGACGAAACGAATGTCTTGGACTCCATTGCTAGCAACCATTCATCTTTGCTTTTAATACGTGTGACTTCAGGCAATATCGAGGCAATCTGCACAGGATACATATATGCCAATAAGAGGAATATCAGTCGAAATCGTAAACAGTGATAATGAGAATTAAACAGCCAGCTTTCTAACGTTTGGTTTATAAATTTATACTACTAATAAGTAGAATATCCTATTTGACGAAAGCAATTTCAAATTCATTTGGTATTGTTTACTTGAATCGTCCCATTGTTGTTTAGGTTTGCAATTGATCAGTCTCTTATTGGTATTTATGCATCCTGTGCAAACTGCTTCGATATTGTCCTAAGTCACGAGCTTTATAAACAAAGATGGATGTTGGTTAGCAGTGGAAACCAGGACACGTGTTTCGTCATATTTGGAACCCATCAGCTGGATATAACTTCATCCCAGAGTTCAAGTCCACTCTCTGGGACTCGAACCAAGTGTCGATGCAGATACATCCAACTAACGAGTTTCAAATAGGACGAAACCCGGGTTCTGGATCCCACTGTTAGCCACCATTCACCTTTGCTTAGAGTTTCGAATTATTTACATTAGATTTTATTAATAATACTGGATGATCATTGTACAATATCTTGAAAAGACTGAGGTTAGAAAGTTGAATAAGTATGGTTTCATTGATTAGGTCTAATATTAACAAAGTTTCATGATGAACTATTCCAAACCGGTAATCTACATTCACTTACAACCAATAATGATTCAATATGATTTTAATATTTGAAAATGGCTGACAATTCAAGTGAATTTCAATAAAAAACCACAACGAACATTGATACAAGATAATATTTCGTTAGGTTCTTATAGGCTGCTCACAACCAAATTTGTATTAGAATTTCACATTGAGGTAAGATATGGTGTAGAACAATTAACATAAGTGAATATAAAGAATTGGAGTGGAAAGGGTTATCAATAATAACTGTATATATATATATATATATATATATATATATATATATATATATATATATATATATATATATATATATGTGCAAGAACAGGTCATAGGTTATTTGGTGATACAATCAAGAAAACATTAGGGATAGGTGATGTAATAGTTAGGTTGTTTTAAGTTGAGTTTCGTTCTTTGAGCTGGATGGTATGTTCATCGTTCTTCTCAACGACATCATCAGCATAAACTTCAGGTAGAAGTGAAGTGTTCGAATTTCTCCACATGTGGTTCACAGCTTGTCCTGTACACCTCGATGTCGATTGGTTCTTGTTGACCTTTAACCTGTCATGGTTTACTTATCTGAATTGGTTGTATCTCCGGTTGGTTTGATTTTCGTTCCCATGTTTGTTCATATTTTTCCTGATTGGTTGATAGACTGTATCGATTCCAATGTGCTTGTTGATTCCCGATTGACCTGAGTGCAAAACTTCTAAAAATTCTCCAGTGTTATTGAAACTACCTCTCTCCGAAACCTCTACATTTGTTCAGTCTAATATGTGTCCGCAGTTGTCTACATGCATTGATATAAGGGAGGATGTCTCATGGCGTTTAACCGCTACTTGATGTTCATTCAGTCGAAGATGAAGAGGACGTCCGCTTTGTCCGATGTAGTGTTTTTTGCAGTTGGCACAATTTACTTCGTAGATGATGTTTGGTTTGTCTTCTTTGGTCATTTCATCTATTAATTGGCTATAGGATTGATTGTAGGGATTTGGTCAGTTTGTATTCAACATCTTTTTCAAAGGTTTCCAACAGTCTCGTTGTCGTTCCTGATATACATTTTATGTGCGACAGGGTGATCCTTTTGTTGGTTTCTGTACTTGACTTTGTTCCCGATGATGCTTGCGGCTGGTATTTTATACTGAATTCAATTGTGTAGCCGTTCTTTTGAAGGATGGTTTTCAGGTATTGTTCTTCATTTTTCCGTGCTACAAGTGTGTTGTGTGTTCTCGTCTTTCTGAACAAAGTTTGTACGCAGTTGATTTTGTGAGCTCTTTAGTTGTTGCTATTGTAGTTGAGAATATGATTTGTGTTGGCCGGCTTCGGATGTACTTAAGTTTCCAGTTTTCCTGTGTTGGTTCTAGTAATCAGTACGTCCAAGAATGGTAGTTTGTTGTTCGATCCTTGTTCCATTGTGAGAAGACTTTGTTGATCAGACTGTAAGTGTTTTTCTTTTTGATGATGACGAATGTGTCGTCCACATAATGAATCCAAATTTTTGGCTTCATCACTGGTAAAACCGACGATTCTAACCTCTGCATCACTGCTTCTGTGATAAGTCCTGATATTGGTAGTGGAGTTCAAAGACAGATAAGATAAATTATGTAATAATAATAATAATCTTAGAGGTAATAAAGAGTTCACATAAGATTCATGGAATTAAAAAAACAACAACTGGTAAAATAGATTACGTAACCATTGAACAGAATTTGATGATGCCTGGAAGCACTGGACGCCCGTCTCGCCCTATTGTGGGACTGCTCAGCAGTGCGCATCCACAATCCCGCTCAAGGGACTCGAACCCAGGACCTTCGGTCTCGCGCACGAACGCTTAACCTACTGGACCACTGAGCCGGCGTCCAGTGATGATGGTGTCTAACATCAACTAATCCACGGGATTGCGCGACCAACTTCCATTGTACTGAGGAAGACACCTGTTTCTATCCGACACGGATTAGCTCCGTGAATGCGAACTACTGAGGAGTCGCACAGTAGGACGAAACGGCCGTCCAGTGCTTCTAGGTTTCTAACGGTAGTCTAACATCAATTGGTTCATGATCTCGATCAAAGAAATTAATAATCTCCACAACCTCTATACTGATGAAAAAAGTTGTGTTTTTTTAATTTTTCTCACAGGTTCTCAATTATTTAAATCAATTCATAATAGAATTGCATAATCATTATCATGAAACCACATTAGAAGATACGCATCAATTTCATTTGATAAATCCATTAATATTTTCATCTTTACCATTTCATGATGATCTCAGTAATTCTGAATTATGGTTTATTGATTTATGGAATAATCAAATTGTAAAAATGATAAAAAATTTTATTGATCAATGGTCTAATCATCATCAGAAATCAATAAAACAACCGGTAAATTGTATTGATCCAACCAATTGGATTCTATCAACATGGCCATGGCATACAACAAATTGGTTAGAATGTTTTCATAAACATAAACATAATAATACAGATATGATATCTCCACCATGTTTAATACATCTTATTGAATGATGCACATAGAAATACAGTTAAATTTTAATGTTGCTAATATACTACTTACTATTATTAGTAGTAGTACTAGTAGTAGTATCAGAAAGTAACAACTTAAAGTGTTATATATGATCTTCAACCCTACCAGATCAACAGATTTACATAGTTTCATTCACTAGGAAATGTATAATATAACCAATCCAAAATATATCTTCTAAATTGTCCCCCTTTTATGTTCAATTTGTATATACATGAAAATAAAGTTGCCTAGAAACAATATGTATACAAAATTATCCAAATAAATCTATATGTGAACAATGTGATTTGATTACATGATCAAGGAATATGGATTTTGTATTTGTTCTGTTCATTCACTAAAAACAAAGAAAAACACATGAGTCCGTTGTAAAATTCTATCTAATCAGTATTTGGTAATTAATGATGAAAAGAAAATTATAAACAAATTGCTTACTTGTTTATAAATTCCATTTTGTTTTGTTTTCTATACCAAGAAAACTGTTAAAGTTCGTTATGTGATTAACACAGAGTACGGTATGCAACTAATGCATATCGAACGTATAGAACCCTACAGTTGTAAAATAGAAAGCTGAAGAATAGTTTGTTGGGCAGGAATCAAAATGTACAAAAAATCATGGGTATTTATAAATATCAACATGTCATATCAACATTTTAATTTAGCCAATTCGCAAAGAGGTAATGCTGTGCTACTGTCCAATAGAAACATACCAAATTGGTATTCTAGGAAACTCCATCACGTTCTGATTAGATGGGAACTGTTCGGTTGCTTTAGGGCCTTTGAAGGCTCCATCATAGTTCTAGGAAGCCGTCCCAACAAAAAATCTATCGACGATATTGTTTCGATATGAGGAAAAGTGGGTTTAGAAAGGAGTTTACCAGCCGCATTTTTGAAATTTTTACTGGACGATGTTTGTGTTAAATTTTGTAGTTTACATCACCATGGAAAACCATGAAGTACTAGATAGTTGTTTCTTCTGAGTATGAGACTATACTGCACTGATGGCATTGAGCGACCAGTCAAAATGAAGTTAACCAACGTACGAATCTAAAACGTTGTTGCAGATAGGTCTCTGCAGTTCACAATATTCCGTACTTCTAAAGGATTGGATAACGGTTCCTTTACGGAATGAACTGTTAAGATTGGTATTTTAGGATTAAGATCATGAGTATTGGTGTTGGGAGTTAGAATCTAGGAGTTTGAGTGTAGGAAGTCAGACTTAATATATAAGGTCCTCTAACGTTAAAAACCAATGTCTATCAGGCTTACATTACTACGATTTGTAGCCTTAATTATCGATTAGTTAGCACTAATCAGTTCATTATTGATAATAAATCTACTAATACTATGACAGTTCACCATTTCTTAAAATATTTTAGGACCTACATGAAATTTGCATTCTGAATAGATATTCCTGACTGGTTATTCTAAAAGTGACAATTGAAATCATCTAAAGAAATCACTATAGTATATTTTTACTAATCCTAACCCTAATTCTAAATTTCATTCCCTACTGTTAACCCCGCGTCCTGACCCTAAATCTTAATTGTTTTTTTTCGGGATTTCATGTAATAAATTGTTCCTTGACACAATCCTGTATTCGGATTAGCTAAAAATTAGTTTTACTTTGACAAGATTACTTTGAGAATCGCTGAATGTGGTAAGCTTTCGCTAAAAGTTCTTGATAGAAAAAAAACTAACTCAACAATGAAAACTACTTATTTATATTATCAGTAGGCAAAATATATTTCTGGAAAAAAAGAACACTAGGCAAAAGTTACACACTTATTCAAAGAAACAAAACATGGAAAATCAAAATCATCCATGCACAAAAATCACTATAGAAAGGTCATGGTTACAAGTTATGGATAGCAAAAACAAATCATAAAAAACTGAACAAAATCTTTAAAAAAAAGAAGAAAACTTCCATTAAATCAAATAAGAATTGTATCTATGACAATTGAGAGAGAATTCCAGAACATCTAACATACACAGCTGATATCAACTTATGTTGAATGTTTTGTAGAATATAAAATTCGCTTCACAGATTCCTGGAAATTGAGCACAGAATATCAAAAATGTAATGCTGAAAATGAATTCAATGTATTGAGTGTTTTCTGATGGTTTGTCTATCTGGATTCGAACAACAACAGCAACAGAAATCGTGGACAATTAAGATTCAATTATTAACGAATTTCATTAGTCATTCCTTAACTTTATCGTTAATCATTCTAATTTGACATAGTTAGCAGGAAATAGACCAACTTTATTACGACAAACACCTTTCCACCAGCCTGCATCGATTTTTTCAACCTCTGTAATTATTTCACCAGCTTTAAATGTCAATTCATCATTTTCAGCTTCATGTACAAAGAAAGAAAGAAAGAAATTTGAAAGGAATATAGATAAACAATTATAAGTAAATTGTTAAATAAGTATCAATGAGAAATGATTGAATGAGGTTGGGAAGTAGTATACTTCTCGTTAGATAAATTTCGAATTTTAACTATCAAAATTGAAGTGTGAAAGTCGTATAACTTCAACCATACTACTTATGAGTAACCAACATTTTTCGAATAACTCCCTTTCCTATATTTCCTTAGATGATTGTCAGACAAATACATACGTGAAGTGTCTTCGAGCATGACTGAAGATCCTTGGCTTGATACGCATTACTGGGGAGTATCTTACTATAAAGAAATGGTCTTTCAGTGCTGTCAGGTTTCCAATAGTCGTCTAGCTAAGATCAGTCCATAATTTAAACTAAGCAATATTTCCTTATCATTTGAGGTAACTTCTATCCATCCGACCAAATCGGATTAGTCAACTTTAAGTGTTTTTTTTCGCTGAGTGTTGACTGGTACTTTCGATTTTATCACCTAAATTACCAATCATTGATTGTTATTAACAAAGAGGGGGTTTGTATAAATTGAGTTTTGTAGTTTTACATTATGGACTGATTTAAACTAGACAACCATTGAAAATGCACCAGGGATTGAATCCAAGTCTCGCAGCAAGCACCTAACCTCTAGGCCTCCCTACAGGAGTAATAACTATGTGCTCACCAGTACCCAAAGGACGAAATTTTAAGAGTTCCGGAGAGAAGTTGTGATAAGTAGAATTCAATCACATCAGAGTGTGCAAGGCAATTAACTACTGAAGTCAATGGGAGATTGTCAAGCGGGGTCGCAAAGTGATTGGAATTATACCTGCAAACTAATGGGTCTCGGATTTCAATTTTTAACAAAAGCAAGGTGTTAGTCTATTACTTATCAAGAAGATTTCATAGGTTAATTCTCTTTATCTGGATCTTGTACACTACTGATGATATTGTTGTCTAGAAAGGCAATCAGTGAAAGCTGTACGATTAAACCACGCTTAGTACACACAGAGAGAGCCCTCCAACTTATGTATAGATATCTTAGGTTGGTCAATAAGATATTTGCTCAGAAAAAGTTGAAGCAAAAAAGAAGCATTATCATGCTAAACAAATGAAATTTTTTTCATTTTTACTAATGAATAATATTGAAATTAGCTACGATTCATTAATTAACTGATTTATGATTTGGAGATCTACAGGAACTTCAACAACTAAGCAGTGATCAACAAGTATAATATTTATGAGTAAAACACTTCCCCCCCCCCTTAGAATGAAACAAATATTGTCACTGGTTAAGACAGACAATGTAGCTATCTAACAATTTGGGTCCTGGAAAGGGATGATAGATGGATCATATTAGCTTATGTATAAGTAATCGTACAAACTTCAAGCTAGTGAAAGATACATGATTTATAATCGATAAGTAAACAATAGTTTCTTCTTAAATCTATAAATATTCTGTATAGATGAGTAACAAGTAAATGTAAATAAATGAGGACAAGAGTCTATACTGTCAACAACTGACGTTTAACACGACTTATAATGACTATATATATATTCAGACAAATGGATCAGAATTGCTTACCGGCTTCATAATCATACATAGCGGTTACCGTAAACATTTCAGGAACTTGATCATCACTGGCGACAGGGTTATCATGTACCTATGTGAAACAAACGAACAAATAAACATCACCTTACATTAAGAAAAATACTTCGAAATCAGTGTCAGTATTAGTGACAGGTGGACAAGAGACTGATTAATTGGCGCAATTCCAATCAAAATTTAATATGTATTGAATTATTCATTTAAACACAAACATTGGTACAATGAGGCAACAAAGATATATGCGCCACTTTTTATTTTAATTTTATTTGAACACATAGATATTGGTACAAGGAGGCACCAAATACATATGCGCCACACAAATCATTCGATTTGTGTTAAGGCTGGAATACTTCTCGAGTGCCCAGACCGAATCAAATAGGTATCTTAGGCAGCCCCACTCCCCGAACCTTTGACCTCGAGGTCTAATCCACACGGTAGTGGGGCAACGCAAGGAGATAGAGTCCCGTGGTAGCAGGTGACCAACAATAGGTTCATAATCCATTTATTCCTTCAGGATCCTGGAGTCCGTGTACACCATTGGTTTGGAATCAGGGGTTTCCAACTTCCCTAGGTGTATCATCCGTACCCACCAAACCGGTTAAAGTGCCGGACATTCGCTCTTACTCCTCTCAATTCTGTAAACAACACCGGTGCCGCGAGAAGGTAGTGAGTAGGACTTTCTTGGTAATGGCGGCATACACGTGGCCATGTGAGAGCATTTCGAGAGGGAGAGCTGACTCTCCTCACCCTTGGCTGTACCAGGGCATTTGGGGGCATGTATTGATTAATACTGATGAATAGCTCTCAGCTTTGATCAACTTGAGCACTACATACGGACAGTGACCTTGAAGGCGTATGGATGCATGGAGTGTGTGAATACGATGGCAGAATTTTCTCATGTTTATATATGTAAGTGTTTTGTTTGATGTAATATTCTTGCATGTAGAGCCGATCTTGATTAATTGTGGTAAAGAGCGAATGACAAATTTGAACGTTACGTCAGTCAAAAGTCACTTCATAACTGATAAATAAAGGTTTCCAAAATTGGTAGTGTTGAGTTTTCTGAGCAATATTTTCAGCATCTACCTCATGCAGAAGTGAGCTTTCCAGTCAGTCCACAAGTGTTGTATCGCTTCATTCCAACGACCATGTCCGTAATTAGCTATCTCCGTAAGTCTTGTTGTTTTTATTTGTCAATGTACTCACCGTGACTGATTTTATTGGTTGAGCTCTGGCCTAGTGACTCACTGATTTCTTCCATATGATTTTATAGATTAGATCGATTTCGATGTGTCTGTTTATTGATAGTTGATTTGAATCCCATGCTTCTAGAGATTCTCTGGCATTCTTGAAGTTTCTTCTACCTAATATGTTGACTTTTCACCAATCGAATTCATCCCCATGGTTTTTTCCATCCATTGATATCATTGGTAGTATATTATGTTGCCTAACTGCTAATCTATGTTCATTTATGTGTAAGTGAAAGGGGCACCGACTTTGCTAAATGCAATATTTCTCGTAATTGGCTCAATTTACTTTGTAAATGTTGCATTTGTTCTCATTTGCTACTAATACTACTAGCAGTATTACTTAACTCTAAGAGTGATATTGATATGACTTTTGTGCTGCTATTCTACGTGAAAGTATGGTTGAACAGTCTAATGTATACACTGTTAACATGTCTTCGATGATTAAAGACAGTTGACACCATGTCCTAGACTCAAGTTACATACTAGTTGGCATTGGCCAACAAGGTATATCCGAGCTGTTAACTGAATAGATATTCCTTCACACACATACATACATACAATATTTAACCTGTAACACACACCTCGTGATCACAGTCAAGGACATTTACTATCAATTTATTTAAGGTTGGTACTGACTTCCTCCTCCGTAGGATTCATTATACATGTATATGAACAGGAATTGACCATTAAGCAGTAGCTAATGTCTTTTCTTTATCTAATCCTTTAGCGCACATGATATCAAATAAGTTAGACTAGTGACTGCATTGTAAATAATTTGACAAGTACTATAAAAGACAGTTCTACTGTATGGCGCGGAAACCTGGAGAACTACGAAAGATATCACTCGGAAGATACAGGTGTTTATTAACAGCTCTCTACGCAAAATACTTCGCATCCGTTGACCAGACACTATCAGCAACAACCCACTTTGGGAGAGAACGAACCAGATCCCAGCGGAGAAAGAAATCAGGATGAAGCACTGGAAGTGGATAGGACACACATTGAGAAAAGCACCGAACTGCGTCACAAGACAAGCCCTCACATGGAATCCTCAAGGCCAAAGGAAAAAAGGAAGACCAAAGAACATATCACGCCGAGAAATGGAGATAGACATGAGAAAAATGAATAAAATTGGATAGAACTGGGGGGAAGGCTCAAGACAGAGTGGGTTGTAGAATGTTGGTCGGTGGCCTATGCTCCATTGTGAGTAACAGGCGTAAGTATGTAAGTAAGTAATAAAAGACTAGAAAAAACATGACATTGATCAATACTCAGTGACCAAATAATACAAATATCTCAGTCTTATAAGAGGTCAGTAACGATTAGAACAGTTCAATAGTGACATCTAAGAACATGGGATCTGATCAACTCGGCTTCAAGTCCCATAAAGAATTAGCAGCTGGCCAACAAGACTGTACATTCACGTTATTGATGAATAATAGCTAACATGAAACTTAAGTCGATAGTTTCCTCTCGACTACTTCCAACCTATCTAGCATATTTATATATTAACTTGTATTCTATTGATAGGTTAAATTATTTGCTATAAATATCAATCTTTCAACATGACTAACAGAAAATTAGTTATCATATGAGAATAAACTTTAATATCAGAAGGGCTTTTTGTGGATATTATAGTAATTTCAATGGTTGAGATCATGAGTCAATTGAAGTTAGACATTAACACCGTTGGGTTCCGGCCGGCTCAGTGATCTAGTGGTTAAGCGCTCGCACGTGAGACCGATAGGTCCTGGGTTCGAATCACGCCGGACGGGATCGTGGATGCACGCTGCCACGGAGGAGTCCTACAATAGGACGAAATGGCCGTCCAGTGCTACCAAGTTTTTCATAGTGGTCTAGCTTCAATTAACTCATGATCTCAACCATTGAAATAAACTTTAAGAAGAAAGTAAAAACAAACACTTACATGACTTTCACTGGAAGTTCTTGGTTCATTTTTATCTTCTAACTGATTATATTTATCATTATTAAATTGATTAGATTCAACAAAAGTTGTAAATTCCTGTGAATGTAATGATTTCATGTTATTTTCAGAGTCAACTTGTTTATTCCAATTATGATCATGAATGGTATTATTGTTAGTTGGTTTAATAGTATCAGTAAAAACAGAATTATTTGATACCTGGAGAAACAAACAAACAAAAATGAAAGTGAAAGAAAAAAAAGACATAAATATTACACATATTTTGTTTTGAAAATAGTACAATACTGAAAATCATGTTTAATATAAACTTATGCATAAAATGTGTTGATTAAAGCTAGATCACGATGGAAAACCTGGAATCACTGGATAGCTATTTCGTACTAGTATAGGACTCCTCAGAAGTGCGTATCGATGATTCAACACGCAGGAATCAAACTTGGGACCTACGGTCTTGTGCGCGAATGCTTAACCTCTCTAAACCACTGAGAGTGACATCCAATAGTGTTAATGTTTAACTTCAACCAATCTACAATATTGTGCGACTATCCTCTGTTGTCTTCAGTGGATAATTGTTTTATACCCAACACGGATTGAACTCCATTGGTCACGTTTCTCACTAGAACTCCGAGAATTACCTCTTGAAGCTAGTCACTAATGAGCACATGATAATTATCAGTTTATTAACAAAACATAGGCAATCAACTGTGATCTGTTTAACACTTCAATCGTAAATTTTTCAAGTAAAAGTGATGTCCTGTACCTGAGTTAATATATGTATACATACATATATAATAGATTGTACCCAAAAAGTCAGTACTTTAAAAAAATAAGAAGGGACTCAACTTAATGAAATCAATAGTAAAAATTGAAATAAACATCCCTATTTACCGATTTAACTGTATCAGATGATCCTGACTTTCCTCTGGATTGTTCTTCATCTTCCTGTTGTTCGCGTTGTTGCTGTTGTTGTTTACGTTCAGCATTCCATCGAGTTTGTTCTTCAAGAACACGTTGTTGAGCGACAGTTAAACCAGATGAATCCTTTACATTATTCGGATTAATTCCCTGTTCAAATCGTGCACGTATATTACTTAAACTACCGTCTGGTTTGAAAATAGGCGCTAAAATGAAGTTGATTATTAATGTTGTGGGTAAGGAGGGAGGGATGAAATAAAATAAATAGTTAGAGTTAAAAAGGAAATTCATGAGTTGACCTAAGCTAGACCACCATTCAAAACTGGGAGGCACTGGACGGCCGTTTTGTACTAGAATGGGACTCCTCATTAGTGCACATCCACGATCGATCCTTCACGCAAAATTCGGATCCAGGAACTTCGGTTTAGGGCGCGAACGCTTATTGAAATGTTGGTCAAGTTGTATGCAATGCTGCATGATATTTAGACTAGAAGTCACTCATTAACGTCTCAACTATCAAATTTACTTAACATTATAAATGATTAACAGAGATGAATTACACGAAATTCAAGTTGTTATATCTTTTACACATCCCCTGTACTGTGACTACACATTTAATTAATTAGTCAAATAGAATAAACATAAAAATCTGTTACACAAATGGGTCAACTCAAGTTCTTATACTGTACTATATAGTTGTACAGATATACAAGATGAGACGAACGAGAGGATTGGTAAAAGAGATCAAGATAAAAATGGCAGTGAGTAAAATTAACTAGGCACAAAGAATATAGTTCGAAGAGGAAGAATGAAAAGATATAGATAAAGGAAAACTGGGACTGAACATCTAGAATGAAAATGAAAGATGAATTTATTTCTGAACTACTGTAGTTGATTTTAAGCTGGAATATAACTCAAGATCACTATAAACACATAGACCACAACCCATTGATTTCTATTTATAAACAAGGCTTACACCAACGATTAATGATTACATG
This sequence comes from Schistosoma guineensis, assembly GCA_944470375.2. NCBI lineage: Eukaryota > Metazoa > Platyhelminthes > Trematoda > Strigeidida > Schistosomatidae > Schistosoma > Schistosoma guineensis. Next base: position 15,666,763 of record OX103893.1, read on the forward strand.
AACTGATTTCAAGTCTTGGTTTGGTCACCCTTACACACCTTTCTTCCAGCTTACTCCTACAAGAGCTAACAACATGTGTCGAAGTAGGCAGTTGTTCGGTATATGTAACATATGTCCCGACCACTTCGGTCAATGAAGACTTATGGTTTTATTAAATGAATTATCATCTCTGTCTAGTATCATGCATCTAAGCTTTAGCATTACCCATCCGGTTGTTCTATTCAACACCCCAGCAATGCTTTGAAGACATCTAACATGAAAATGTGGACAAACCATTGCATATTCTGTCAATAAAGATAAGAGGATCAACACAAGAAGTAAACAAATCTAACTTATATCACACAGACACACATGTACCTTTCATTTGTGATGGATGCGATTCTGTTTGATTAACATCATTCCAACCAACTGATGATGAATCAACTCGATCTGTCTGTAGACCGAATTTACCACCAAATCCTTTGGAATAGTCCACTTGTGATGGATGATGACTGGATTGTTCATGATGATCCCAACCCAAGGCTGACTACATTAAAAAATAAACAGACAGGCAGACAGACAAAAGCTTTACAACAGTACTATAAAAAAGAGAATTATTGCTAATTGGAAGAACATCAATGAAGGGAGCACTGAACAATAACTATGGTAACTAACATTTTAGACTATGAAACTGGATAATATCATTATGTGAATAGTAACACTGGAAAGATATATATAACTGATAAGTCTCAAATACGATGAAACAGCTGTCCTAGGTTCTACTGCTAGCCAAATATAAAAAAATACTATAACTTGTAAATAAAGGCTATAATCGAAGTAATTCGCTCAAGATCCACACATCTGACAAGAGGGACTGATCTCAACAACGTGAAATTATAAACCCTTACCAAAACAAAAATATTACATTAATCCGACCAACTGCTTTCAATATTAAGTGATTCACATCCCTACTACAGTTTTTATGTCTATCACCATCAATCAGTCATCTAAAACGTAGGACCAGGCACATATATGCATCAGTCCAAGTTGCCATACACCATTAAAACAACAAGATGAACACCGAATTCATAGAAGCAGTTACTTCAATGGTAGTAATGTATATATAAAGATTGCATATAAGGACATAATACAGGAAGAAAGAATTAGTTGGTAGAAAGAAAGGTATAAAGTAACATTAATCTCAAGGTTTAAGGGAAAACAAAGAGTGTATACACCTAGGCCAATGTGATCGATTCTGAAGCATGTCACTCAGAGTCTCCAACCATTGGTCACGATAGTCGCATGGACGCCAACCAAGTAGTCTCCATCTACCATCATGACTCAGACCAAACGTTAGTGACTTTATGGACTGATGCCACGTTTTGGTTTGACCGCACTTACATTTCTTCTATTGGTCTCCAACAATAGTGAGTATTACGCGTCGTGACAATCGGTGGTTGGGTATGCGTAATACGTAACCCAACCATCTCAGTCGATGAAGATTCACAACCTCATCAAATGATTTACCATCATTCCATAATAACCTGCATCTAACCTCACCATTACTACTTACCCGGTGATTCTAGCAGATGCGAGCAATATTTCTAAGATATCTGTCATCAAATACTAGTAACTTACGAGTATCCTCTACCCTTAATGGCCACGGTTCTCAGCCGTAAAGTAGTACAGAACGAACTGCTGAGTAGTATGTTTGTCCCTTAATTAACAGACGGATATCTCGCCTTCGCCATAGGTGACGTAATTTGGCGAAAGCCAAACGAGCTTTCTGAATCCATACAGAGATTTCGTCAGACACCGACCCAATAGGATTGATCAGACTTCCAAGATTAGTTAAGTTTTCGACGCGTTCGACTACTTCACTCCCTACCCTTAGTTCAGGTGCTGACTCAGGCCAGTCTATTACCATATGCTTCCATAAACTTTAAACACACTTCGTGGACTGGTTGAAGTTAGACATTAACACCGTTGGATGCCGGCTCAGTGGTCTAATGGTTAAGTGCTCGCGCGCGAAACCAGTAGGTCCTGGGTCCGAATCCCGCGAGGTGCGGAGTCGTGGATGCGCACTGTTGAGGAGTCCCATACCAGAACGAAACGGTCGTCCAGTGCTTCCAGGTTTTCCATGGTGGTCTAGCTTCAATTGACTCATGATTTCAACTTGACAAATCAAAAACATTAAACAATTGAAGGGGAAGGAAACACACACACAATAAATAGACTATCTACATCTTATTTTTATTTACCTTGTCTTGTCGATCAGTTTGTACACCAAATTTTCCGCCGAATCCAACTGAATAATCTTTTTGTGATGAATGCTTTTCTACGGCTTCTTTATGATCCCAACCAACAGATGACTTGCGATTTATTGGTTAATTAAAACAGAATAAAGTAAATGGAGATATAAATACGTTATTACAAACCAAGACAGATGTGATTGGGTAATCGCTCAACATGATAAAACAAACAAATATGTATACACCAAGTTCTTAACCGATTGATGGAGTATGGTTCCTGACTACTTGAAGAAAAGTTTCTGTCCTTCATGTATCCGATCAAGTACCTTGGCTTCGTCTTAGATAAGAAGGGTCACTGACAAGCGAAGATAATAGATGGTTTCATAAGAAGAAATGTGTTTAGAAAGAACACATAGATGGGTCAGTATACCCGTTTCCATAACTTTACAATTCTTCAATACAAAATAAATTTGGTTAAATGGCTCAGCCACAGAATCAGGGTATTAGGTTCTGAAGATAGAGTAGACAGCAAAATAGATATACTAACCAACACACTAAGAAATAACGGTTATCCAGATAATTTCGTCAGAAAATTCCTATTAAAAGGTATCAAAAAAAGAAACTGTGACTCGGTCAGTAAAAAAACCCTGTCTGAAACTGGATTTTAAAGGAGACATTTTAACACGTCAGCTCAAAAGACCTGTTGAAAGGACGTTTCACGCAGCCACGTTACATATAATTTTTTTTAACTAAACCCGTACTTACACAACAAATCAACGATAGGTTACCGATGATGGGCTCCACCATATGCATATACTAATTCAACTGCTCCTGTGGACCTAGTTAGATAGGCCTTACTCAGAGGGTTTTATCCTTGTGTTTTCGTCAACCTGCAACAGCATGGTTGATAAAAAGTCACTAAATCGGTTAACAGTATCATTCTATCTCACTTGGTAGATAGTGAACATCATATTAAAATAGATGAAGCTTTCTTTGTTTCATATCAAGTCCCAAAGAATCTACCTAAAAGAGCTGGATTACAGCTACTCTATATAGCTGGAGCCATCTGGATCAACTCCAGAAAGACCAACTTATGTATCCAGCCTATATGTATAACTCGGCTTATGACTGGATCACCAGACACCCAAACTGAATATTATAAACCTTTTATCCCCCCTCCTAATTTTTTTCTAGGTTACATCTTTCTTAATCTTCACATTCATCTTTCCCAATTAGCATGAATTCTTTTTTATCGTATTTACCTTGATAACACCCCTCTTATTAACTACCATATTCACACGACGATATTATTATTACCTCGATCAACAAGACGAAATTCTCCTATTATGCATTTTATTCATACGATATTTTATTATATTACTATGGTATTGATAATAACTTGACACTACTACAAATCATTCTGACATTTATCAACATAGTATTGTGGAGATCGTTGAGTTTTTCAATTGAGATTATGAAGTGATCAATGTCAAACCACCAATGAAAACCTGGAAGCAATGGACGGCCGTTTCGTCCTAGTATGGGACTCCTCAGCCATGAGGGATTGTGGATGCGCACTGCTGAAGAGTCCCATTCTGATATTTATTAAATGACCTTTCTAATTTACAAATAACACAATTTTGAAGTATTTATATCGTAACAGGTGAAAACGTTCAGCATTTTTAACATATAACATTGTTAAATTCATTAATGTATGCCTTATTTTGGTCTTGGTAAAATATCATGAAAATTATGGACTTATAATTGTAGAACATGATGATGAAGTTATTCAAAACAGTTGTTCGCACAAATATTCTTCATTTTTGAAAAAATAAATGGATTATATTTTTCAATGAAATCTATGACACCCATTTCGTCCTGTTTAGGGCTTGTCAGCTAGATGTACCTGCATCTTAGTATTGATGTTTATATTGGAACTCCATTAACTTGTCTAGCGAGTCCAAATGTAAATACCAAGACTAGAATACAGTTACATCTAGCTGACGAGTCCCAAATATAGTGAAACACGTGTTTTTAATTCGACTACAAGTTATAATCCATCTACTCCGGACTGCATACACATGCTAACAAAGACTTAATATATCAACAACGGAATAACTCCAACTTATTTTACAAATAATCATATTTAAGAACTTACTTTATCTTGACGATCTCGTTCAACACCATATTTACCACCAAATCCCTTTGCATAATCTTTTTGTGATGTATGCTTTTCAGTCACTTCAATATGATTCCAATCTACTGCTGACTAAAACACACAATAACAAAAACGCTTTAAACAGAAATGACTAGTATATATTCAACCAGCCAGTCAATTATTAAAAAATGTAGAACCTGGCATATACATGTGTATCAGTTCAAGTTGACATAACATATTAACACAGCGCGATGAATTTACCCAAACAAATACTAGAGTGGTAGAAGTTAACGTAACAGTATCTGTGGTAATTATAAATGATCAGGTATAGGTAATACAATATAAAAAGAATGAATTCGTGAAATGAAAAGTGTAAGCTACTTTTAAAAATCAAAATATAAGGGGGAAGACAAAGAGTCAATGTATCTGCTGTGTGATGGTGACCGGATCCTGAGTTACATCTCAATAAATATCTCCAACTGATAAATATGAGCTATTACTTGAACTACAAACAGTTAGTCTCTATCTAAAAATATGATTCAAACCAACAGTTAAGGATTTCGTGAAATGATTCCACATTTTGATTTAACTATCTTTTCTTCTTCTCTTCCTATACCAGTTAACATCGCCCGTCGAGGTAGGTAATTGCTAGGCATATATAACACATTTACAATTGATTGATTACTGACTAGTGACCAATATCATGTGTGCCATGTCTTCCTTAGTGCAGGTCAAATTCTATCGACCAAGTTGCAATGTGCCCACTAGTCTAAGTGACTCAATATTGCGTGAACTATGTTGAAATTTTGGTGGAGTTTTGTTCTCTGAGCACGACCAAACCATCCAGCTCAGAGAACAAAACTCCACCAAAATCATCCACCTGAGCTACAAATCTTCTCTACTATGTTGAAATGTCAGGTAGTCATTGGAAGTATTCGACAACGAACGCTATGTTGTGACTTTATGGTCCGCTAGTTATCACGTAATCTATTCACCAATCAAAATACGACTTATTCGCTCTTATACTGTACTAAACCAATGAAGCCCGACCGGTCTGATCAGCCTACAGTCATATTGGTCCGTTGCTCGCCTGGTCCGTCCAGCTGAGTTCAGAATGCCAACAACAGCCTCCACTATGCGAATCGAATCATTTCGGATATACTGGGTTTATATATCAATCAAACAGACCGAAACGCACCATAAAATCAGAAATAACATTCATACACAATAAAGCCAAAATGTGGCTGTGAACGTGGGAGACAGTAATTAATAAACTGAGTATAACTTAAGAACAGTAAATCGTACAATAATAATCTATAGGTCAAACTGAAGCTTATAACAAGGCGAATATAGATATACATAATCTAAATACTGATTAGTTATACCCTAAGAATATAGAGATAATATTAGTTCATTAATAGGTCTCAGGAGTTACTCGTAATGTAATCCTCGCTAGGATATCACACCCTACATCTAGGTTTCATGCTAATTGGCATTCGTCAGCAAAGTTTACCTGTAATCTTGAGGGAAACGATGATCCCTGATGGATTCGATTGCGTGTCAACCAGCTTCACAGTCAAAGAGGTTACCACTGAGGTATCTAGGCCGCGATTGACGTCCTGATCGAAAGAAATAAATCTGTATTAAGAAGGATCTGACATACATGACACTGGTCACTACCCAGTAATCAATCGATTGTAAATATGTCTCAGTGCTACAGGAGGTCAGTTGCAGCCCGGATAGCTCAGCAGTAACCTCTTTGATTGTAAAGCTGAGTGATACTGAATCGAAACCACCAAGAAAAGTAGATTCTCTCAAGATTGCAGGTAAATCTTGCTGACGAATGTCGACTAGCATGAAACCTAAATCCAGGGTTTTCTGTTTATTACTACCAACCACCAACTTACATAAATAACATATGTTGCAACTGCCACGATCAGTAAAGGTTTGCAAACCATTGAAGTGCATATTTTCCCAAGTTACTCTGTTGCATTATTAATATACATTCATAAATGGTTTCATATCATATGTAAATAAGTTGCAAAACAAGTAACACTGTTTAATTGTAATCTGATCCTTTTCATAAGCACAACTCCCCACCGATGTATTTCCCCCTTACAGAGTGACACAACTCATTATTTCACACTAAAAAAATTCAACTGGTACAGTGTCATGTTAAAAATGAAGATAATAAATCATTCTGAGCAGAGATGGATGAGGGTTAGCAGTAGAATACAGGACGCGCAAGTCCAAAATAGGATGAAACGAGCGTCCTGGATTCCACTACTGGCTACCATCCATCTCTGTTTATCATGCTCGTGACGTAAGGCAATGTCGAGACAATCCGCACAGAATGCACATATGCCAATAAGAGAGACTGATCAATTTCATTTCTAAACATCTTTGGAAAGATCCAAACAACCAATACAAAAATAAATAGATCATTCTCTTAATACAGAAAGTGATAAACCTTCGTATAAAAAAGCAAAAAAAAGAAAATTAACCAAAACTAAAAACCTTATCCATTCGATCCTTTTCAATTCCGAATTGGCCACCATATCCATAAGCTGGTTTTGGTGCAATTTTTAATTTTGCCAAACGATCTGCTTGTTTCACTTCTTCTTTTAACGCCATCATACTTTTGATTGAAGGAAAGAGAGAGGAGTAATAGTAACATGAGTTTGAGATAGATTTTGTTGTAACATTTGCGATTGAATTTCGAAAGTCTTAGTAAGTGTATATATATATTTCTTTTATCATAACCTTTCATTTGACCTATTGACTACCACTACACGATCTACTATTCCTAAGTTATTCCCAATGTATTAGTTATAGTCTCTCACACTCATAGTCACTTTCGGCTTGATCTCGTATGACTATTATTTTAGGTGTGATTTGGTCTGGTCTGTTTGTACATAAACCGCGTATGTCTGAGGAGTACGATTCACGTGGCGAAGGATGATATTTGTGTTCCGGACTCGGCGAGCGGGGTTAGGCGAGGATTTTCTTTATTGAGGACCAATAAGAATTCCGAGTTGACTCAAGGCTGCTAGTGCTGGTTGAGGTGTCATTGGTTTAGCACAAAAACAAGGTCATATAAGTCGGTGCTCTAATTGGTGATTTCATCATGTGATAATTGACAGGAGTCAAAATTCATAACGGTATTAACCTTGTCTATTTCTCTATTCGAGTTGTACACCTCATAATTGTCTACGCTGAGTCATTCATTTTATTCGCTGTGATCAGAGTCACTCCGTTTATTTGTCAGTTTCTCTTATAATATAATAACTTTGCCTTACTCCTCTCTATAGGGCATTATAAATATGTAATACTTAACTGCTTAGTCAACTTTCTTCGGTGCTTCTATGAAATCTGATCCACATTTGACTTTTGAATTAGAGGAAGATTTGGAAAGAAAATTGGAATTTCTTTTTATCTGCGCTTAAAGGAAGTCAGAAACAGTAATATACGTTACCCGTATTATCAAATCATATTAACAAAGCATAGTAGATTAACTGTGAGCGTAACACTAACTTAGATTATTAGACCAGCCCGATATTCTATATATGTAAATGTTAATCGCGTTAGATAGCCGTAGGTAATTGACAGGAATCCCTATTTTAGTGTATCCACAAACTTAAGGGAATTGTTTTTCTCGAGGGACTCCAGCTCACAGTAACCAGCATTATAATCGGAGATTTTCACTACTGGAATACTTAGAGAACAACTTATCTTCTGCGGTAGGTCTCATTGAACTCCTCCTATCATCTACAATCAAACATGATATACTCCTATATCAAGCCACTTGGACCAATGACAGAGCTGACCAGTAGGATTGATTTTACCAGGTACAGAAGCCTTTACTTGGCTACAAGCCACACTATATATGGACGTTATCAATACTACCCAACTGCTCAAACCCAAGTAGGTATGGTTGGACTGTAAACTGCACACCTACTGGTTGAAAATCGAACATCACTACTGAGTCAATACTGACCCGTATACTGACTTGTATAAAGATTAATTAACTAATGACAAATAGAAAACAAAAATACTCATATCTTTTATTCCCTTATTCCCAAAAGAAACGAATAATTAACCGACAATTAAATGACATGTGACATCTGCAAGGTTTATAATTAAAAATCGTTTAAATTATGGGGCACACAATAAAGAGTATTCACTTAAGCTACAAATTTTCTTTACATCACAATTCATTTTAACTAGTACTGCTAAGAGCTGAATATACAAACCTGTACTTATCTATTGAGCTGTAATGAGTTTATTGCAATTAATAACTTTTTTAAAAATTACATTACTTACTCTATGGAAGCTTGATGGCCAGAACCAATAACAGTTTTGGAGCCCCATCTTTGTTCTTTCTCTGTTACATCGTTCTATACACAGGAACATAATTATTTGATTTTTTCGTTCATTTTGAAGAGAAATAAAAAACTACCACAAAATCTGGCTCTGTTTCCCATTCATCATCAACATTCCTATTACTGGACATGATAGGATGAACAATCTAATGCAAGCGAGATAGATAAGATAGTATTAACAGAAAAGTTCACAGTTAAATTTCCAACAACCTAAGCTTGAAATAAAATAAAACAATTAAAAAATAAATTCAAACATTTAAAACACACGTATACTGTTGAATACTTTGAATATTATAAGGTAATGTTAATGAAAAGCTATAAAAAGTAGCGAACTCGAATTGAATATGTTTGATTGAAATATTAAATGACCAATAATGAGGTTGGGAATAAGTTACTAGATTTTAAAATAAAAGACGCATTATGTTTCGTGTGATCAGTTACCTTCAACTCGAACTGAAAATGACGATGGACATACGGATAGGCTGGGGATAATGTTAGAAGAGGAGGGTGGATCAAGATACACTATTTGTTACGAAGTTAGTTGCTGGTCTAAACCAGGTAAGTAGGTCTAAACTTTCCGACTGAAGCTTGTACAGTACCCAAAATTTATAGTTGGAGACATGCTACATTTATCACAGTGGTGCAGTTACATTCTTTCTCCACTTCCGTCCTAAATTTGAGTCGTGTCATTCCTCATTCCTAGACTTTATTCCTACCGTTTGTACTGCAAGTTTATATTCTTATTTCTATTTCCAGTCAGTTACTTACTTACGCCTGTTACTCACAATGGAGCATAGGCCACCGAACAACATTCTACAACCCACTCTGTTTTGAGCCTTCCCCCCTAGTTCTATCCAATTTTGTTCATTTTTCTCATGTCTGTCTCCATTTCTCGGCGTGATATGTTCTTTGGTCTTCCTTTTTTCCTTTGGCCTTGAGGATTCCATGTGAGGGCTTGCCTTGTGACGCAGTTCGGTGCTTTTCTCAACGTGTGTCCTATCCACTTCCAGTGCTTCATCCTGATTTCTTTCTCCGCTGGGATCTGGTTCGTTCTCTCCCAAAGTGGGTTGTTTCTGATAGTGTCTGGTCAACGGATGCGAAGTATTTTGCGTAGAGAGCTGTTAATAAACACCTGTATCTTCCGGGTGATATCTTTCGTAGTTCTCCAGGTTTCCGCGCCATACAGTAGAACTGTCTTGACACTTGTATTGAAAATTCTGACCTTGGTGTTGGTTGATAGTTGTTTTGAGTTCCAGATATTCTCCAGTTGTAAATATGTTGCTCTTGCTTTGCCGATCGACGCATTCACATCTGCATCAGATCCACCGTGTTCATCAATGATGCTGCCCAGATATGTAAGCGTTTTTACATATTCCAAATCTTCTCCGTCAAGTGTGATTCGACTGTTGCATGCTGTCAGTATTACTTCTTTTGTTTTCTGTTTCGTCGATTTTTTTCACTCGGTTTTTATGTGAGGTGTAGTGATTTGAACAGACATATAGATTAGTATCAGATTCTAGATTGTCATTAACAAATTAGCGAACCATACAAAAATACGAAAAATCCAATCATAAACGTGTTTTAACTGATGAGTAGCTTCGTGATTGGCTTTCCTAAATGTTTTCTAATGGAAGAAAATGATCCGTGGAGTTTACACACGTTAAACATTAACTATATACATACATATGTGACAGCTAAATCTAATCAAGTTTAAGACCACATTCGAGAACGTAATAATACCGTTCGTCTCATGGTCAACTCGTAAGCAATTACATTGCCCTCCGTGAATCGATTGCAAAAGTCAAAAGCTGCTATGGTTCAGGGGACATTTTTAGAAGTTTTTCCTAACAGTCAGTCAGTCAGCTACAACGTAGGACCAGACACATATGTGCATCGGTCCAGGTTGCCATACCTCATTAGCACAGCAAGATGAATACCGGAATCATAAGAGTGATTAGGTCAAAGGTGGTAATATATAGGAGAAAGATTGCATATAGAGATATAGTACAAGAAGAAAGAATTGGTTCGTAGAAAGAAAGATATGAAGTGATTTTAATCTCTTAGTTTAAGGGAAGACAGGGAGTGTATACACCGACGCCATTGTGATCGATTCTGAGCCATGTCAACAAGTCGCGAATCATTTACGTGTGAGTACCAAGAAGTCATGAATATATGTAAAGAAGGCTAAAGCTAGATCTTGCAGTAAGTATGAAGGAGAGTTGGCATACGATAGACGCATTGTCTCAAAACGATTTCTTTTCACGCATTAAGCAAAGAATAGAACGCAGTGACGGATTCCCCTTATTAATGTTGCACGATAATCCATCTATACTACCTGAATCAGATATGACAGATGGAAGTTTATCAAATTGTTTTGACGAGGTCTGTTCTGAAAATGTTTTTATCAATACTTCCCACAACCACACTGCTACGGTACCAGCTACAAGACCAGTGTTTACTACTAAGGGAGCTGTTCTTCAATTATTTGTCCACCTTAAACGTGGTACGTTGCCGAGGCCACCATTTCAGAATCACTCACAACACTGTTTAACATAGGGATTGGAATGATCCCATCGTCACCCTTATATTTAAATGCGAAAGGAGACATATGGTGTCTATCGAACTGTCAGTCTAAATAGTACATTAGTCAAGTTGCCTAAAAATTGGCTAAGATGTTCCCGATTTTATACCTGCTTATTTGAAACCTTACTCCGAATATTACATCTAAGCAACTTTTTCATGTCTTATTCGGGATGTCACCGTACTCCAGTGTTTAGCACGTAGGAACTAAATACGTTACTAACGGGTTTTTCTAAACTCTCCAACGATGAGCACTTAATACGTCTAAACTTTTTCCCCGTGTTGTAGACGGCGAGTTGACCTTATGTCGGTATTGTGTCTTACATATTGATCTGGATGTTGATATGTCCTAACTTTTTTGATCTCACTCACTCACTCAGTCAGCTACAACGTAGGACCAAGCACATATATGCATCGCTCTAAGTTGCCATACCTCATTAGCACAACAAGATGAACACCGGATTCACAGAAATAGTTGATTCAGTGGTGGTAATATATAAAAGATTGCATATAAGGACATCTTACAGGAAGAAAGAATTAGTCGGTAGAAAGGTATGAAGCGATCTCATGATTTAAGGGAAGATATAGAGCGTATACACCTACACCATTGTGATCGATTCCGAGCTGTCACACAGAGTCTCCAACCATTGGTTACGATAGTCGCACGGACACCAACCAAGTAGTCCCCATCTACCATCATGACTCAGACCAAACGTTAGTGACTTTAAGCACTGATACCACGTTTTGACCTCACTAGAACAAATTGTCTCCAAAGTCGCCATAAGGTTTAAAAACCACGATCAAATAAACTCGGAGTGGAATTAATTTTTACCGAGTAGTCAATGGCTGACACACCCTACTCGAAGAAGTGGTACCAGCCTCATCAATGGACACTTCCAAAGGGAAGCTAGATCTACACTGGAAGAAAAGCAGCAAGGACTGACATAGACTCAGAACCTTATAATTAAGAAGTACAATAACTTTCTGAATCTCCGCGAACCTTCCAGGTTTACAAATACCCAGTTTTATCAATACAATCTAGTTTATTTATACTGTTCAGAACCAACGAAACGAGGTGATAATACACTGTAATATTTATTCTGCATGGAAACTGCCAACCCTACCAGTTGACTAAAGATTAAAAATGAGGGTATTAATGCAATAGTTGGTCATAATTGTTAAGATATTATTAATAGCAAATAGGTACGGAGAATACAATAATGTTGGAAGTCATCCAACCAGTTCATAATACCGTGAACAGTGTTAAGTTAATATCTATACGTCTAGCATCTAGACACACTGTGTAAGGACTCTAATAACACCACTCAGTTGCCGAAACTGTCAAGGTAAAGTGGGGTTTGAATGTACAACTCATTTGTTGAAAGCCAAGTGGTTTAGCCGCTATAAACTCGAGGTCTATAATCAATATCTCCATCTTTTCACATCGACTTGACAAACCCAAAACATATCCTTGTCTGGATCCATATCAAGGTCCAATATTCACCCCTTTTATGAGATATGATGTAACTATGTTAGAGACTAAGCGTAAGTATATAACCTATTTCATCAAGACTCTATGTTTTGTTAAATGTATTGGGTGGATAAGAGATAATTATAGGGGCAAAACACGTGGGATAGGGAAACATACAACGAAGTAACGTAAGTATTAATGAATGCGGAAATTTAGTGTTCGACATTTTGTTCAGTCTTCAGTGATAAAAATATATTACATTTCTGAGTCCAAATTCTGACATTTAATTAGTCTGTAGGAGAACCTGCGTGCTACATACATTCTATTCTTCCTTGGCTTTTAAATTTGCCAGCTACATTCTCTGAGTTGTCCCATGGGAGAAAAAAGGGGTATATCAGCTTTAAAATCAATTCAAGTATCCCATATATCAAACTTGGATTACCTCCTTATCCGCTATAAGGCAATGCAAAGAGATCTAACCTATAAGTTTGGGTTATATATGGCAAGCAACACTGCCTGGAACCTACTAGAGTCACCGTTTTCTAGTCTTCTTCCTAGTGACTGATGTCATCTTATTATAAAGAGCTTTCTTCCTGTGCATAACTTCTTGATTTGAGCACCAACATGATTTTATAAGTCATGATCCAAATAGTTGTATCTGAATAGGTGAAAGTTCTTGTCCATACAGTTTGTGAATGTAAATAAATCCCCAAAATCAGTAGTCATGAAAGTCTTCGACACTGGGTGCTGACTACATTAGTTTTAACGGACCCACCTGTCTGAAGGCACCAGATCACGAATGGGTACGCCGTGGTACGTATCCCTCTCAACTACTGGCCAGATTAAACCAAACGTTCCTTCGACATGCGGATAGCCATCCAAATAGGCTATCGGGAAATAATAATAACGTAATTAAATACGGAGGTTCTGACATTCATATCCCGCTTACTAAAATATTGTATCTGTCCTCTGATTCAGGCATTGGAAAACTACATACATCATCCCTTATTTTAAAAACGGACCTGGGCTGAATGTAGGCAACTATAGCCCGATTAACCATACTTCCATCATATCTGGAACTGTGGAGAGGATTATAAGCATAGATGGATGGTGTGTAGCACTGAAATCCATGACGCTCACTTCGCCCTCTCTGAGACTCGTCAGGTGGATGTACCTGCATTCCACTGCCAGCCACCATCCATATTTGCTTATAGTCCTTGTGACCTAAGACAATATCGAGGCAATCCGTACAGAGTGCACATATACCGATAACAGACTGATCAGTTGTAGTCCTAAACATCAGCGAATTGATTCAAATAGACAATACGATATAGACAAGATTATTGGGAAGGCAATTAACAATCATCTAGATAAGCACTATTTGATTATACACTCACAACATGAATTTATTTCCAAAATGTCTTGCATAACCTGTGACAAACTACTTTGACCATGCAATAAACAGTAGGGATGAAGGGAAACTAGTTGTCACTCTCTGCTTTAATTTTACTAAAGCGCTTGATAAAGTACAATACTCTTTTCTCTTATTTAAACTAGACTCTCAGTATTGATGGTAAATTGCATAATTAGGTCTCGTCTTTCTTAGAAGATCAAAACTTGATGGCAAAAATAGAGCAACACTTCTTTGACTCTCAGAACATTACCAGTGTTGCCCACCAGGCCTAAGCCATTGGACCCATTGTTCCCCCTGTATATTAACGACATATGCGATTGCTTTACACCTGGCAAAGCCTTTCTATTTGCCGACAAACTTAAATAGTATATGTATCCGACCCATGTCCACGTTTAGATGTCGGCTGTATAATACGAGTAATTCGGTTGTCAACTTAATCTCAAAGACTTTAAACAAGCTCATCAAAGCAAGATTAGTGGAGAACGAAACCCAGTGGACCAGTACTCCCACAGTTATACGGTAGGCCGAAAATACACAGACCAAACATCTCCTTACGTCCAACTGTAGAACTCCCCGTAACTACAACATACAGTTCGACAGAAAAAATTTCACAAATATTAAAACATTTAGTGGATTCATCCAATCACTTTAACAAATCCCCCATGCAATTCCTCGGACAGATTAAAGAACTGAAATAAACAACGACGAGATGATGATATCCTTCGATGTAACAGACTTATTCACCTCAAATAAACCAAGCTTAGGAAAAAAACTCCATCCCCGCTTCTCACCAAAGACACAAATTTCGCAAAGTACACGAAGCTTAAATGTCAAAGTTTACTAGAACTCATCGGTTTGTGCGTAACAACATATTTCCAATTCAACAAAAAAATACACGAACAAATGAAAGGAACACCGATGGAACCACCAATATCAGGACTTATCAGAAGCAGTGATGTACAGGTTGAGAACCTCGATTTTACCAGTGATGAAGCCAAAAATTTTGATTCATTATGTGGACTACACACTCGTCATCATAAAAAAGAATGAGCTAGAAAACACTTACAAGCTGATCAACAAAGTCTTCGATGACATCATGTTAACAATGGAACAAGGATCGGACAACAAACTACCATTCATGGACGTACTGATCACTAGAACCAACACAGGGAAACTGGAAACTTAAGTACATCCGAAGCTGACCCACACAGATCAAATTCTCAACTACAATACCAACAATCCAAGAGCTCACTAAACCAACTGAGTACAAACTTTGTTCAAAAAGACGAGGACACATTTGTAGCACGGAAAAATGAAGAAAAATACCTGAAGACCATCTTTCAAAAGAACGGCTACCCAAACATCTTCACCATAAAATACCAGCCGCAAGCATCATCAGGAACAAGGTCAAGTACAGAAATCAACAAATAGGTCACCCTGTCACACATAAAATGTATACCATAAACGACGAGACTGCTGAAAACCTTTGGAATAGATGTTGAACACAAACTAACCAAATCCCTACAAGCAATCCTATAGCAAACCAAAGGATGGAATGACAAAAGAAGACAAACCAAACATCATCTACGAAGTAAATTGTGCCAACTGCAAAAATCACTATATCGGGCAAAGCGAACGCTCTTTTCGTCTTCTAAATGAACGTCAATTGGCGGTCAAACGCCGTGAGACATCCTCACTTATATCAATGCATGTGGACAACTGCGGACACATATTAGACTGGAAAAATGTGGATGTTTTGGATATAGTCAATTCCAAATACACCAGAGAGTTTTTAGAAGCTTTGCACTCAGGTCAATCGGGAATCAACAAGCACATTGGAATCGACCCAATTTATCAACCAATTAGGAAAATTATGCACAAACATAGGAACAAACATAAAAAAGGATACAACCAAATCAGAGAAGTAAACAATGACAGGTTAAAGATCAACAAGAACCAATCGATATCGAGGTGTACAGGACAAGCTGTGAACCACATGTGGAGAAATTCGAACACTTCACTTCTACCTGAAGTTTGTGCTGATGACGTCGTTTAGAAGAACGATGAACATACCATCCAGCTAAAATAACAAAACCCCGTCAAAATCCTCTACATGAGCTACAAATCTCAACCATCTCATAATTCTTTATTCTTGTTATATGTTCCCAAGCACGCCTATTAAATTGTTCTGACCTACTTTTATCAAGAAAACGCGATTGATTTAATGGAAAAGATCATTATTATAACCAGTTGTACCAGTGATTGTTTTACTGTGCTCGTTTGTTTGACTGTGCTAAAGACAGCCATATTACTGCTCCATTATCTTTCGATTTTGACATTGCACGGGTTCCGTTATGCTCGGTAACCACGCTTGTACTCGTTTGGCACGATCTCGGTATCCTTTCGATACCAGGAGACCGCCAACAAATACATCTCGACCACAGCCATTAACAGCCTTCTGATATTTGACTTACGGGGGATTTTGTTGGTTAACTGTCACATAGTCTTCTTGTAGTAGTGTCCATAGTCAACCGCGACTCGACGACACCACGCTACAAACTCTTTACATATTCCTCACTTCCTTCATCACTTTTCCCTTATTTTCTTTTCAATTACACATAACCTTTTTCAGATGTGGCAAATGTCGTGCTAACATTATTGAAACTTGTGTATTATTGCATTCCTGAAGAATCACAAAACGGTTTCTACCCAACACCTATATACCGATGATAACAATAATAACTTTTCGGGCCATATAACAAATTGAAAGCTACGATGCTCATTATTATTGTGGCTATAATTACTGTTACATATTGATGTTAAGCATTATAACTGCTTCATTTCCATTATATATCTACAAGACTTAAAGGTAGCAATTACGATCGTATTTACTTTTATATTTGATTAAGCACAACAATAGACAATGGTGTATACTAATCACCTAGGTTTTTGAAGGCGTCACTTGTACTGACTAAACGTATTTTTATAACCCTTTTACCCGTCTGCAAATAGATTAGAGTCAGAGAACATTGTATAAAAGTGAGAGTTTCCTGCACGAAAGTGTTGCCTCTGCACTCACACAAACCATCATCTTTCTGTTTGCTGGGTCATATACCTAACCCAAAGGTTATATCTGCCCATAATGCCCCTGAATGTAATATTTTGCCATACTGGTTGATTATCAACGACACTTATTAATGGTAGGACATGCATGATTGTAAGGAGGAAAATAAACCGATTCTTAAGCGACTTTAGAAAACATAGTTTCCTTATTATATTATGCTTAATAACATCATGACAGTCAGTTAGTCCATGAAACTAAGATTATTTTACTAACCTTAAGGAGGCTACTTGATTCTACAACCCAATACTGAGTATTATTGTTTTTTCACTTAATATTCCAATTATTCCTGGAAAGTGAACCAAAATAAAGCAGGTATTTAGGGTTTATATTCGGAATGTTGTAGATCTGTTAAGAAGCATTTGATTCAAGGTGGCTGTTAGTTACAACGAAAGTTTAGTACTGTATATTGTTGTGGATGCAGAATAATATACCAATCATTATCATGTTAAGTCTAATGATGTCCTTGGACCTTAAATGGACATTCCCTATTAGCCGTTGTTTATTTCACTCGTTAAATATTGTGTAAATGTTGTTTTCTATTTTATGGTACGATGTGGTTTGTTTGGTTGGTATATAAATAGAGTATGTCTGAAATATAATGATTCATAACTCAGAGGCTGTGACTTGCGTTCTAGACTCAACTGGCTGGGCTTGACAGGGAAACGGGACCAATCAGGGCACTAGGTCGTTCACTACGTGTTTTCCCGTGTCACTGAATCGATCGATATAAACGCTGCTTATCAAAACCTGCAGTCCACCCGTTACAACATATATCCACTCATGATATGGTGCGTGTAACGACCGAACAGCCAATATTCGGTTGGAACAACGGACTGACGAACCCAAAATTTATTCGATTAGACCAGACCAAGTTCCTCTGTATAGCCCACAACGCGTCTTTGAGATACTCGTATTATATTATATCAAAACACAAACTCTGTGCTCAATATAAACGGTTCTAATTAAGAAAGCAGAACAAATTACATCAAAAATACAAAATACCGCAAACGGTACAGCCTGTGCTATACAGTCAGAAGTTTCTCTAACGAAAAGTAGCGCGCTAAACAATGAAAGAGACAGTTAATACTAAAGGGTTTGATACCGGAGAATCAATACAAATATTCCCAATAAGATGGGATCAAATATCTATCTGCAGGGATTGCAGCAATTCTCCCAAGCAGACAGTCAGAAGGTTAACAATCACAAACTGAACCACGCCGTGACCTTGAGCTTAGTCAAACACAACCTTACTGTCAATGGTCCGGCAACATGCAATAGAAAATTAGGCAACAAAAATAAGTCTTTAATCAAAATCGCATAATAAAGGCTCAAACGGGGAAGACTGAAGAACCAAAGACATGGTTAAACGAGATCGAAACAAAGGTTGGAATACACAAAAGGGAGAAGGAACAAATAAATGAAAATACTGTTCAACAAAGAAGCTGCAAAGGGATTTTCACTGTTCTCTTTCCGTTACACCGGCCCCCAAAATCCCTCCAGCTACGCAAAGACACCTTAGAATACATTTCTGTCATGGCTCTCCTTACTAACTGCTCTATATCAATGGGAGGCACAGGACTTACAACAGTACGCCTGTACATCCATACCTAAGCTACAATCTACAATTACTCGGCTCCCTCTATAAGGCAGAGCTTTCGCACATCTCTTCTCACTACATCTTCTCTCATTCGCACCATCACTGTTCTTACCAACTCATCTCTATCTGTCTCGCACTTATCAACCCGTCCCATTGGCCATGAACCCCGAGTAGTTGTATCGTTAGCCACTAGAACCACATCACCTTCTTTTAAGTTTCTGTGTTTGCAAAACCATTTCTGCCTCACTTGCAGTAAAGGAATGTACTCTTTTATCCATCGACGCCAGAAGGTATTGGCTAAACAATTTACCTGTCTCCATCGCTTTGAATACCTATCCGCAACACTACACTCCATTCCTAAACCATCACAGTCTCTTAGTAGTAACAAAGTGTTTGGCGTGAGCGCCAAATCATCCTTTTCATCTGACGTCACAGGAACGATTGGGCGGTTGTTTAAAATTCGTTCTACCTCCACAAAATAAGTTGCCAAACTATCATCGTGTAATATTTGCCCGTTGGAAATAGATAGTAAGATCCTCCGAACAGACCGTATTAATCTCTCTCAAACTCCGCCTCGATGGCTAGCTAGTGGGGGGTTGAAATGCCAGCGTATACCCTTCGATACTGTTAAGTCGTTTATTTTATGCTTGTCCCACACACTCATATTAGCCCGTAATTCGGAAGTAGCCCCGATAAAGTTCCATTGTCGCTATAGATTTCCTTAGGAGTTCCTCTCCTTCCTATGAAACGCATTAAAGCCATTATAAAAGCATCAGTACTCAAATTGAAAGCTACTTCCAAATGTACGGCACGTGTTTGGAGACACGCAAATAGGCATCCGTATCTTTTTTCCACACTTCTTCCCCGGCGAACTATCAACGGCCCAAAATAGTCTATCCCGACGGAGGAGAAGCAAAACCAGCCTTGCTGCACTCGACACTTGGGGAGAGGTGCCATCATTTGTTGACCTAATGTGGCTTTTGCGCGCATACACCTCACACATCTACCTATCACTCGTTTAACTGCACTGGTTCCTTTAACAATCCAATAATTTCGTCGTATGGTAGCTAACACTTGTGATGTCCCGGTGTGACCTAGGTAGTGGTAGTGTCTAATGATAAGTTCTGTTACGAAGTGATGACTGGGTAAGATTACCGGATGTCTGACTGAGAGTGGATAATCCGAGTAATTTAATCGTCCGCCGACGCCAAGCAATCCATAGATTAGCGTAGGTGAAAGATTTTTTAGCTCTTTTATATCAGTTGCGCTTACGCCATTGCATCGAGACACTTTTACTGCTTCCTCATACACTTCCCTTTGCACTAAGATTAATACCTTGTGTTTAGCTGCATCCAATTCATCAACTGACAGATAGCCCACACTTAGGGACCTGTCATCGTGATGGGAGTACATGATGGTTATATAGGTCACGTATCTTCTGAGCCATGCTACCTCTTTAATCAGCTTTATCCAATTTGAGTGATATAGCAGAATTGGACTTAAGCTATGTTTTAGTGCAACTGCGTTGGTCGTGTGGCATCTCTTAAATTCAACATTTTCTGGGGGATTTTCGCACATAAGCGTCAGTGTTCCTACAGACTCCCTCTTCCTTGAGAAGGGAGGACCCTCAATCCAGTTCTTCAAATCTAGCTCCTTCCGTATACCTCGTGATGTCCAGTCAGCAGGATTTTCATTGGATTCGACGTGCCCCCACTGGTTCACAGATGTTAAATGATGAATAGCGGCCAGACGATTAGCCACGAAGGTGGAATATCCACTCTCTGTATTTTTTATATAGTACAGAACTATCATAGAATCCGTCCAGAAGTGAGTCTTGTCAAACACATGAGGAAGGTTCTTATTTAAAACTTCCCCCATTCTAGCACTCAATACTGCCGCTGCTAGTTCCAGTCTAGGCACAGTTACCTGTTTTATAGGTGCCACTCTAGACTTACTATAGAGTAAAACGATCTCCGGTGGTTTGCGCCTTGGTATGTTCCACGAATATACAGAGGAACTGCAATCTGTCTTAGTCAGGATCTTCATCATAAAGTCGGCAAGAACTCTACCAGCAAGGTCCAATCGCAAAGCAGTATAAGGCAGCGCATAACCTTCATAAATCGGAACTGTGTGGGTCACACCGTCACCTACGTCCAACACTATACCAGTTGTACGACCAGATGTACATAGTTACAACACCGTTTGAATAGCAGCGCACATACCTGGTGTATTAAAAATCTCAAGCATGATCCTTGTCATCTCACGGTTTGCCTTCGGGTTCAATGAAACTCCTCTCACCAACACTGGATGTTTCTCTGTTGCCACTAGCAACCCTTTGTAGAATGTGTGGTACCATATCTCCCCCATATCACCCACTTAGTCGCAATACCACGTTCAAGTTGGTACTTCAGTGTCAGGATAACACGTTTCGATCGAGCATCGTCTCCCACATGACTGTCCTTTCCATCCATTCCCACAATCACTACTTGATGTCTAGTTCTTCCAACAATAGAGGGTAATACGGCTCTGGGAGCATCATTTTTGGGGAAGCCAGCTTTACACATCCCAGACTCATTGCCAATAACAGGGGCAGCAATGTCTTCCTCAGCCACTCCTCTAGGTAAAGGAACAATATTGCAACTTTTATCGAAGTAGGCATCGCGCTCTACTGTTGGAAGTTCAAGACCTACACTTAGAGATTCCAAGGTCACTTCCGTCTTCTTCGTTCCTGGATAATCTAGCCGTTTTGACTTTTCTGGAGACTTTATCCTAAAGTTATGAGAAGGACTTACGAACCTGTGAACGTGCTCCTTTTCTCTGTCATCACAGTTAGAGACAGATGATAACTTACTACACGTGCTTTCGTTCAGCCTTAACGACCCAAACTCTCTCTGAAAGCACAGTAGTTGTTTCCTCTGTCTATCTTTCAAGTCTCTCATTTCTAATAATTGTCTTTCTTTTAACTCTGCTAAGGTTATCCTAGAGCTAAGTTTGCCATGTCTACTTACTAAACTAACATTAGAGCCATGACATGAAAATGCATCTAATTTGACTTGCCGTACATCTGGAGGTGAATCCGATTGCATTTCTCCGTGGCCCAATGCCAAGTTTCCGTTGACCTCATTGCGCTTTCCAGGCATTCCAGAATTTGTCACTTGAGATTACTGTTCGTTTGAGAACTGTAACGACCGAACAGCCAATATTCGGTTGGAACAACGGACTGACGAACCCAAAATTTATTCGATTAGACCAGACCAAGTTCCTCTGTATAGCCCACAACGCGTCTTTGAGATACTCGTATTATATTATATCAAAACACAAACTCTGTGCTCAATATAAACGGTTCTAATTAAGAAAACAGAACAAATTACATCAAAAATACAAAATACCGCAAACGGTACAGCCTGTGCTATACAGTCAGAAGTTTCTCTAACGAAAAGTAGCGCGCTAAACAATGAAAGAGACAGTTAATACTAAAGGGTTTGATACCGGAGAATCAATACAAATATTCCCAATAAGATGGGATCAAATATCTATCTGCAGGGATTGCAGCAATTCTCCCAAGCAGACAGTCAGAAGGTTAACAATCACAAACTGAACCACGCCGTGACCTTGAGCTTAGTCAAACACAACCTTACTGTCAATGGTCCGGCAACATGCAATAGAAAATTAGGTAACAAAAATAAGTCTTTAATCAAAATCGCATAATAAAGGCTCAAACGGGGAAGACTGAAGAACCAAAGACATGGTTAAACGAGATCGAAACAAAGGTTGGAATACACAAAAGGGAGAAGGAACAAATAAATGAAAATACTGTTCAACAAAGAAGCTGCAAAGGGATTTTCACTGTTCTCTTTCCGTTACAGTGCGGATACGTTTTTCTTTAATATATTAGTCCGACGAACATCCCGGTGAGAGTCGGACCAAGGAGGAAGCTGATGCAAAGCTTTTAAGTCTGTTGGTTGAAGGCCTGCCAAGAACACAATCTTAGTGTTAAAATACTGAAGACATAGTGTTTGTGATTATTATTCACAAACACCTTATGTGTGCATAGGTGTTGTGAATGAACCATTGCCGGTTTCTTCAAAAATAAGATAGTACACCAGTTTCAAAAATGTCAGCATTATATTTACCACATTTGAAAAGAAGAAAGAAGACTATAATGATAATCGAATAAAAATAACAGATCAGATCCTTTGTAACTGAGAAGAGTATTGAATAGTCTTTAAAGAAGGAAAGGGATAAAATAAGGGAATACAAATACAGGAGACGTGAAATACGCAAATCCTTTAATAAGCGTGTATACGAACACAGAACAAAAATAAACGACTGCTTATGTATCGCCAAACTAGCAACAAAAAATAAAATAAAAAATAATTGAGAAAAACGACTCATTATTGCAGTAAGACATGACGTTAGAATAAGTGTTTGTGCAGTCATAGTTTGGAGTGATGCTGTGAAATTCTCAACTAAGTGGGCAGGATAACCAAATATCAATATGTGTAAGTCATGTATGTACAATCCAAACTAAGGTTCGGGCTGAATAATAACTGTCTAGGTAGTTTAGGTACGCGCTATTGCCCAGTTGAAACCAAAACAAGGTGATTGGGTAAATGACAGCTCTAATATTCATCATAAATAAAAATGTACATTACATAAACAAATATCACCACTCAGTTATTCCACCAATAATCATTCAATTAATCAAATCTAAATTACAACACATAAACAAGTTGATAAAGCATGTAATAAAGTTACCAATAGCAACAAATAAATGTTGTTCTATTGTTTTCCGGCTAGATCAGATTCGTTCAAAAGGTAATATTTGGTTGTTTTATAACACAGAGTGTTTCCAGTTCTGGAAGAGTGCTTGAATTCACAATCAAAAATGCAAAAATCCAGTCAATGCAAGCAACACAATCAAAAGGAGGAACAAATCAAAATGACAGCCTCCAAGACTAAGTATCTCTAGTGACTCACTTTTATCACGAGAACACGATTGGTTTAATGAAAACAATTGTTATTATAACCAATTGTACCAGTGAGTTTTAGTGTGCTCTTTGTTTAACTGTGCTAAAAACGTCCATTATACTTACTTCGATTGTGACCTCGCGCGAATCCGGTTACGCGCAGTAACCAGGCTTGTATCCTGGCACGATCTCGGTATTCTTCCGATACCACGAGATCGCCAGCAAATATATCTCGACTTGGTCCATTAACTGCCTTCTGATACTTGGCTTCCGGGGGATTTTATGGATGTCCTGGCACGCGTTCCTTTGTAGTGATGTTCATAGTCTACCGCTACTCGAATCCACACTACATATCAACTAAAACAACGCAAATGCAGTTCAGGTAGAAACATGAAAACACAGTGACGGCATAAGAAAACTAAAAACTATAATAAAATACAAATATTACTATCTCAAATGTAATCAAAAAGTCTAACAAAATGTACAAATAAAGGAATCATTAAGAAATAATTGCAAGTGTATACATGTAGGGATTTTCACACGAAAAACCTTCGAAACGGATCTTACATATATGCATAGTGAAGGTAAAACTGTTTTGAGGAGTTCATTTAAGTTTGACACAAGTTATTTCCTTAAATACAAAATTCGGAATGTTAAGAATAATATTCATTTAAAAGGAAAAAAAGAGAAAAGAAATGAACACCCAGTGAAAGGGTTCAACCATGATAATGTTAGTGTAATGAGTATCGACCTCTGAAGTAATGCAACAATTTTAAAAACCTTTAGTGCACTATTATAAATACATGTATATTTATGTAACAGTATACAGAGTAAAACCGGATATTACTATAAACATCCGTGAAATAATAATTTAGAATGATGCTAAGAAAATTACAATTAATTGCAAAGGATAATCAAATATAAATTTCTATGTGTTACTTACTTCTGTGCTTTGCGCGAGCGTTACATTTCCTTCTATCCCATAATGAATGTTGAAAAATTTGTATGTATAAAAGGATAATCTCACGCTCCAACCATTCTGTTCCACGATTTGAATAAAGACCTACTACAACCACTATTCTAGTATCTTCCATAGAGTAAACGAGAGTTAACTGCCAGCACTAAAGACTCACTAACATATACATTAGTGTGCAGAATACTTCCAAGGCAATTTGCATACTGAAAGACGAGATGATACTCCAGCTGGTGTGCCAAAAAATGCAAGTAATGACCAGTGGGCAGTATATACTCCTCTACTAGAGGTAACAGGCGTAAGTAAGTAGGTAATTCCTAAACTACCTGTAATACCACTCTAAAACGTGTTGCCCTACTACCTGGAAAAGTACATATGTCGTCCCCGAAATTATATCAGGATCTGCAACAGATGTCGCAAATTACCGGCCCATAAACACTACCTCATTATAACACTAATCACAATGACAATTTATCCTCAGACAACAGTAATATTAAACGAGGTATGTCAGTCTATAGGCAAGATAAATGCTACAGGATTTATTGTAATAAGTTACTCATTAAGGTCGGTATGCCGTAAGACACATTGATCACAGAGACAGGAGGACAAATTCTCGTACGTTAAAATATAAATTTCGGTAAGACACAAATATTTAATATGAGTCAGCGTTCCTAGTATCTATTGCGTTGCGACGAGCAAATACTGGTCAAACGAATGCAGGTAGAGTTTAGAGCTGATTACAACGAGAAGTAGCGCAGAAAAATCCGATCAGTTCTAAACTTCAACTATGACTCGTTGCTTTATGCCTCATAATATTGTTTCCAGATAGCATACATTTCTGGAGTGATTAAGAAAATAGTTAGTGCGGGGCAAATAATCTCATTCCGACCACCTAGCATGAGTTTCTGAGGCTCAGGCCATGCGATACATGTCTGATGGACTATCTGAATGACAAAACGCGAAAGCAAGTCACTGAACTTTGTGTGTCAGGTCAATTTCTTCCGAACAAGAAAACACTTTGATCGGCCTCCACACAATGGCCTCTCGGGTGGTATTTATTGTCTTTTAGTTCCAGATCAGGCTGGCATCTGCACCAGGACTCCCATGTGATTTAAGAATTTTGATGGTGGCGTGTATATTATTGAAACCACGTTTAGTAGCACTAAGTTTATTTGTCGAGACGACCTCTGAGCAACTCTAAAATGACCTTTGAATGTCCACCCACTATTCAGGGTTAAATAAGTGCTATTTAATGGTGTACGGAATTAGGATTAGGACTTACAGTCGGATATTAGAGTTTGGGATAAGTTTGGTGTTTTAATCACGAACCAATATTATCTACAATCCCAAAATGGCATTCAGTCAAATGAGTGTGCAAATGTCGTGTCACAATCTAAGATCTACTCACTTACATCTGATTTGTCTGTCCATAAATTATAGTCTCCCTGATTATTTTTGCTGATGCATTTGATAATAATATTTGGGGTTAGAAATTTATTTACATGGTGGAAAAAACATTCAGGTAGTAGTTCATGTATGACAACGTGGTCATAACACGTCATACTATTGTACAGTACGGAGTAAATGTCGTGACCCACACTCTTTTTATGGGCTTCTCAAGGAAACGACCTAGGCCATGAGGTTTACATGCAGTAATGAGTGTGGTGAGTTCCTCTGATCGCTTATGTTTTTTTTCTGCTAACTGTGCACATCCTTGTGTACGGAGTAAATTTGTGCAGGACGGTGAAGTCTTTTAATATATAATACATTCACTTCAGTTCTTTTGTAGCTTAGCAGTGGTTGTTTGGTTGATACGAGCTACTGTTTTAAAAGCCATTCTAAAGGGGATGGTAATCCCTAGTTTGGACTTACTGGCAGTATTGAGTATTTCTGATGTTTCTGAAATTATATGAGTAGTAAGAAAACCACGTCAGCTAGAATGCCTAATTAAAAGACAGAAGTTTTCAAAGTCAACGTGGGCTTGTAAAGATCAAGTAGGGACGATTACTCTGAAAATGCATAAACAATGACATTTGAGACAATTAATGAATATTTTGCAAATTAAGTATTACAGTATACTTTTCTATTTTACAAGTAACTCTGTAATTTTGTGCTAAATATAAGTGGTTGTCCTCACCTGTGTCATCCTTCACTACATCAGGAGTAGTAGTCTTATATCCATGTTCGTTTGATTTGCTATCAGTGTTGCCAATGGAAGAAAGGCAGTTAGTATGTAGTTTGATAAGACACGAAGCATGTTTAGGAGCATGTGGTGTCGTAACGTTGGTTGAATGAACAAATGGCGTACTTGATGACTGGCCAGAATGGCCACTCATAAGGGATATCTCCTTCCACAGTTATAAACTGCAAGGCAGGACTTTTGATGAGGAGAGAGCTAAAAAGAATGTGTTATCCATGTTGAAACGTTGAGGATTCAAAGATCGTATGAGGTAGCGTCTAGAATCATTAGGTAGGTGCCCACGTAGGTCGAGATTATATCCTTGTGTGTCATTCGAGTCCTTCTGCAGTTATTCAAGAAAGTTGTTCGTTTTATGTTAGAGATAAGAATAGTCTGGAGTTTTGCCAAGAGATATGTCTATAATGTGTGATTGTGTGTTGATTCTTAGAACATTTAAAATTCATTCTAGGAAGCTTGTCAGTACCGTGAGTAGATGTAGTGCTAGATAGGCGTGATCGTACTCTAGAATGATGGATACTTTTAGTCCCCGGTGTGCGTTGTGGTATCTACCGCTTATATGGACAGATTAGCGTTCTAAGGTTAGGGTGTTGGATGGTTTGTGCGTTTTTTAGACTGAATGTCATTGTTCGCAATGTGTTTGGGATATATTTGTTTTACTTGAGGTCATTAACTGATGAATTTGGAACCTGAAAGCACTGAACAGCCATTTCGTCCTGAGATTCCTCAGCAGTGGATTGTAAGATGAGGTATCAAGTTAGAAGATGATGTAAATAGAGATCATGTGAAAAAGTTACAACCTGAAAAGCTTGTTGGGAGGTCTTACTGATATGACAATAATCGCCAAGAGATACGAACAAATTCGACTGGCCGAGTGACATGCATGGTCAATTCTGAGGTGGTATAAACTTTCTAAGTACACCCATGGAACATAGCGTTGAAAGCACTGATTTCTTGACAATTACTGGCCCACCTAACCAGACGAAGTAATCTATACTTTTTATCCCGCTAGAATTGTTGGTAACGAGCTTAGCATTCTTCTCGTCAGTTCACTGTCGAATTATTTGTTTTAAAATGAATAACCCTAGATTACTTTTGTTGACAATAGAGTTTCGTCTAGGTTAAGCGAAAAAAGTAACATATTATTTTTATGCACTACATATTCTTAGAAAACTGGAAAGCGTGTATACTCACAACATCTAATATCTTTGTGATGAGGTAGAGAAAACCGAAAGGCGCGATATGGAAGAGGGTTGAGGTGCTCGATTAGCTGACGTTCATTCACCTGTATGGAAGTTGAATTCTCTGACACTTGCTTACACATTTTTTAAACTTGTTCGTTTCATGTACTTGTGAGATTGTACATGTCATAGCGGCTGAAGAAAATAATAGGGGCGTACATATCAATTAGAGAAATCAATGTTGTTTACCGTTTCCATTGACTCATAAACTTTTTTCTTTACCTAACTATGAAAGATAACCATTGACCTGTCAATGCAAATGTGGCTCCTGTGTGTTGACAATTAGTTCGTGTCTTGAATAATCTTCTCGTACTTGTATTTTATGTAGAAGCCTATGGAATAGTACTGTGAGGTTTGGTATTTACCGTTCAGGTATTAACCATGACGAAGGCTTTAAGATATTTGATAGAGTTCAGTAAATGTAGTTTGGCCACTTAGCTGAACATACTTCAGTGAACTTGGTAGTAATCTGGTAGTTTGTGTGCGTTGTATGAAAATAAATATTTCTCTACCAACTCAGTGGAGTCTCTGAGACCACATTCTATACTTAGTTGATTACCGAAAAATACGCACGTAATTCTTTCGAAATATATTTAGATAAGAAAAAAATTGACAGCATCGGTGCTTTAACGAATGGTGCCCAAGTAAGTTAGAAAAACCGACAATGGTGAATAAGAAAGTTTTTCTGGTCTTCGAAAGCAAAGTGATGTGTTACTTTTGAGCTGTCCAGTTAACGTGAGAGTTGTGTCACACGAAAGATTATAACGTGATACGATGTCTATGCGCGATCAAGCTCCTTTAGCAAATGATGTACCTAGTAGAACAAGTACGCTCTGTAACAAGGTCGAATGCTTACAACGCCACTTATTTTGGACAATTATCTGCCTTTACACAATCGATGAAAGTTTGGAATAAGATACCAGCTAAAAATAGAATTAAAAGATTATGAACCCATCTTTCTGTTCTTCGTTTACATTCATGGGTCAAATCGATTGGATGTTCCAATTGCTTATGAAGTGGCTAGAATGATTAAAGAAACTCGTAGTTTTCCGTTAAAAAGTATGTCCTTCTATAACAGGTTATCAGTCCTTAAAGTTGAAGAACTCTCGAAGAAATAAGCTTGTGTTAGAGATATTTTAAAGCTACCTAGCAGCTTTTCGCTACCAAGACTATACTAACGCCATTTACACGTGCATTCAACCGTACTGGATGGTTCTGTGCGAAAATTCTTAACTTTTGGCATATTTTGGTGCAATTTTCAGATTCTAGAATATATCACACAGTACATGAATTACTGAAGACCAACGTAAGTTGTCTGTGTCGACTTTCGGAGCCCACTGGAATCGGGATGGAACAATGTGGCTTTCTAGCTTATGTAGAAGCCTTACAGACTACCCTCTGGCAATATCCAGGTACTGTGGTTATTTAAATGATTAAATAAAACCAGCGTGACGTTGCTAAAGAGGTGTATTAGTTAGAATATGTTTGAGAAACAGAGTGCAACCATTCCCGGATAGCTTAATCCATGGAATTTAATCAAATGTTGTGCTTTTTTGTCGTTACTTTATTATATGATTTGGCTAGTACCCTATGACCTTACAGTTTGATGTAGCTTTAGGGAAAGAAAATTAGAGAACAGCAAACTTAACCGAGAAACCCTCTGTTGACCAATACATACCAAGAGCATAAATTTACTAGAAAAGAAAGATTTCAAACGACACTTTGAGAGGCAAAACCAACGGTACGCCGTCGTAAAAGTGCATGAAGCCAAAAGGTAAGACTGTGAAAGCCGAAAAATACTAGTTATTCTATCTGTCAATATTTCAGTTTCGTACCAAGGAGGAACAACTTGATAAACTAGTAATCTACCGTTCACCGATACTGCCCACTCAACTATTTCAAGATACAGCGGCCTCGGTTTACGAAGCCTATGAAATTACCTTTAAATTACAACATCATGCATTTGAAAACGATCATTTCAAAATATAAATCATTTTGATTAAAAAAGAGGGGAACAACGAAAGTCTACTGAAATGTTTTGCTCCAGTTTGCTCTTGAAAACTTAGTGATGTCTATGAAATGTAATTTTTGTTCGTAGAATAATATTTACCTTATGCTTCATTAAGCATCAGAAACAACTTTGAACATACTGATCTCCACATATACAACGTTCAATTCACTTGTTTGTATTGATAGCTACCATTCACGAGTACAACTAAACTGGCCCGTGGTATTCATCCATTTCAAAAAATGGCTGCGAAAGCATTTTTCGATATTAAGGCCGGTGAGGAGCGATTGGGAAGAATTACTTTTGAGGTAAGTGTAGTCTTTCTCAAAGTATTATTTCTCAGTTATTCAATGATGTTCCAGATACTACCAGAAACTTCCGCGAGTTGTGCACTCATAAGAACAACTTTGGTTATAAAGGTTCTGTTTTCCACCGCATAATCCCAGGCTTCATGTGTCAGGGTGGTGATTTCACTAATGGCGATGGCACGGGTGGTAAAAGTATATACGGAAATAAATTCAAAGATGAGAACTTCAATCACAAACACGAGGCGTTCTCACTTTCTATGGCAAACGCTGGGCCAAACACGAACGGTTCTCAATTCTTCATCACTACTGTCCCATGTTCATGGCTCGATGGCAAACACGTCGTTTTCGGTAAAGTAATTAATGGTCAAGACGTGGTCAAGAAAATGGAGAGTTTAGGTTCCACAAGTGGAAAGCCGTCCAAAAAAATCATAATCGAAGATTGTGGAGAATGTTAAATATCTGTTCTACATATGTATGTTATAATCTATGAAACTTATCTGGCGTATATAAAATCGTCGTCGCAGTATTCCTTTTTTTCTTCAGTGTGTACCGATTGGCTTCCGTCGCTAGTTGATCTCTGATTCAATATCACTTTAGTATCTGACTTGGGATAGTGAGTATGTGAATTTAGATGCATAATCGTTATGCGTGATGGGTTAGTTGTGAAGCTTCCATTGCTACTATAAAGGACAATGAAGGCGTCATAATACGACAACATAGTTCAGGCTAATAAACTTCATAACCACCTTAGGCCTAATCGTAAGTCGTTAATAACCTGACGTTTATATTCAGCGTGTGGGATAGCTTCTCTTGTACACTTCAATCGAGAGAATAATCTATCCTCTCTTTGTCGTTCACTAGGTTGGTTGTTGCGGTCTTCATTAAGGCAAAGACCATTCTAGTAGCAGCATGCAGTCTATGAATAACCAAACTAGACGTCGTTGATGTGCTCATTCAGCAGGATCTGGTATGTAAAGAGACCATAGCCCACTAAGCACCACGAGGCATTTAATACTTCGGATACACATGCTAGGATATGATTGTCTTGAGGTGTCAGTGTCGTCGACCAAACTACCGAAAATCAGAATATATGTGGCAGTCAGCATTAGTAGTATAGTCGCCTGAAGACAATACCTAGATGGGGTTTGTAGCTCTTTCCTAGCAACCTTGGTTGGTTTCGACCACTGATGAGTTTTTCGATGGCGAACTCGCATCAGTATCCGGTAGGTAGTCGTGCTTCAAGTGTATCAACTAGGATGATATCATCGTTACAATGTTGAATGTGACAGTATGGTGGTACAATGCCGTAGTGGGTATCCTCCAGTGACGGCGTCTCTTACCGCACTAGGGGTTTCACGCGCGTCTTAATTAACGGCAGGGATCGGTCCTGGTTGTTTTCAATATTGTTTCACGGGATAATCTGGTGGTTCTCAGCCACGACTGCTGAAGTTTAGGTAGGTCGGTCAATTAAGCGAGACTAGCTCGACTTGTCCGGCGCGGCGCACGCTAACATGTAGGAGGTTGCGAGGATGTTCCGTACTTTAGGGTCGTCACCAAGCACGTGATGAGGATGAGGGGTTTTCAGAGTCTGTAAAGCCCTGTGCTATGCATTTGTGTAGTCTTCGTTACGATACTGGGATTCGGCACTTCGTTAGGAATGAGTGTTTCGCTCGTTTCCATAATGATTGCTGTTGTGGTGTGTCCTACATATATTATATTATTAATGGCTTTATTAAATATATTTTTGACATAAGCAGTATATGATGCGATTTGTATTAAAATACAAGAACAATGAAGTCTGGGTCATTTTGAGACAATTGGTGGGCATTTTGCGAATTAATCATTTTCTTTATGGTTGTTATATTTTATTAACAAACTTTGTGTTAAACACATCTGATTGTCTCCACCATGTTCTGTCCACTAGTGTCACCATTATGTTCGGAGCGGAATATGGTCAATTTTTACGTTCCTAGGTATGTGTGAAGACTTGTTTAAATTATGGGTCATAACCAGAAGTTCCATAATAGAATGAGACAGCTGGTAAGGACTTCCTGCTTCTGATTTGTTGTCCTGTTTAGAATTAATCTCTTGGAAATCAGTGAAAGGTTTAAGTCAGAGAAGTACCGTAAAACTGATAGCGATACAAGCTGTATCAAAAAGCTGTCAGTTATGGTGTTCAAAAATTCTTATTTGTAAGGTCATGAGATATATTTGTCTTCCTTTTCAGTTTAAAATCATCTCGGTTTGCACTAACCTTGCTGCTCCCTGCTATTAAAACCCTAAGTCTAAATACAATTAATTTTGTCAGTGACAATCAGCCTAAAACCTGACAGAGATATTTGTTAACCTGAGTCGCCATGTCATAATATCACGAAGAGATGAAGTTGATGAAAATATAGTACAATCGCTGATGTTGAGGACGATGAGACATTATAAATGTAATTTGTAGAGAAGGATGGATTGAAGGAAAACAGTCGCAATAATATTGAAGACAAATGAATTGAAAGGGAGATTAGTAAGTCCACCTGTTAGCATTTCAACCAACGCTTCCAACCAATTATGGTGGTCGGCCTCAGCAAACACGTAAATACATGTATGTATCACTGGCAAGTGCTGTGTGTATTTGAGTGGACTTGTGAAAATCACTTTTATCTGTCTCAGGTGTATTTAGAGAAGATAGATAGTTGCCAGAAGTGGGATCTAGGACGTGCGTTTCGTCCCGTGTGGTGCTCACCAGCTGAATGTACCTGCATCTGAGAGTTGATGTCCACTCTGGGACTAGAACCTAGTACCATTCGCATCAAATACCATCGCGTTATCCACTCAGCTACTGAGTCCTCATAGCCATCTGCTTGTGCAATGGGGTGAAGTTTAATTCATTTGGTATTGTTTGCTTGTATCTTCCTATTGTTGTTTAGGACTACAATCGATCAGTTTCTTACTGTCATATGTGCTTCCTGTATGGACCACCTCGATATTGCCTTAAGTCACAAGCTTTATAAGTAAAGATGGATAGCACCTAGCATAAACCAACAAGAAACTGATCAATTGAAGTCCTAAACATCAATGTGAATATACAATCAAACAATCCCATGTGGATTAAGTGTATTCAGATACTTGTTTATCGGACACGAATCCATTTGATTAACTTTAGCTAATATTCTAATTGCAAGGAGTAGGTGTTGTTGTGGTGGGCGGCCTATGCTCCTTTTCGATTGGTATCAGGCGTAAGGAAAAAAGTAATTACCAGAAGTCAGGCTACTTTTTTGGTCAAAACAAAAGGTGGAACAGAATAATAACTTTTGACTTGGTGTTCAAATGCTGCATTATTTTAACAGGAACTACTGATCAGTAGAGGAATTCATTTGCGTTTATCTCAAACAAGTCTCCATGATGTCTATTCAACACACAATTGATGTTAATATACTACCAAACTTTACAAATATTACTTATTTCCCTAAAAAAAAGATTTAGAAACCACTGAGGTTGAAGAACACTAGAACTGGCGGGATAACATTTTGAAGCACTGAATAGACCTGTTGTTGTTATCTCGGTCATCTACCAACCTAAAGACAACACTACGGATCATCGTTGAACAGTCAATTGAATGGAACTAGTCATTATGCATCAACTGCCCCCTGAATGCCCTGGTACGGCCGAGAGTGGGGAGAGTCCGCTCTCCCTCTCAAAATACTCTCACACGGCCACGCGTATATAGCCTCTGCCAGGGAAGTCCTACTCATTGCCTTCTCGTGGCGGGGGTGTTGTTTACGAAAATGAGAGGACGAGAAGCGAATGTCCGGCGCTTTAACCGGATTCCAAATCAATGGTGCACATGGGCTCCAGTATCCTGCGGGAACGAATGGCGTATGAACCAATCGTTGGTCACCGGCTACCATGGGACTGCATCTCCTTACGATGCTCCACTGCCTTGTGGGTTAGACCTTTAGGTCAAAGGCTCGGGGAGTGGCCCCCTAAGATAACCACCTGCTTCGGTTTGGGCACCCGGGCAGTATCACAGCCCACACACAAATGATGAACTGTTTATGTCTATGGAAACTACTTTTGTCGCTTTGAAAAACAATCAATTGATTCAAATTATGATCACTTCAATTATTGTCATTATTAATACTAATATTATTATTACTACTATTATTGTCATTATTGTTATTATTATCATTATTATTATTATTTTCCACATTATTCACCTTCTTTTATACTTATACAGCGGCTCGTCTTTGGTGGAATTCCGACTGTATCTAAACGTTCTCGAGTCACTGTCCGGTTGAAAATTGTATGTTACCACCGAATACGAGGACTGAAGCAGATTTTCTGAAACCACGTGCATCATTCAAACTGGCTGCCTTCAACGTTCGCACATTTATGCAGGTCGGACAACAGATAGGGCTGGCTATGTCTTTGGAAAGTCTTAATATCGACGTGTGTTGTCTATCCGAGACCCGTATTCAAGACTCTGGCGAAGTACTACAAATTCGATCTCCATCTGTCGCTTCGAAAAGCTTGTTTTACGTGCGCTTATCCGGAGACCCTGTGGCATCTTCGTCTGGTTTTGCTGGCGTTGGTGTCGCACTAAGCGCTAGAGCTGAGGCAGCACTAGTCGATTGGATCCCCATTAACAGTCGGTTATGTGCTGTTAGATTAGAAAGTTCCATCAAAGTGAGAAGAAATCGGCGTGAGAAACGATGTCTTTTCGTCATCTCCGCCTATGCCCCGACAGATTGCAGCCCGGATGCAATCAAGGATGAGTTTTACCACCAGTTATCAGTTCTTCTCCAGAAAGTGCGTTCGACAGATATTGTAGTACTAGCCGGAGACTTGAATGCTCAGGTCGGGCGTCTAGGCACAGAAGAGAGTCGTTTAGGTGGCCGATGGGGACTCGTTGGTCGCAGGTCAGATAACGGGGACCGTCTACTGCAACTTTGCGCAGACCACAACCTGTTTCTGGCTAGCACTAACTTTCGGCACAGTCATCGCCGATGTGCCACCTGGCGTCCTCCCTCTGCATCTCAAGCCTGGACTCAGATTGATCACATCGCGATCAGCTACCGCTGGCGTGGTTGTGTACAAGACTGCCGCTCCTTTTGGAGTACCTATCTGGACTCTGACTATGCCTTGGTCTGCGCCAATCTTGCCTTACTTTTCAGTGGACAACGAAGTGAACGCCATCAACGGATTGATGTTAGCAAGCTGGTTGCAACTTCTGTTGCAAGTAAGTATCGAACCGAGCTAGCCTCTAGGCTGGCTACCACTCCACCGAAAAGTATAGATGAGCATTGGTTGCAATTGCATGACGCCATGAAAATGGCGGGAACAGTCAGTTGTGGGTTTGCGAAACGTCCCGCTTTTAAGCACTGGGTTTCTTCTGGTTCCCTACAACTCATTGAAGCCCGTCGGTCTACTCCGGGTAACCGTGAGTTTGACCATAAACGAAGGTTTTTACGTAAGGAAATCGGGCAAAGCTTGCTTAAGGACCGAGAAGCCTGGTGGTCGATGCGTGCTAATGAGCTGGAAGCAGCAGCTGCATCTGGTAACTACCGGAAGCTCTTCCAACTCATCCGAGCCACTGGCAGCAAGAAGTCTGGTGTGAGTGAAACAATCTGCGAGGATGATGGGATGCCAATCACAAACATCCATCGACGTCTTGGACGATGGGCAGAATTTTTCGAAGGGCAGTTCAACTGGCCTGCTGCTCCGGTAACATCGGTCAGACTGTCCTGCCCTCCATGGCCGGTGACGACTGATCCACCAAATGAGGAGGAAGTCCACAAGGAACTCCAACTCTTGAAGCGTTACAAATCACCTGGCCCAGATGACTTACCTCCGGCTCTTTTTAAAGATGGTGGTGACTTTTTGACTAAGGAATTGACGACGTTGTTTACAAAGGTTTGGGATCTAGAGAGTGTACCAACGTCATGGAATGAGTCGATAGTTGTCCCTATCTTTAAAAAGGGTTCACGTCGTTCTTGTAACAACTATCGGGGGATAAGTTTACTTCCGATTGCGTCCAAGCTATTGGCTTCCGTCATTCTTCGTAGGTTGTTCAAAACCCGAGAAAGATTGACTCGCGAGGAGCAGGCTGGGTTTCGTTCTGGTCGAGGATGTATTGATCATATCTTCACCCTCCGCCAAATGTTAGAACACCGCCATACTTTTCAAAGGCCAACAATCGTAGTGTTTCTTGACATCAGGGCTGCCTTCGATTCGTTGGATAGGACTGTTCTCTGGGATTGTCTATTGAAGAAGGGTGTGCCTGAGAAGTTTATTAACATCCTAAAAGCCCTGTATAAAAACACCTCAGGCAGAGTGAGGGCATACAACCACCTCTCTCCATTGTTCCATTCGAGCAGTGGGGTTAGGCAGGGTTGCCCAATCTCACCATTCCTCTTCAACTTTGCCATCGATGACATTCTGGAAACAGCTCTGATGAATGTAAGTAATGGTGGTGTGGATCTGTTGCCTGGAGAAAGACTTCTCGACCTTGAGTATGCGGACGATATTGTCTTACTGTGCGATAATGCCCAAGGCATGCAATCCGCACTTAATCAGTTGGCAATCAATGTCCGTAGGTATGGTATGTGCTTTGCACCTTCGAAGTGCAAAGTACTTCTACAAGACTGGCAGGATCCCAATCCTGTACTCACCCTGGATGGTGAGCAGATAGACGTAGTTGAGAAGTTCGTGTATCTGGGTAGCTGCATAAGTGCTGGTGGGGGTGTGAGTGATGAGATCAATGCACGAATAG
This sequence comes from Schistosoma guineensis, assembly GCA_944470375.2. Lineage (NCBI taxonomy): Eukaryota > Metazoa > Platyhelminthes > Trematoda > Strigeidida > Schistosomatidae > Schistosoma > Schistosoma guineensis. The sequence continues at coordinate 15,704,180 of OX103893.1, forward strand.
TGAAAGCCAGAGCGGCTTATGCCAATCTGGGCCACCTTTGGCGCCTTCGTGATGTTAGTCTGGCTGTAAAAGGCCGGATCTACAACGCGTCGGTGAGAGCAGTTTTGCTCTATGCTTGTGAAACCTGGCCTCTCCGAGTTGAGGACGTTAGACGACTCTCTGTGTTTGATCATCGCTGTCTCCGAAGGATTGCTGACATTCAGTGGCAACACCATGTCAGTAATGCAGAGGTTCGGCATCGTGTGTTCGGGCACAGAGATGATAACTCAATTGGTGTCACCATCTTGAAACACCGACTTCGGTGGCTTGGACATGTTCTCCGAATGTCGTCCCAGAGAATTCCACGTCGTGCATTATTTGCCGACTCTGGGACTGGTTGGAAGAAGCGGAGAGGTGGTCAGTGCATGACATGGTGTCGTGGCATGAAAGAAAGCTGCAAAGGACTGGCTTGTGTTGGTCCTTCACGACTCCCTGGCTGGGGTCCGAGAGATGGTGCAACACAGTGGCTAGAGACGTTATCAGATATGGCTCAGAATAGAAGCCAGTGGCGATCCTGCTGTAACCTTCTTTTACTTTCTTCATAAAAAGTGGTTGTGTCTCCTTTACCTGAAAGATTTCTTCTGATTGTACCTCTTCGTCATTACTCTCTTTTTCTTTTGCGTTCCTTAGTTTTTTTTTTTTTCTTTCTACTTCTCTTCGAATTCCCATTGTTTTGTGTGGCGCATATATATTGGCGCTCTCTTGTACCAATATTTATGTGTTCAAATAAATAAATAAATAAATAAATTATGCATCAACTTTCTCGACTATGAGAAAGCATTCGACGATGAATAGGAAAAAGCTCATGCATCTTCATATGGTACTATGTTGTGTCTGAAATGATCGTCAAAATCATGCGGAATTATTATGACAGACTAAACTGCTAGGTCCTACATAGACAGCAGCTGACAGATGCATTCGAAGTGAAGACCGGTGCCAGACAAGGCTGCTTATTCTCCTCATTTCTCTTTCTTCTCCATATTTGAGGGGAAGCACGGAATATAGTGAACAGTTTGAATGCAGCTAGACGAATTGGACTTTCCAAATGACCTAACTGTTCTAACCCATACACAGTGATAAGTGTAGGTTAAGACAGACAGTGTGACATCAATCTGTGCAGTAGTTGACCTCAACATACAAAATCGAGATCCTGAAAAATGATACAATGAGTAGCACTCAAATCACACTTGATAGACAAGTGTTGGAAGAAGTAGGAAGTTTCATATACCTGGTCAGCATCATTAGTAATCAATGGGGATCGCATGCAGATGTGAAGTCAAATATTGACTAATCAAGCACAGAATTCCTTCAATTAAAATACACATGGAACTTCAAACCAGTGTCATCACACATAAAACTCAGAATTTTCAATGCGAACGTCAAAACAGTACATTGCACGGAGCTGAGACTTCGAGAGTTACTGCAACCATCGTCAAATATGTGGAAGTATTTACAGACAATTTTGTACACAAGACAGTCGAAATCCGTTGACCGGATATCATCAGTTTTCGAAGTCAAATGTAATTCTCTCTGGTATCTTTATTCACAAATCTTTGTCTTTATCATTATTATTACTAATTTATTTATTATTATTATTATTATTATTATTATTATTATTATTATTATTATTAATGGTTAAACATCATTATTCATCTCCCCAATACATGATTCAGGCACTTCGCATTCATCCCACCTTATTGTGTTTTACTAATCATTTTGTACACAGTATAGTCTTCCACTTAACATTTGATCGAATTGTAATTGCACTATTATTTATGTCTCTCAACCTATCTAACCCATTATTTATGCGGATCATGATGGATCACTTAACATCTAAGCCGATTCAAGTTAACATTCTATATAAGTCATATCAACCTAAACAATCTTATTGTATTTTATTTTACAATGCTACAGTTCACATGCTTTAACTTGAAACGATGTACTTTACCCTAAAAATGACCATTTCTCAGATTATTAATTTGCACTATAAAAATGTAGAAGGTGAAGAGAATTTTTCGAAAACAATAGTCATTTTTCATAGATTAGTGTTTTGAAGATGATCAGGATCCTCAAACGATTGAAACACAGAAACGACTTGAAATGTGGCTTGAAACTTCCAATCTTGGTAAATCTATTCAGTATCACTGATTGCTTGTAAAATGGAAGTTGTTTAACAGTAACCTGTCAGTGAGTGAGTGACCTGACCTCATTTTCATGACCTTTTCTCTAAATTCATATAACTAATGAATTCGTTTCAATCCTGATTCAATTTATTTAATGGTTTGTTCTTTATCAAAAACCAATTCATTATACAGAAATTTCATAACACAGGAATACTATTGCAGTTGTGCGTATGTGTGTGTGTGTTTGTGTAATCGATCGATTGAGTTGATTTGACATATACTCGAATGATGACTATTCATGAAAGCTGATTGATTGTATTAGTGACATTTAGGAACATGTAGTTATTACACATATTCGTATAAGATTGGTTTGCATATAGTTGAACAGATCAGTAAAGAGGGGTCATGATACCTCACATAGAGTCAGGTGTGATACTGTTATTTGAAAGGGGCAGTCAGTGAAAGTTGCATACATATTGTGTACTGATGGAAGTTAGACATTAACATAGTTGGATACCGGTTCACTGATTCACAAGTATTTGTGATTATTTTTTCTTCGCTGGATTCTATTTTTCTTATTCAAATAGCTGTGTATTTAATAGTGTTCTATATTTTATTCATTAGTCTAGTGATTGTGCTGGAATTCACAATGATGATACTTGTCTTTATGACTAGTAGTTTAAAGACAGAAAAGCATGACAACTAGCCTTCTATCTTATCTTATTCATCGTACTAAACATAATTATAATTTCTAATTGTTTTTCTCCTCATTTTGATATACAAAACTTTCTCTTCTCCTCTTATCATTTCGAGAATAAAAACAAAAGTTGAAGTACGAAATCAGTTAGTTGGTCTAACCTGTATAGAGAAGAAAGAGAAAAAAGGAACGGGCATCTTATGACTCTCGGTCGATAGAAATCAGTCAATACAATTTGTCTGTTTCACTCGCTTTGTCTGTATCTATCGCTTTCGTATATAGATATGTATAGTTATATATATGTGTGTGCGTATGTGACTTCAGACAGACAATTATGATAGGCGTTTTTGTTATTTACAGGATACAAATATCAGATAATAAAACGTGCTGAATAAATTGAATTTGTAATGGATTCAATCATAATCATGTCAGTAATGAAATAGACATGATTAATACGATTGGATGGTTATTACACTATCAGGAATTGATTGTGAAGTTAGAAATGTGGAGGATTAGTACCAAACTCTTGATGATCTGTATGTTAGATTGTCGCTACAAGATTTACAGATCACGGTTTCGATGCCTGGAGGCATCACTGCAAACACATCTTATTGATACTGGATGATCACTGAATGTTAATTAATGTTATGTTTATCTAGTCCCTGGTACTGATCGAATTTTATAGTATGCTCACAAGCTCAAGTGATACGATATCGCCATGCGTATAACACATACATAACCACTACTTACCAGAATGTCAGATGCCAGTTAATTTAATAGACAGTCGGTATAAGGCTAGGAATGATGAAAAAATGATATGACACTTTTTTTGTAAATAACTAACAGTGGAGAGATGTACATTTTATGGTTATGGTCTGTAATACGATTGAATTAAATGGTTGGAGACTATGAGTAATATCGAAAAGTGTCGATCTTAACAGTCCAATTGCATTCATTTTATTTAGCCCTCATTGATATTTAGTCTTAATTTCATTCATTTTGAATTGTAACCCTTATTTTGAAATTTCGATTGGATTTTAAATAGATTCTACTCTTCTATGATTTTCATCTCTATCATTTTCTCGTGGAGGAACATGGCCGCTCACCAGCATTCTCCATCCAACCCTGTCCTGGGCAATACTTTCCAGCTCTTGATGGTCTGTATGTTAGATTGTCGCTACAAGATTTAGAGATCACGGTTTCGATGCCTGGAAGCATCACATTGTATGAGTACTGGTATGTAGTCATATCAGAATGTAGTAGACAACTACTTTAATCCAGTTCTAAACTACTTGTTGTTTTGAAATCAATACACCACATGAACCTGAGTTCAAAATCTTCAAAACTCACTGTGTATTATACTTGCTAGATATGTTGTTCCCACACTATAAAGAAACAATTATCCATTACTATCTTATATTCAACTGATCTCCAAATAATCTTATTCATTGTCGACAATAATTTTCATAAACCACCTACCTAACTAATAGCAATACCAATCAGATACAATGTGGATCCTTAACATTTCAACGAACATTTGTAACTGATAGGATTCAGTAGTATCAGCAATGAGTTAGTTTGTAATCAATGTTATTAGCTTATTGTTGTGTTACATCATGAATAGACTGAAATTGAAAGAATGAATTCTGAATCACAGAAATGGAATTTTCAATAATTTTCATCATCTAAATGTTTCTTTAGTTGATTTTGTTTTTCTGTAGAATTCAAGTTAATGATATGCATGATTCTGATTAACTGAATATTGATTAATCTGCACTAATGTACTGGACTAACATCATACGGATTGTTTGGGTTTTTTTTCGTTTTTTTTCAACCTTCTGACAAAGTAAAATACATATCAATATAGGAATAGTTTAATCAAATTACCAGTGTGTGTCTGTGTATCTATGGCTTGTTTTTTGTTTTGCATTCATATTGATGAGTCATCGACTTACTATGTTCAGACTGTAGTACAGAAAGAAATGAGAAACTTTCTTAACCGGTTACAATAGTTACTAATTGTTAAATAAATATCAGAAGGGGTTTGTGGAGATTTTCAGAAATTCTCACAGATTGAAATCATGAGTCAGTTGAAGCTAGACCACCATTGAAAACCTGGAAGCACTGGACGGCCGTTTCGTCCTAGTATGGGACTCCTCAGCAGTGCGCATCCACGATCCCGCAGCGGCAGTAGGTAATAGCAGACAATTGTTTAGACTCGTTAAGGAAACCGGAATTAGGAACCCGACCGTTAGCGAAACAATCTCAGAGAAAGATGGACATATTATTCATTCCCAATCCAGGAGATTGGATCGATGGGCAGAACACTTTAGGGATCAGTTCAACTGGCCTTCAGCCACACTTCGGTTTCCCACGATCTCCAGTCAACCCAAATGGCAAGTTAATGTAAGTCCTCCGTCCCTTTACGAAGTTGAGAAAGCCATAGGAAATCTGAAGCGAGGGAGAGCAGCAGGCCCTGACAGGTTTACTCATGAGATTTTTAAGGATGGTGGTCCAGTATTAGCAATGAGATTAACCGAGGTCTTAGGTAGAATTTGGGAACTGGACGTAATCCCATCTGACTGGTCTCAATCACTGATTGTGCCAGTTTTTAAGAAAGGACAAAAGTCCTCTTGTGACAATCACAGAGGAATCAGTTTGACTAATATAGTGTCTAAAATATTAGCCTCAATAATACTTCGACGCCTAACTAAAGCTCGTGAAGAACAGACTAGAGAAAACCAGGCTGGTTTTCGACCTGGACGTGGTTGTATAGATCAGATATTCACACTACGTCAGGTTCTAGAACACAGACACACATTCAGACGCCCCACAATGGTAGTATTTCTCGACCTTAAGGCGGCATTCGACTCTATTGATCGTGAGGTTCTATGGCAGTGTTTGTCACTGAAAGGAGTACCAAAGAAGTACATTAACCTTATAAAGGCTCTCTAATCGAACACAACTGATGGAGTGAGAGCTTATGGCGAACTGTCATCAGAATTGATTACCTAAAGTGGTGTTCGTCAGGGCTGTCCACTCTCCCCATTCTTGTTCAACCTTGTCATTGACGTACTTTTAGAGATAACACTCTCCTCATATAAATATACAGGGGTTGAACTTCTACCAGGAGGATCACTTGTTGACTTAGAATATGCTGATGACATAGTTTTATTTGGTGAAGACGCTAACAAAATGCAGAGTCTTCTGACCACTCTAAGCAACAATGCAAGCATGTTCGGGATGCGATTCTCTCCCTCGAAATGCAAAATGTTGCTTCAGGATTGGGTTACATCGACACCCGAACTAGTGATAGGGAGTGAAGTAGTTGAGTGTGTCGACCGCTTCACTTATCTTGGAAGTCTCATCAGCCCTTGTAGTCTGGTGTGTGACGAAATCTCAGCACGGATACAGAAGGCTCGACTAGCTTTTGCCAACTTGCGTCATTTATGGCGTAGGCGAGATATCCGTCTATCAACCAAAGGACGTGTTTACTGCACAGCAGTTCGTTCCGTCCTACTTTATGGCAGTGAAACATGGCTGGTAAGAGTAGAGGATATCCGTAGGCTACTAGTATTTGATCATAGGTGTCTTCGAAACATTGCTCGTATATCATGGGACCATCGAGTAAGTAACACAGTTGTTAGGGAACGGGTACTAGGTAAGGATGGCAAATCAATTGATGAAGTAGTGAAACTTCATCAGTTGAGATGGTTGGGACACGTGTTACGTATGCCCAACGACCGACTGCCTCGACGTGCTATGTTCAGTGGTATAGGAGTAGGTTGGAAGAAAGCTAGGGGCGGCCAGACCAAATCATGGCACAAGTCCATGAAGTCACTGACAAGTGGACTGAGTCATATTGGTAGGTGTAGACTACCTGGTTGGGGACCGCGAGATGACAGCAACCGATGGTTAGAGACCCTGAATGACATGGCTCAAAATCGTTTGCAATGGCTCAGGTGCATCCACTCTCTGTGTTCTCCCAAATTCTAATCTTCTGAATTCTTCATGTCCCTTTTTTCCTCTTTCCAAATTTCTTTCACTGGATTATACTCTTTAAATAACATCTCCAAACCCTAATCTACCCGATTACTGCTTATACTCTTATTACTTCTACCACTACGGGATTTGAATCGACAAGTGCATCTCTGTGCTAATGTGGTGTGGCAACTCGAACTGATGTACGTACGTACGAAGTTCTACGTTGTTACTGACTGACTGACTGACTGATCCCGCACCACGCGGGGCTCGAACCCAGGACCTACTGGCTTCGCGCGCGAGCACTTAACAATTAGACCACTGAGCCGGCATCCAACGGTGTTAATGTCTAACTTCAACCAATCCACGAAGTTGCGCCACCATATACCATTGTCTTCAGTGAGCTGATATCTCACAACAGACCTGGTTGTACTCCACTGGTAACGGCTTTTTGTTTTCATCAACTGCATGATAATTCTTTTCTCAAAAAAAAATTGATTTTCATGTAAGAATGTCTAGCTTCAACTGACTCATGATTTCAATCTGTGAAAATTTCTAAAAATCTCCACAAACCCCTTCTGATAATAATCATCTGCTCACTAGTGACTGACTTCAAGAGATACTCCTGGAGTTCTAGTGGGAAGTCGTTACCAGTGGAGTACAACCAGGTCTGTTGTGAGATATCAGCTCACTGAAGACAATGGTATATGGTGGCGCAACTTCGTGGATTGGTTGAAGTTAGACATTAACACCGTTGGATGCCGGCTCAGTGGTCTAATGGTTAAGTGCTCGCGCGCGAAGCCAGTAGGTCCTGGGTTCGTGCCCTGCGTGGTGCGGGATCGTGGATGCGCACTGCTGAGGAGTCCCATACTAGGACGAAACGGCCGTCCAGTGCCTCCAGGTTTTCAATGGTGGTCTAGCTTCAACTGACTCATGATTTCAATCTGTGTTAAATAAATGTTAATTTTCATAGTTAACATCTCATACTGATTTTAGTTAAATAAATATTAAATACCTGAAAGCATTGTACAGGGATTACATTTTAGTATTGCACTCCTGAGTAGTGGAGTGCATTCACAATCCTGGCATAGAGGATTTAATTCTCTGGTCTCGAGTGCCAATATTTAACTTTTTACAACACTGAGCTGACATCCAGTTGTTTATATATTAAACTTTCATCAATTGATAATATTGCTCTCGAGTTCTTATAAGCTTTAAGTGGTTGTTTAATAAAGATCATTCCATGATGTTAATTATGAAATCCAAGAAAATCTTCATAAACCCGTTATAGGGATATTAGGTTGTTTAGTCAGCTACAACGTAGGACCAGGCACATATATGCATCAGTCCAAGTTGCCATACACCATTAAAACAACAAGATGAACACCGAATTCATAGAAGCAGTTACTTCAATGGTAGTAATGTATATATAAAGATTGCATATAAGGACATAATACAGGAAGAAAGAATTAGTTGGTAGAAAGAAAGGTATAAAGTAACATTAATCTCAAGGTTTAAGGGAAAACAAAGAGTGTATACACCTAGGCCAATGTGATCGATTCTGAAGCATGTCACTCAGAGTCTCCAACCATTGGTTACGATAGTCGCACGGACGCCAACCAAGTAGTCTCCATCTACCATCATGACTCAGACCAAACGTTAGTGACTTTATGGAACGGATGCCACGTTTTGGTTTGACCGCACTTACATTTCTTCCATGGATCTCCAACAATAGTGAGCATTACGCGTCGTGGCAATCGGTGGTTGGGTATGTGTAATGCGTAGCCCAACCACCTCAGTCGATGTAGATTTTTTGTGGGGCCCTTTATTTTGTCATCATTTAGATCGGACGATGTTGTCGAAAGGGCTCTCCAATTTAGTGGCCCGAGATCTGACTCCAAGTAAATCGTATGAATGTTTGTTATCACATATCCTCGTATATAATCATCTACTTAAATCACGTTAGTCAGTAACGGAATTAAATAAGTCAAATAACGAGAATGGACTTTTGAATACATATATTCTGTATATAAAGCGAATGGAATAGAGAGAACAGAAACGACGAGCAGTGAAGATGGCGGGTAAGCCGACTCCCATTTAACCAAGCATTAATCAATATTTATAGTTACACAAAAGTAAGTTACAGACATGTGATGAGTAATGGGATAAGAAATGTACACAGACCTGCGCGCTCATATAAAAACAGTCAAGATTGATAAGCGGATAATTAACAAGGTCAAAATGTGACCCAAGTAGAATGAATAGACTGGGCTGTCCGAAAGCGAGAATAAGATATATGGGCTTAACATAATAACCGACACTACAGATTCACAACCCCATCAACTAATTTACCATCATTCCATAATAACCTGCATCTAACCTCACCATTACTACTTACCCGGTGATCCTAGTAGGTGCAAACAATATTTCTAAGATATCTGTCATCAAATACTAGTAACTTACGAGTATCCTCTACCCTTAATGGACATAGTTCGCAGCCGTAAAGTGGAACAGAACGAACTGCTGAGTAGTATGTTTGTCCCTTAATTACTAGACGGATATCTCGCCTTCGCCATAGGTGACGTAAGTTGGCGAAAGTCCAACGAGATTTTTGAATCCGTGCAAAGATTTCGTCAGACGCCAGACGTCAAGTTTTCGACGCATTCGATTACTTCACTTCCTATCCTTAGGTTGTTAAGTTTTCTCAATAAATTTAAAATATCTTGATGTTATAATTGAACTTCCTTCCACAGCCTATTGTTTGAAAGATAAGTAAAGAATTCATTGATGATAATAATTTGGGGAAATGAATTAAACAAACAATCAGTTGTATATTATTTAAACAAGTACATAGAGTTTTTGTTAAAAAAAGCCAATTGCATATTAGGTATAACTTTATCCTGAATCATATTAATAAACTATCCACCTTCAAATAAAGCGGTGTTCTGAAGATTGTTGAATTTGTAATTGAATATTATGGACAGACTTTAGTAAGATATCTATTGAAAACTAAGTAGTACTAGACATCTGCAATAACACACTTCAAAAATGAGCACCAACGACCCCATTAGCAATTGAGCCAAAAACCAATAAACCTAGCTTCAACCACCTAAACTTGCTATCACTATATTTGAATCCGGTGGTCTACATTTTTAACTGCAGTCAATGCGTGACCATGGTCAATTATCATTGATAATGTTTTCCTCACATGTAATATTATAGTCATATCCACTGGTCATTGCTTTCCTGGTGGAGTCGTGGTTAGCTGAATACTTTAAAGTCCTAATACTTGTAGTGTCAGTTATTATGCCAAGCCCGTATACCTTATTCTAGCTTTCGGACATCCCATCTACTCATTTTACTTGAGCCATACTTTGACCTTGTTATTTATTCACTTATCAATCTAGACTGTTTTTATATGAGCGTATATGTGTGTGCCCTTCTTATTCCATTAATCACATATATGTAGCTTTATTTTGTCTGCCTATAAAATTGAGTAACGCTTAATTAAAATGGAGTTGGCTTCCCAGCCATCTTCCCTGCGTGTCATTTTGCTCTGCTCTGTTTCATTCGCTTCATATACGAAATATATGTATTCTCAAGTCAATTCTCGGTATTCGACTTATTTAATTCCGTTATTGGATAACGCGATTTAAGTCGACGATGATATACGAGAAAAGTCGATAACAAACATTTATACGATCTAAATGGGAGTCAGATCAAACGGGCCACAAAATACTTGAACGGAACAGCTATCGATTGTTTCCTAATTTTCAATGGTTGTCTAATTAAGATCAACCCGTGACCTATTCTAAGGAAATCGATGTAAATTATTCTACAACATCACTAGAGACTAGTCACAATGTAGTTGTCATAGTAAGCTGAACACACATTAAACATGAATGTGAATGAAAGAAAGTAACGTGAAATTTCGAAATTTGTAAACTTATAGACTGTACTGAATAGATCACTAACATGAACAACTATTAATTGAACAATGAGTCTGGTTAACACTTAAGTTTTTGTATGACAATAAATATACGAAACGTATGTTTGTGTAAGCTCATTTAATGATGATCATAACCTATGTACTTATTTCCATGAAACCAATTACATGCTTGTACACATAACATTGCTGATAGTTGCGCTTTAACTTCGATATTCCAGTGAATAAAAGGATAATTTGAGAAGTTGGAACCTAGAACTAAACAATGAATCATTTTATTTTAAAGAAATTTAGTGAATTCCCTTACCCCTCAGCCACTCGGAAATAAACCACATCATACCTAAAGCTGAAATTCATGAGAAAAAAAGTCTTTTTCGACATTGTTAATGCTGCGTGAAATGGTTTTAAAAAAAATATTTTAAGCTAATATTTATAAGTGAATAGAATGATATTTTTTGTTAGGAAAACTTCGTTCACTGTCCAAAGGTTTCTTCATATTACTTACTTACACCTGTTACTACCAATGGATCATAGGCTACCGACCAGCATTCTCCAACCCACTCTGTCCTGAACCTTCCTCTCTAGTTCTATCCATTTTTATTCGTATAGTGATCTAAAATTCATTTATTAGCTATCAAATATGAAAGTACTGAGTTCGACATTATATGAATTAGTAAGAAGAAGAGTACAACATCAGAACGAACAATAGAATTGACAAATGTTTATGAGTTTTCAATGCTAGTTCAGCTAATATCATCTAGTGATTTTTTTGTTTTCCTGTTTTTGATATACAGAACTGAATACTGACGCGCTTCTATAGGTTTTTAATGTACTCTGACCAGGTGCCCCGAAGTTACCATTCTTATCATAGATTCATCCAAGTGTCACTACGATCATAACCATTGAGGTGGAGGTGAATTACCCTGGGGGGGGGGGTCCAGAATGTTCTGCAACTTATATCTTGGATTCATGTACTAGCCAAATATCGACTAGTTGTATATTTAAAGTGAAATTTATGCGTGATTAAATTTCCTCCCTTTTTACAGACAAACGAAGATATAATGATTTGATTGTTTCAAAGATTAAGTCAATGGAAATACTTAGTGTTTGACCTGACTCGGATTCTTAATTGGGAAAAATTAGTTCTCATGCAGTCGATGAGTTTCACAGTGAAATCTCCATCAATAATTACAATTTTAAGATCGCTGGTACAATAACAGTTTAGCCATGAATTGTATCCAACGGAAGTCTTTTAAAGAAGGAAAGATACTGATGCTGAAATGTATTGTAGTCAGTATTTCAACTTAACATCGTTTAATTTCAAATGACTGATTAAATTGGACGAATTCAACCTACGGAATAGTTGAATTCATGAGTCAATTGAAGCTATACTACCATGAAAGACCTGGAAGCACTGGAAGGCTGTTTCGTCTTAGTATGGGACTCATCAGTAGTGTGCATCCACGATCCCACTTTGCGAGACTGGAACCCAGGATCTGTAAGTCTTGCGCGCGAGCGCTTAACCACTAGATTACTGAGCCGACATTCAATGGCGTTAATATATTACTTCAACTAAAGATTTTCTGTATTATTTACAAGCTGATAAGTTTAGAACACAATTATAGACCAATGAACAGTTTTAGACTGTGGATATGGTATTAGTTTGACCAAAAACTTGAGTAGCGGATGTAAGTGGCCAGCATTAAGATGTTAGAAAAGTTTAATACAAACTCACCCAAGTTAATTCTTGGAATTTCGAGAATCCCAAATAAGGCTAACTGAATTAAACTTATTTCCTAAGATTGATGGTGACCAAATTAGTCTTCAACCTTTTTAATAACTTTGTATTTGACATTCATTCATTTTTCTTATTTTCTATTAGAGCGAATTAACTTGGAAGTAGAATAGACTTCCTTAAAGAATCATCAACCAGTGAAACTCTTTATTACAACATATAATTGTAGCTGGATCTATTAACAAACTAAAAAGTAAGTTGACTCAAATAAGAGACCCTCATCGCTAGAACTCACACATATCTACCAGCCTTTAATCCTCCCTGTGTAGCAGCAGTCTCTGTATGGAAATGGATAGGACATACATTACGCAAATCATCAAACTGCATTACGAGTCAAGGCCTAACTTGGAATCCTGAAGGGAAGCTGAAAACAGGAAAGCCAAATAACAAATTACGTCGGGAAATAGAAGCAGATATGAAAAGAATGTATAAAAACTGGAAAGAGCTGGAAAGGATTGCCCAGGACAGGGTTGAATGGAGAATGCTGGTGAGCGGCCATGTTCCTCCACGAGAAAATGATAGAGATGAAAATCATAGAAGAGTAGAATCTATTTAAAATCCAATCGAAATTTCAAAATAAGGGTTACAATTCAAAATGAATGAAATTAAGACTAAATATCAATGAGGGCTAAATAAAATGAATGCAATTGGACTGTTAAGATCGACACTTTTCGATATTACTCATAGTCTCCAACCATTTAATTCAATCGTATTACAGACCATAACCATAAAATGTACATCTCTCCACTGTTAGTTATTTACAAAAAAAGTGTCATATCATTTTTTCATCATTCCTAGCCTTATACCGACTGTCTATTAAATTAACTGGCATCTGACATTCTGGTAAGTAGTGGTTATGTATGTGTTATACGCATGGCGATATCGTATCACTTGAGCTTGTGAGCATACTATAAAATTCGATCAGTACCAGGGACTAGATAAACATAACATTAATTAACATTCAGTGATCATCCAGTATCAATAAGATGTGTTTGCAGTGATGCCTCCAGGCATCGAAACCGTGATCTGTAAATCTTGTAGCGACAATCTAACATACAGATCATCAAGAGTTTGGTACTAATCCTCCACATTTCTAACTTCACAATCAATTCCTGATAGTGTAATAACCATCCAATCGTATTAATCATGTCTATTTCATTACTGACATGATTATGATTGAATCCATTACAAATTCAATTTATTCAGCACGTTTTATTATCTGATATTTGTATCCTGTAAATAACAAAAACGCCTATCTTAATTGTCTGTCTGAAGTCACATACGCACACACATATATATAACTATACATATCTATATACGAAAGCGATAGATACAGACAAAGCGAGTGAAACAGACAAATTGTATTGACTGATTTCTATCGACCGAGAGTCATAAGATGCCCGTTCCTTTTTTCTCTTTCTTCTCTATACAGGTTAGACCAACTAACTGATTTCGTACTTCAACTTTTGTTTTTATTCTCGAAATGATAAGAGGAGAAGAGAAAGTTTTGTATATCAAAATGAGGAGTAAAAGCAAATAGAAACTATAATTATGTTTAGTACGATGAATAAGATAAGATAGAAGGTTAGTTGTCATGCTTTTCTGTCTTTAAACTACTAGTCATAAAGACAAGTATCATCATTGTGAATTCCAGCACAATCACTAGACTAATGAATAAAATATAGAACACTATTAAATACACAGCTATTTGAATAAGAATAAAAGAATTACAAATACTTGTGAATCAGTGAACCGGTATCCAACTATGTTAATGTCTAACTTCCATCAGTACACAATATGTATGCAACTTTCACTGACTGCCCCTTTCAAATAACAGTATCACACCTGACTCTATGTGAGGTATCATGAACCCTCTTTACTGATCTGTTCAACTATATGCAAACCGATCTTATACGAATATGCACAGGATTATGCCCTGATGTGTAATAACATGTTCTGAAAGGTCACTAATAAAATCAATCAGCTTTCATGAATAGTCATCATTCGAGTATGTGTCTAATCAACTCAATCGATCGATTACACAAACAAACAAACACACACACACATACGCACAACTGCAATAGTATTCCTGTGTTATGAAATTTCTGTATGATGAATTGGTTTTTGATAAAGAACAAACCATTAAATAAATTGAATCAGGATTGAAACGAATTCATTAGTTATATGAATTTAGAGAAAAGGTCATGAAAATGAGGTCAGGTCACTCACTCACTCACTCACTCACTGACAGGTTACTGTTAAACAACTTCCATTTTACAAGCAATCAGTGATACTGAATAGATTTACCAAGATTGGAAATTTCAAGCCACATTTCAAGTCGTTTCTGTGTTTCAATCGTTTGAGGATCCTGATCATCTTCAAAACACTAATCTATGAAAGCTGACTATTGTTTTCGAAAAATTCTCTTCACCTTCTACATTTTTATAGTGCAAATTAATAATCTGAGAAATGGTCATTTTTAGGGTAAAGTACATCGTTTCAAGTTAAAGCATGTGAACTGTAGCATTGTAAAATAAAATACAATAAGATTGTTTAGGTTGTTATGACTTATATAGAATGTTAACTTGAATCGGCTTAGATGTTAAGTGATCCATCATGATCCGCATAAATAATGGGTTAGATAGGTTGAGAGACATAAATAATAGTGCAATTACAATTCGATCAAATGCTAGGTGGAAGAGTATATTGTGTAAAAAATGATTAGTAAAACACAATAAGGTGGGATGAATGCGAAGTGCCTGAATCATGTATTGGGGAGATGAATAATGATGTTTAACCATTAATAATAATAATAATAATAATAATAATAATAATAATAATAATAATAATAATAATAATAAAATAAATAAATTAGTAATAATAATGATAAATACAAAGATTTGTGAATAAAGATACCAGAGAGAATTACATTTAACTACGCAATGTGTGAATTGCAATAGTCTAACTGGGTTATTCTTTAGTTAGAATTACTGTTGATTAATTTGCCTTAAGTTTGGTCAGTGGAGGCGAAGCGGTTGAAGATATTTATTCGTGCACATTGCTCCTCTTTCTTCTTCCGGATGGCTACTGCCTCAGTCATTTGAATGACTTTAATTTCGACAAGCTTTGGTAAATATTACTTACCCGATATATAATTGAAAACGATTGGTTTATACTGGGAGTATGACCAAATTGCACTAAATGGGCTAGTATCGAGCTGTTCACTTTCTTCATCAGGCCTTTGCTTAGCCACACTGGGAGATCTTCGCGAACACGAAAATGTAAAATGTGAATTCCTGGACCAATATAACTTGCTCCACATACATCATTAACACTATGTTTTACAAGCTATTCACGCTGAGTTTTCAATATAGTTACCAACGATTTAGCTATTTTATGATAAGGAAAGTTACACATATCTAACAGCGGTCTTAATAGGATCCCCGGTTTGAGCGCTTTTACTTACTTATTTACTTACTTACGCCTGTTACTCCTCGTGAAGGAACATAGGCCGCTCACCAGCATTCTCCATCCAACCCTGTCCTGGGCAATCCTTTCCAGTTCTTTCCAGTTTTTATACATTCTTTTCATATCTGCTTCTATTTCCCAACGTAATGTGTTCTTTGACCTTCCACTTTTCCGTTTCCCTTCATGATTCCAAGTTAGGGCTTGACTCGTGATGCAGTTTGATGATTTGCGTAATGTATGTCCTATCCATTTCCATCGTCTTCTCTTAATTTCTTCTTCAGCTGGAAGCTGGTTTGTTCTCTCCCAGAGAAGGCATTTGCTGATGGTATCCGGCCAATGGATATTGAGTATCTTGCGTAGATAACCATTTATAAATACTTGTAACTTCTTGATGGTGGTTGTTGTAGTTCTCCAAGTTTCAGCTCCGTACAGTAGAACTGCTTTGACGTTGGTATTGAAGATTCTCACTTTGATATTTGTTGAAAGTTGTTTTGAGTTCCATATGTTCTTCAGTTGTAGGAATGCTGTCCTTGCTTTGCTAATCCTCGTCTTTACGTCTGCATCTGAGCCTCCTTGTTCACCGATGGTGCTTCCCAGGTATGTGAATGATTCAACATCTTCCAGAGTTTCGCCATCAAGAGTGATTGGATTGCTGTTCTCCGTTTTGAATTTCAGGACCTTGGTTTTCCCCTTGTGTATGTTGAGGCCTACTGATGCAGAGACTGCTGCTACACTGGCTGTCTTCATCTGCATTTGATCATGTGTATGCGATAGGAGGGCCATGTCATCTGCGAAATACAAATCGTCTAATTGATTCTGAACTGTCCATTGTATTTCGTGATTTCCCTCAGATGTCGAGGTCTTCATAATCTAGTCGACCACCAGATGAAAGAGGAAGGGAGAGAGTAGATAGCCTTGTCTAACTTCGGTCCTTACTTGCAATGCATCTGTCAGCTATCCTCCATGCACGACCTTGCACTGTAGACCTTCGTATGAGTTTCGGATATTATTGACAATCTTCTCAGGAACTCCGTAGTGTCGAATAATCACGTCGGGCTCACCAATGATGATGTCACGGGTATTCAGTGTTTGACAACGCTTCTACCAGTAACACCTTCTAGTATATTTCGTTCCTGCCCAGAGAAATCAAAAGACACAGTCGAGGAGATCGGAAGAGTATATTTGGCGATGACCAATATATCGGAATTCTGTGACCTAATCTGGCTAGCGATTGCGGTAGATGTTGAGCACGGCGTTACCACACGTGATCTGGTGCGGATGCATGACCGAGCGCCTTCAGCTAGATGAGTCCACTAAAACATATGGTCAGCATCCAATGTCGAAAACTTAGGGCTGTTTATTTTGGGGATTTATTTACCGCTACAACGTTCTCCTATCCATAAAATCTTAGCAGATGGGTTCACACTGGTTTAATCATTTCATATAAACCCAAAAAAATAGTCTGTTGATCCCTGAGCTTCTTTAAAGATCTGGTGAGCTAATTTTACTTACTTACTTACGCCTGTTACTCCCTATGGAGCATAGGCCACTGACCAGCATTCTCCAAACCACTATCTACTAGGCCTTCTTTTATAGTTCCATCCAATTCTTGTTCGTTTTTCTCATGTCTATCTCCATTTCTCGGCGTAATGTGTTCTTTCGTATTTCTCTCCTCCTTCGTCCTTGAGGATTCCATGTGAGGGTTTGCCTTGTGACGCAGTTCGGTGCTTTTCTCAATGTGTGTCCTATCCACTTCCAGTGCTTCATTCTGATTTCTTCCTCCGCTGGGATCTGATTTGTTCTCTCCCACAGTTGGTCGTTGCTAATAGTGTCCGGCCAACGGATGCGAAGTATTTTGCGTAGACAGCTGTTAATAAACACTTGTATCTTGTGGATGATGGCTTTCG
The DNA here is from genome assembly GCA_944470375.2 of Schistosoma guineensis. NCBI lineage: Eukaryota > Metazoa > Platyhelminthes > Trematoda > Strigeidida > Schistosomatidae > Schistosoma > Schistosoma guineensis. The sequence continues at coordinate 15,722,136 of OX103893.1, forward strand.
TAGTTCTCCAAGTTTCCACTCTATACAGTATAACTGTTTCGACGTTTGTATTAAAAATCCTGACCTTGGTGTTGGTTGACAGTTGTTTTGAGTTCCAGATGTTCCTCAGTTGTAAATATGCTGCTCTTGCTTTACCGATCCGCGCCTTCACATCTGCATCAGATCCACCCTGCTCATCAATGATGCTGCCCAGATATGTAAAGGTTTTTACATCTTCCAAATCTTCTCCGTCAATTGTGATTGGATTGGTGCATTCTGTGTTGTATCGGAGAATCCTGCTTTTCCCTTTGTGTATGTTGAGACCTATTGCTGCTGAGGCTGCTGCCACACTGTTCGTCATCTCTTGCATATGTTGTTGCGTTTGGGATAGAAGGGCCAGATCATCTGCGAAGTCTAGATCATCCAACTGCATCTTAGATGTCCATTGTATCCCGTGCTACCCTTCAGATGTTGACGTCTTCATGATCCAGTCGATCACCAGGAGAAAGAGAAAGGGTGAGAGTAAGCAACCTTGCCTAACACCGGTCTTCACTTCGAACGATTTTGTCAACTGTTCTCCATGCACGATTTCGGTATTTTGATCAGAAGTCCCTCTTTCCAGTCTGTTGGTACTTGTTCCTCATCCCAAATCTTATTGAAGAGAATGTGGAGTGTCCTTGCAGTTGCCGCTACGTCCGCTTTTAGTGCCTCTGCTGGAATGTTGTCTGGTCCGCCTGCTTTGCCACTCTTGATTTGTCTGATGGCTACGCTTATCTCTTCAATTGTTGGTGGGCCAACATTGATTGGGAGGTCCGTGGGTGCTGCTTCGATGTTGGGTGGGTTCAGTGGAGCTGGTCGATTCAAGAGTTCATTGAAGTGTTCTACCCATCTGTTTTGTTGCTCTTCAATGTTGGTGATTACCTTGCTTTTCACTGGTCGTTCTGGTTTGCAGAGATTTCCAGAGAGTTGATTCGTTATGTCATACAGTTCTCTCATATTTCCTTCTCTTGCAGCCTTTTCCGCCGTCATCGCAAGATCTTCCACATTTTTACGCTTGTCAGTTCTTATGCTCCTCTTCACTTGTTTATTTACTTCTGTGTATTCAGCTTGTGCCTTGGCTTTTTCTGCTCTTGTTCGACTGGTATTGATTGCTGCTTTCTTGTTCCTCCTTTCTTCAATCTTATCCAGTGTATCAACAGTGATCCATTCCTTGTGGTGGTGCTTCTTGTGACCCAGGACTTCATGACATGTTGAAGTGATTGCCTCTTTGATCCCCTTCCAGTTGCTCTCTATAGTAGTTCCTTCTCCATTGAGTAGATCATGAAAGGCCTGGAACTTGTTGCTGAGGACTAGCTTGCATCTGTTGAGTTTGTCAGTATCCTGAAGAAAAGCCGTATTGAATTTTTGTGATATTGTCCGCCCTGCTGTCCAGTGTTTCTTGAGTTTCAATTTCATCTTGGCGACCAGCAAGTGATGATCTGATGCTATATCAGCTCCTCTCTTGGTTCTCACGTCCTCTATAGTCCTCCTGAACGTTTTGTTGATGCAAATATGGTCGATTTGGTTCTGTGTAGAGTGATCCGGTGAAGTCCATGTGGTTTTGTGTATGTGTTTATGTGGGAATATGGTGCCGCATATGACCAGTTTATTGAAGGCACATAGATTTGCAAATCTCTCACCATTTTCGTCCCTTTCTCCCAGTCCGTGTCGTCCCATGATATCTTCATATCCAGTGTTGTCCGTTCCAACCTTGGCGTTGAAATCTCCCATCAGAATGGTCAAGTCCATCGTTGGGCACTTCTCGATGATTGACTGCAGCCTATTGTAGAATTGATCTTTAGCATCTTCATTGTAGTCGTTGGTAGGCGCATAGCATTGGATGATGTTCATTGAAATACCCTCATTCTTTGTTTTGAACGAGGCTTTGATGATCCTTGGTCCATGAGATTCCCATCCTATAAGTGCATTTTGCGCTTGTTTGGACAGCATCAATGCAACTCCTTGTGTATGTGGGGCATTTTCTTCTTCATGGCCGGAGTGTAACAGGAGCTCTCCTGAAGTTAGTCGTTGTTGTCCAACTTGTGTCCAATGTGTTTCACTGATCCCAAGTACCTGTAGGTTATATCTTCTCATTTCGGCAGCAATTTGGAAGGCTCTCCCGGTGTCCCACATTGTACGAACATTCCATGTACTTAAATAAATGGTCGCTCTGGTTGTCAGAAAGGGCATCGGCCTCGTAACTTCCGAAGGAATTCGGCTTTCATCATGAGGCGTCATAATTCTTCTAACTGAAGACCTTCTGACTCCCAGGGCAGAGTTTAAAAGGTTTGAATAATTTCTTCTGGTTGGTGTTTTTTTAGCGAGTTAGTTTTCTACGGGATGGGGACGCTAACCTCATGCCAAACCCTCCTCCTTTATCCGAGCTTGAGACCGGTAGTAGCCCCAGGAGGGACTCCAGGCGGGGTTATGGCACACATAGTATCACATATTTTCACCAATCACATTAGACCACGAATTTGGCTCAGATATGTAGATGATACTTTTGTTGTCATAAAAAAAGACTCATTTGAGATCTTTTTTTAAACTGATCAATACATTCTTACCTCACATCAAATTTACGAACGAGAATTGAAATGAATATGGTGAGCTACCATTTTCAAATTGCTTAACTAAAAAATCTAAATAGAGTTATAAATCTGGCCATCTACCGGAACCCAACGCATTCAAATTGTTATATTGATTTCTCTTCAGCACATCCAATAAGTGCAAAAATCACTCTGGCCCCAAATCTCTTTAAAGGAATAAACAAGATCATTACATCTGGAGAGGATAAACAAAAGGAACGAAAGCATGTGATTAACACCTTATAATGCAATAGTTTTCTTATGAAGATTATTAGAAGTGCAATAAGACGAGGCATGTTTCTGCTAAATAATAATAATACGAGTGAAACACCATGGATTGGTACTGTAATTATACCTTGCCGCCATGGTACAAATGAAGAATTCCGAAGAGTCTTAAAACAACACAGAATTAAAGTATATTACAAAACAACGAACAACCTTCGAAATACTTTGGTTCTCTTAAAGGAAATAATCCCTTTTATGTCAGCTCAGAATTGTGTCTATAAATTAGGTTGTGTAGAATGTGACGCCTCCTGTATTGCAGAGTTATCTCGTGAAATCTTTACTCGACTCAAAAAACATCATATGTACACAAAGAAACTATCTAATAATCCCGTAGAACTGGAAAGACTCCAAATTAAAGAGGCAATGACATTTCAACAACTATCAAATAGATATTAAAGATATCAAAATAATACAAAAAGGTTTTTTCAACTACAAAGAAAGGCGAGTAACTGAAGCCTTTCATATATTGCTTAATCCTACTTCCCTCAATAGAAAAGAAGGCCTCACTATCCATCCGAATTGGACCATCTACCTGAGCTACCATGTGTGATTCTATGCAGATTTCACACCATTATCGTACTTGCAAATTGTACTCTATCCTTTCTCACTACAAGTATCACATTTTTCATCATTTACCATACATACACACAAATATACAAACATGTCTTATATAAGTTACCTTAACCGGAATGAAATGACATTGACTTGGTTAGATCTGTTTTTGATTGATCGCACCTAATATTCTTCTTTTTTCCCTTTGCACTATTTAAGTTTGGATTAATTTTGATTTGATTATTTATTCTCTGAAGACATGGCTTACGCTAAGTCACGAAACGTCAGAAAATTTAACATCCCTGCTTAATGGGATATTACAAATATTTTATTGATATTTATTTTTACTGACCACTTGCATAAAGACGACATTAATTCGGTGAATTAACTTCGTATAATTAGTTGAGAATTCTGTATACGCCGTAGTTAGTATATTCATACAATTTGATTCTGATCAAGTTGAAAATAGAATTTGTCATTTCTAATGAATTAAATATATTTAAACTACAACCTAACATTCAGTAGTACATTCCAACTTTCATTCCATAGTGTTTTAGGTAGAATTGGGCGTAATACTCATTTCAATAGTATTATCGATCAAAATAAATAGTATGTGCTTATGGTCAATACATCCAAGTTACTGTTTTGAGTATAACGAATGCAGACAGTGATAACGGTGAGGAATTCTGTCAATTCTGAATCACTGAACTAGATTTCAGTTGTTTGATCAAGCATCCGCACCAGGTCACATTTCAGCCTTCCCTCAATAACCAGTTTAGAGATCACACGTTATGAAACTTTTTTATGCAAGCCAAATATATCATTGCATTCAATCAAAATCTGCTCTCTATTTGATTATTCTGGAGGCGTTTCAATAGAAGAGACTTGTATACTAGAGTGGTTCAATCCCTCTGTATTAGGATCCTCGAACGCATTCACGTAATAACTCGAACAAATTATTCACAGGCTACAGTGATAATTATTTGATATAATCAAACACTACTTACGTTGGATTATTGGGACGATATCATGTCTCAGTTTATAGTTTTCTCTCTGAAGAAAAGTTGATTTAACCAAGCTGTTGTATTGAAGATGATTTAATGTATTGGTAAGAAGTGAATAATTAAAATTTGATGAATAAATACTTTTCAGGCATAGTTCAGGAGCTATGTACACGCCTACGTAAATTTATTCATTTTAGGACTGATAAAAACAGATAAATGAACACGTTTTTGTTTCATGATCCTACTGAAGCTAAGATAAATATCGCAAATGTTTAACTTATTTTGGTTTATCGGTTGATGTAGCTTCCTGCAAATACGCCATAATAACAAATATGTATTTGGTATTGGAATGAAAGAATTACACGTGCGCAGTACAATCACGTTGCCTGATGTGTGACTACTCATACGTTGATAACTTTTAACGTGGAGTTATTGTTGGCAACATGATGTGATTAAAAGATTTCAAATATGACTGAACAATTTGCCAAGGATTCAGTATTATTTCACTGACCACATAATTTTATCGTGGATATGGGATAAGTAGGTAGGTTGGTTTTTCAAGATACACGATGAATATCTAGCGTAGAAAGACTGGAGGAAATATTGTTCTACAGTCGAACAAATTAGTTAGTTTGGTGTCTTAAAGTTTGCAAATAAAATGAACTTACATTGTTTAATTAATTAGGTTAAATGGTACGGAGTACTAAAAAGTTGATGCATGATGGCGAGTTCCATTCAAAGACGATCCATAGTGTTGCGATTCGTTCTTCGCACGACCGATTCATACAGCATGCGGCCTCTTGATCTTGACAGTGGTTGTGTAATGAATCTTTCATTCGGTTCAGCAACAATCTGTTGAAAACTATTCCTAGTATTGGTAGTAGTGCGATGCCTCTGCAGCTGAGTCCTCACACTTGTTCAGATCTCCTTTCTACCGTATCTTGATGAGGTGTCCTTCTCTCCAGTGTGTCGGCATTTATTCTCCCTCCATGTCCTGTTGAATGGAATGTGGAGCATGTTTTCAGTTACTTCCACATCTGACTTCAGTGCTCGACCTGGTACATTGTAAGAACCTACTGCTCTCCTACTCTTCATTTGTCTGATGGCCATCCTGATTTCATTGAATGTTGGCGAGAGCAGCAATGAGATGGTATGCGTGCTACTTCTATGTTGATTGTGTATTCAAGTGTTCTTCAAAGTGATCTGCATTTCTGTTCTTCATTTCTTGAACCTCATTGATTGGTTTTCCTCCTTTCTCGTTTACTGGCATTTCTGGTTTACTATATTTCCATACTAGTTTGTTCGTTGTGTTATATGGTTGTCTGATATTTCCTTCTGTTTCTTGTTTTTGTACTGTGATCGCTAGGTCTTCCCCATATTTCTACTTGTTAACTCTAATGCTCCTCTTCACTTGTTTGTTTGCTTCAGTGTATTCTGCATGGGTCTTGACTTCTTCTGCTCTTGTTCAACTTGTAGTGACTCACATTTATCACGAGAACACGACTGGTATAATAAAAACAATTATTATTATAACCAACTGTACCAGTGCTTGTTTTAATGTGCTTTTGTTTGACTGTGCTAATGACAGCTATATTTTGCTCCATTCTAATACACACACTTTTGATTGTAACTTCGCGCGAATTCGGTTACGTTCTGTAACCAAGTTTGTATCCTGGCACGATCTCGGTATCCTTTCGATGCCACAAGATCGCCAGCTAATATATCTCGATTTGGTCTATAAACTGCCTTCTGATATTTGGCTTCTCGGGGATCTTATGGATCTATTTGGTTACGTTCAACCTACGCCTTCTGATTTACTTGGCACGTGTTTCTTTGTAACGGTGTTCATAGTTAACCTCAACTCGACACCACGCTACAAACTATTGCTAGTTACTATCATTCCGTTCTTCTTTTCTTTAATCTTGACCATGTTTCCCATAGAGATTCATTCCTTATGATCATGCTTCTGCGAACCAGCAGCTGCTTACACGTTGAAGTTAGTGTTTCTTCAACCTGTTTTCCGTTGTCCCACATTTATTTTCTTCTTACTTCATTAGATCCTGAAAGTCTTGAAGCCTATTTTTGAAAGTTAACCTGAATTCGTTGAGTTTGTCAGCATCTCGAAGAAAGATTGTATTAAGCATTTTGTGCTACTGTTTCCTCGGTTGTCCAGTGGTTACTTATCACCGATTTCATCTGGTTAACCATCGGATCTGAAGCTATGTCAGCTCCTCGCTTGAGATTCCCATGCTACAAGATTTCTTCGTGTTTCTTTGAACAAAACCAGTGCAACTCTCACTTCGCGTGTAAGCATTCTTTTTTTCATGACCAGAATACAACAACATCTCTCCCAAACCTAACCGTTCCAATCGAGCTTGTAGTGTCAGTTATTATGGCAAGCCCATGTACCTTATTCTAACTTCCGGACATCCTATTTTATTCATTTTACTTGAGCCATATTTTGACCTTGTCAATTATTCGCTTGTCAGTCTTGACTGTTTTTTTTATATGAGCGTATATGAGTGTACATTTCATGTCACATGATTCATTGTTTGTCTGTAGCTTATTTTGTCTGCCTATAAATATGGAATAACACTTGACTAAAATGGAGTTGGCTTCCCAGCCATCTTCCATACGTGTCATTTTTGCTTTGCTGTGCTTCATTCGCTTCATGTACGAAATATATGTATTCTCAAGTCAATTCTCGTTATTCGACTTATTTAATTCCGTTATTGGCTAACGCGATTTAAGTCGACGATGATAAACGAGAATCAGCGATAGCAAACATTCGTACGCTCTAAACGAAGACTGACCAAAAGGACTCTAAAAGTGGTAAGCCCGCCGACGACGAACGCAACGCAGCAAGCTACGTCGATGAAGAGATTTCTGCACTTGATACATTCGACGAACGCACTCAATGGGTCCAGCTCAATCTCTAATCCGACGCAATCAGCAAAGCCTGTGCATCATGGCATGGACATGCTCAAGTCGTATTATCTTATTGATACTTTGTCCTCATGTCAACCATTCTCATTGATCCATTTGTCGGATTGTTCCATTACGATTCAAATTATCATTATATGCTTATTATTACATTATTGCCAATATGATGACCGAATGTGGAATTATTAATCTTGTTCGTGCTGTCACTAAATTGACATTTTCACAATCATATTACTCACCGAACAAATTATCATTTTATGAAAATTCCACTTAACTTTGTGAGAACTCTTTGGGATATTTTTACTATTCAAAAACGTGAAATTTTCCTCCTTTAAGTGAGTTCGTTCCAATTTTTCATGTCATTTTGATCTAATATTACATTCATTCACTTAGTCGAGGTCGGCAATTTATGTTATCACAACATACATTTTTCATTTCGAAGTCGCCTCCTATTATGTATGTGGATGCCTCTAACTAGCTGATTAGTAACCATTACGTTCATTTTATCTATTCTTCCACGTGCGTAACTACGCACCACTTCACTGTTATTTTCGAAAACAGCCATTTTTTTAAAATGTGCTATTTTCTACGAGGGGGCTATGTAGTGTCAGTTATTATGGCAAGCCCATGTACCTTATTCTAACTTCCGGACATCCTATTTTATTCATTTTACTTGAGCCATATTTTGACCTTGTCAATTATTCGCTTGTCAGTCTTGACTGTTTTTTTTATATGAGCGTATATGAGTGTACATTTCATGTCACATGATTCATTGTTTGTCTGTAGCTTATTTTGTCTGCCTATAAATATGGAATAACACTTGACTAAAATGGAGTTGGCTTCCCAGCCATCTTCCATACGTGTCATTTTGCTTTGCTGTGCTTCATTCGCTTCATGTACGAAATATATGTATTCTCAAGTCAATTCTCGTTATTCGACTTATTTAATTCCGTTATTGGCTAACGCGATTTAAGTCGACGATGATAAACGAGAATCAGCGATAGCAAACATTCGTACGCTCTAAACGAAGACTGACCAAAAGGACTCTAAAAGTGGTAAGCCCGCCGACGACGAACGCAACGCAGCAAGCTACGTCGATGAAGAGATTTCTGCACTTGATACATTCGACGAACGCACTCAATGGGTCCAGCTCAATCTCTAATCCGACGCAATCAGCAAAGCCTGTGCATCATGGCATGGACATGCTCAAGTCGTATTATCTTATTGATACTTTGTCCTCATGTCAACCATTCTCATTGATCCATTTGTCGGATTGTTCCATTACGATTCAAATTATCATTATATGCTTATTATTACATTATTGCCAATATGATGACCGAATGTGGAATTATTAATCTTGTTCGTGCTGTCACTAAATTGACATTTTCACAATCATATTACTCACCGAACAAATTATCATTTTATGAAAATTCCACTTAACTTTGTGAGAACTCTTTGGGATATTTTTACTATTCAAAAACGTGAAATTTTCCTCCTTTAAGTGAGTTCGTTCCAATTTTTCATGTCATTTTGATCTAATATTACATTCATTCACTTAGTCGAGGTCGGCAATTTATGTTATCACAACATACATTTTTCATTTCGAAGTCGCCTCCTATTATGTATGTGGATGCCTCTAACTAGCTGATTAGTAACCATTACGTTCATTTTATCTATTCTTCCACGTGCGTAACTACGCACCACTTCACTGTTATTTTCGAAAACAGCCATTTTTTTAAAATGTGCTATTTTCTACGAGGGGGCTATGTAGTGTCAGTTATTATGGCAAGCCCATGTACCTTATTCTAACTTCCGGACATCCTATTTTATTCATTTTACTTGAGCCATATTTTGACCTTGTCAATTATTCGCTTGTCAGTCTTGACTGTTTTTTTTATATGAGCGTATATGAGTGTACATTTCATGTCACATGATTCATTGTTTGTCTGTAGCTTATTTTGTCTGCCTATAAATATGGAATAACACTTGACTAAAATGGAGTTGGCTTCCCAGCCATCTTCCATACGTGTCATTTTTGCTTTGCTGTGCTTCATTCGCTTCATGTACGAAATATATGTATTCTCAAGTCAATTCTCGTTATTCGACTTATTTAATTCCGTTATTGGCTAACGCGATTTAAGTCGACGATGATAAACGAGAATCAGCGATAGCAAACATTCGTACGCTCTAAACGAAGACTGACCAAAAGGACCCTAAAAGCTTCTGTTGAATGGATTTCATATATTCTGAGCATCTTCATATTGTGTTTTCTTATTACTGTAATTATTTGACTGGTCCTCCTAGTCTCCCACATTGTGCGAACGTTCCATGTATGCATAATAATTGTTGTTGTGATTGTTTGAACGGACATTTGTCTCATGACTTCTAAAGAATATCCGCTCTCACCATGAGGTTTCATGATTCTTCTGAATGAAGACCCTTGAACACGGAACGTAGTGTATAAAGTGCTTATTTTTCATTTCAGTTGGAGTTTTTTAAGAAGGATTTTTCTACGGGTTGTTGTTGCTGACCACTTTTGCCACTCTTCTTTTTGTATCTGTGGTTGTGACCATCGGTATCCCAAGAACTGTTTGTGGAGCTTTACTTTCAGATAAAAATCGCCTACATAATGAAGGAAACGCAATTACATATTTCGAGTTTAATAGAGTAATGGTGGGATAACATCTATGTGTAAGTAACATGACGTTAGGAGTTGTTTCAATATATAACTGGTATTGGCGTTTTAATCATTTTTTTCTTGCTGACCTTGACGTTTGTTGTTAGGTTCTCAATGTATTTAAATGTTAGTGTAGGTTTGTGAGACAGCCGTCAGAGAAATAAGTAGTTGAGCCTATGTTTTAATACTGGTAAGCGCAGTTAGTTTCCATTTGCTACAGTTCTGGCCAAAGTTAAAACATTTAATATTTGAATGTCAAGTACTATAGCAATACTTTAAAATCATCTTGCATCAAACGAAAATAACTTGTCTTAAATCATTATGAGGTCAAAATAAAATATACAACTCTCGACTACTTAATATCACCATTCACCAATTTTTCTGTCGCTCACATCGTTATTACAAGCTTGTTGTTGGTCGGTTTAAGTTATTTTACATTAGTATGTCAGTTCGATCTGTGCATGTTGTTTTTTATCTGGTTATATATCTCAGGTAGGTAGTTAAACGGAATACAGCTTGAGATTGCTTTTATTTAAAACAGTATGTCAATTTAGTCAGCTTTTGGCATTCCTCAGTACTGAATAAGTGTGTGAAAATTACTACATGGGTGCATATTTTCATTGTTATGGTATTTCTGTAAGTCCTTTTAATCAACTCTGCATGGTGACAAATTCAGTGTCTTCCACAATTACTCGTTCATACTTCAAGCCATATCAAGATTATGTCATCAATTTGTTGCGCCTTAACTACCGATGATAACTAAGACCGATATGATTAATGCGATTAGTCTTAGTTCAGAAGTATGTTAAACACCATAGAATTAGGCTTAATAATAGTTAGTTAGAGACTGCTTAACACTGCTTAAATTCGTCCCATGCATTTACTCTTTATCTTTATCGACCTTGAGTTTCATTATCCTGTCATACTTACGTTTCTACTCTATCTTTTTAAACTATGCCCTCAAGACTAATTCTTGGTTTTCATTATTGCCACAAAGTTTATAGCTCGTGTTATTTCCATCTCGCGTTAATGTGATATAATAACCTGAGTCAACTCACATTTGTCCTAGTTTCTACTTTCAATATAACTGACTGTACAACTTGATAGCTTATTTTAAACTTTTACCTTTAGTAGAGATTGTTCTTTTGTGATTTCTGGGGTATACCATTTTCAAATAGGATAAAAAATTGTATTAATGGATGCAAACATTTTCATTTAATTTTTCATTCCACTGATGTTCTTGATTGTTTTATGCTCTTTAAGATATTTCCATTACTTTTTCAGATCCTTTCTCACAGCTATTTGCAGCATATATTATTCTGTTTGGGTACCACTCCCAATTCGGATTTTAACCGTTGTTACTGATACATTTCTGGTTATAAAATGAGTGACGACGATCAAGTTGTACGACAAAGAACAGTAAGTTCCATCTGGATATGAGTATTAGCGATATATTTACAACTTCGTAAACATATAAACTTACTGTACGATGTACTTTTGCCCATAAAGTTTACTAGATTTTATTATTGTCTGTGAAATAGTGCGAGGGATCAAGACTAATGTTCATTACTATCTATTCTATGCATTAAAGTTAACCATCTAGGTAACTTTATGCTAAGTACGTGTTTAGGTCAGACATTTCCTGATATACTCAGGTTTGTGGGCTATTCTCTTTGGTCTCTGTAACATTACGGAGTTTAGTGTATAAGATTGTTGAATTACTATATTGAATATGGGTTTCTTATTATCCAAACCAATGATGCTCATGGGCTCCAGGTTCTTGAGGGGACGAATGGCGTATGAACCTATTATTAGTCACCGGCTACCACCGGACTATCTCCTTATGTTGCTCCTTTGCCTTGTAAATCGGACCGTCAGGCCAAAGGCTCCGGGTGTGGACTCCCAGGAAAACCACCTGTTTCGGTCTGAGCACCCGGGCAGTATCACAGCCCTCACACAAATCAGTGATAATTGCTACTGGCCTCACTTTTATTGTGTGATGCATATCTATTTGGTGCCCCCTTGTACCAATGTTTATGTGTGCAAAAAAATAAACAAAAAATAAGCCATTTTTGTCCCATATTTTTTAGATCAAGCATAATAAACTATTGTCACTAATTGTCTTGGAATATGCCGATGACATAGTTCTATTTGGTGAAGGCGCTGACAAAATGCAGAGTCTTTTGACCACTCTAAGAAACAATGCAAGCATGTTCCGGGATGCGATTCTCCCCCTCGAAATGCAAAATGTTGCTTCAGGATTGGGTTACATCGACACCCGAACTAGTGATAGGGAGTGAAGTAGTTGAGTGTGTCGACCGCTTCACTTATCTTGGAAGTCTCATCAGCCCTTGTGGTCTGGTGTGTGACGAAATCTCAGCACGGATACAGAAGGCTCGACTAGCTTTTGCCAACTTGCGTCATTTATGGCGTAGGCGAGATATCCGTCTATCAACCAAAGGACGAGTTTACTGTGCAGCAGTTCGTTCCGTCCTACTTTATGGCAGTGAAACATGGCTGATAAGAGTAGAGGATATCCGTAGGCTACTAGTATTTGATCATAGGTGTCTTCGAAACATTGCTCGTATATCATGGGACCATCGAGTAAGTAACACAGTTGTTAGGGAACGGGTACTAGGTAAGGATGGCAAATCAATTGATGAAGTAGTGAAACTTCATCAGTTGAGATGGTTGGGACACGTGTTACGTATGCCCAACGACCGACTGCCTCGACGTGCTATGTTCAGTGGTATAGGAGTAGATTGGAAGAAAGCTAGGGGCGGCCAGACCAAAATATGGCACAAGTCCATGAAGTCACTGACAAGTGGACTGAGTCATATTGGTAGGTGTAGACTACCTGGTTGGGGACCGCGAGATGACGGCAACCGATGGTTAGAGACCCTGAATGACATGGCTTAAAATCGTTTGCAATGACTCAGGTGCATCCACTCTTTGTGTTCTCCCAAATTCTAATCTTCTGAATTCTTCATGTCCCTTTCTTTTTTTCTCTTTCCAAATTTATTTCACTGGATTATAACATTTTCTGACTACAGCTTATAATTTTACTACATCCAGCACTACGGGATTTGAATCGACCACTGCATCTCTGTGCTAATGTGGTGTGGCAACTCGAACTGATGTACGTACGTACGATGTTCTACGTTGTTACTGACTGACTATATGATCATAATTGTACATGAAATCCTGTTCTTAAATTAGTATAGATTGTACTAAGTGTCAAAAATGATTTAGTTTTAATCATTACCTTTTCTCCTACTAGAAATACAGGATACTTTCCATTTTGTCGCTCCGAAGTACCCCTTAGACCAATACAAAATCGTTTCTGATACTTGAAGGCACTTGTGGTCACGTTTAAATGATCCAATATCTACCTATTCTATTATAGGCGTGTGTTTGCAAGTTAACTAGAAATATGAATTCATAGCTATAGTAAGTAACATTGTCGAAAAAGAAAGTTTCTTCCCTAAATTATCTTAGTTTACTGGAGTTTTTTCTAATGGTCACCGTCATCATATCCAGCGAATGTTTGAGCTGCTTCTGTCATGGGAATTTTCGATAATTCGAATGTCATCTGATTGTGCAAAATAAAAAACACGGTTTTTTCATTAGGAGTTTGCCTAAAGACAATGTTACTTGCCACTTATATCAACCTCTTCACACCATTAATCGTTCACATTGACAATCTAAATGTAACGAATTATTTATAGAAATATTGGCCATATCATCTGGTGTCGTACATCTATCGATTTGTTTTGAAGCCTATTACAAGATTAACATTATTAGTTCATGATGAGTATTCCTAAATAATTACATCCCAACTGTTGCTGCAGCCTTGACGTGATGCTTGGGACTGTCTGTCACTATTGCTTAGTCATGCTGCACTGACTGAAGCACTCGTTTTTCTAGGTCCTACCGTGGCAGTTAGACTGATTGCTGAGCGGTACGACTAAAAGTCTCAAACCTGACTTCTGAGAGCAAAGTTGTACTCCTAACTGTATGGTATTATGGCGGGTGTAAGGTGTCCTGCTTGTGCAACTAGCATTCGCACAGATAATGTCTCTCCACAGCCGAAGGTTGTTCTTCAAAATAGCACACCTCATCTTGCCTCGTGGATTTTCGTTGCCAGTAGTAAGTTCTTTAAAGTGCAGAACTAACGTGCCAAGTACTTGTGTAAAGGCCGTGTATGACCGATTCCAAGCAGTTTTTCCTTTAGTTCTAATGTCACACTTCCAGATGGTCAGAACAACACCTGTATCAGTTCCTCTTTTAGGTCCTTCACTTAGTGGCAATCCTTCTCATACTTGTATCTTCTGTATTTTCTTAAATACAATAATTTTGAAGTCACAAATTACTCAGCCTAATAGACTGAAACCTAACATCAGACTCTACATTTCGTACTTAGTGATAACTGTCTTCCAAAAATTATTGTCATACAGTAGAATCACCAAGTAAGCAAACTTGAACATGTTTTTGAAGATATATAAGTACTTTTATAGCAGTATTACTAACCTGGAGCAAACGACTCAATTTAGTCGTTATGTGATTCATTTCCCACCTCACATCTTGCTCTGACTTGTTATGTTGATTTAAATGAAAGTTGTTTGAAAAAACGTTTATTAGTGTTTGGAGTAAGAAATCACAACTGTCTGTTAAATTTCTGGCCATTGTTCAAAGCGTATAAGGTTACTATAAGCTTCATACATTAAAGTCTTTGAAATAATAAAGATTTGTAGATGTTTGCATGAAATAGGTTATTAATTAATAATGATATTTTGAATTCGTCCTTTCTTAAATATATTCGAAACGTAACTTCGGTCCATTAAGTCACTGACTGTTGGTCTGAACCTTGTCGATTGATACAAACTAATTGGTTGGGTTCCATGTGATATTCGTAATCATTGATTGACATAGCTCGGAATCAGTCACAGTAGCTCACTCATCCTTCCTCAAATCTTGAGTTTCAGTATTTCTTTGTTCATAGCTTTTCATTATGTCTTTTCAAGTTATACTTTCAATGCTTAATTATTGTAATTATTTGGATCCTTTCGCAATTCATCTTATTGACTTTATCTCATCGTTCTATCACGTTGTATGGTAACTTGTATCAACGCACATTTATGATAGGCTCGACATCAGTTATGATAAAACTAATTAACCTTGCTCTTTAGTAAAGTTTTCATTACCTTAACAGTATAGTCTGTAACTGGAAGTAATATTAAAGGGCTGTGATTTAGTCATTTTCTCCGTTTCTCTGTTTTTTCCCCATTCTTCATCAGGGGGATGTTGTAGAACCAACTACTATTACTGCTTCTTCGACTACTTCTAATACTATCAATATCGATACACAAGATGATGTATTAAACGCTAAGAAACAAACAAGCGATGATGATGACGATGACGAACCAATTGATCCAATTAGACCAGATTTTGAAGCCGCTGAAAAACTACATCAAGGTACAAGTCATGTACCGCCAATAATTGATTTCTTAAATAAATTTCTTCCACCACGTTGGGTTAATTGGACTGTACGATTATTTACAGGCCTACTATTAATTTCAGGATTTACACTTCTTATTTACTTGGGTCCATTGGCATTAGTACTTATGGTAAGTGTTGTATATGATAAGTTATTTATTTATTTTTCTGTTACCACTAAACGATTGATCAGAGTTTGTCAATTTCTTAGCATTAGCAACTAATTACTTATCGTTGATTTTGTCTTAATTAAGTCCATGAGGAAACTATCATTGCAACAAGCGATGGATTTTTTTTATCCAAGTAGGTGAATTCCAAATAATAAATGTATAAACCAAGTACATGAGTATGAATGTTAATGGTGCTATTTGGTTGCCAAAAGTCAAGTAGATAGAGCAGAGTTTGAGTCCGAAACATAGTGATTGAAAGTCGAACGCCTTAACCATTAAACCAACATTAAACTATTGAATTAAAGATGGAGATAGCTAAACCAAAATGTTGTACTAGTCCCTGAATTCACTAGTTCATGAACTGAGCTATGTTAATGGGTGTGCAGACTACCTGGTTAGGGTCTACGTTGATTATCGCAACAGATGATCAGAGACTTTAAATGACATGGCTAAACATCGTTCTTTATCTTCCCTTAGAACCTCGGTTGCGAAATCTCTTTATATATTTTTATTCTTTCTATACCTAGTCTTTTCTACCAATGCTGATACTTTTACTATTCCTACTATTCTGGAATTTGTCTTAAAAATAATTTTATGTCGCTGTACTAATGTGGTATAGGAACTTGAACCGATGCACATGTGTCAGGTTGCATTTGATTCACTGACTAATCAATTCTCTTTTTTCGTTGGCCGATTTTAAATGTATGTACTTGGCTTTTAGTAACATTGTTTGTCTGTTTAAGAACCTACTTACTTACGCCTGTTACTCCCTATGGAGCATAGGCCACTGACCAGCATTCTCCAACCCACTCTGTCCTGGGCCTTCTTTTATAGTTCCATCCAATTCTTGTTCGTTTTTCTCATGTCTATCTCCATTTCTCGGCGTAATGTGTTCTTTCGTATTTCTCTCCTCCTTCGTCCTTGAGGATTCCATGTGAGGGTTTGCCTTGTGACGCAGTTCGGTGCTTTTCTCAATGTGTGTCCTATCCACTTCCAGTGCTTCATTCTGATTTCTTCCTCCGCTGGGATCTTGTTTGTTCTCTCCCACAGTAGGTTGTTGCTGATAGTGTCTGGCCAACGGATGCGAAGTATTTTGCGTAGACAGCTGTTAATAAACACTTGTATCTTGTGGATGATGGCTTTCGTAGTTCTCCAAGTTTCCACTCTATACAGTATAACTGTTTCGACGTTTGTATTAAAAATCCTGACCTTGGTGTTGGTTGACAGTTGTTTTGAGTTCCAGATGTTCCTCAGTTGTAAATATGCTGCTCTTGCTTTACCGATCCGCGCCTTCACATCTGCATCAGATCCACCGTGTTCATCAATGATGCTGCCCAAATACGTAAAGGTTTTTACACTGTGTAAGAACTAGTAATACTGATAATCGGTTGTCCAAGCCGAAATAGTTGAATTATTATTATTATTATTATTATTATTATTATTATTATGATTATTATTATTATTATGATTATTATTATTATTATTATTATTATTATTATTATTATTATTATTATTATTATTATCAGCTTTATTCAACATTGTATTTTTAGTACAACATAGAATTCTCAACATAAAGTATTTCATCAAGTTTCCTTTTCTTATACCTTGATCGATTGTGACAATAAATTTTGAATGATGACCAGTTAGATGTTAGGAGTTCGGTAATCCAAATTTGATTAATGTTCATTCGTTTCAATGCATATTGCCGGCCACCATGATGTCGCTGATTGTATTTTTTTGTATCCCGTATAGCGAAAGGTTGTAAACTTTTTATAAACGCGCCTGAATAGATTGTGAGCACAATAGACATAATAATGTGCTAAAACAAACAACAAAACAGATAACTTGATGAAATATCTAGATCGGATGAAACAGGTAGCCCAGATATTCAAGCAGGCCGCCTTCAGTTGCCAGCCTACTAGTTGGTTGCCAAGTGTTTCAACTGTTAACTTATCAATGCTTAAATAATTGATTAATCCAGATTTATCTTTGGATATGTCTTGTTCTTGAATTCTTAATTATCAGCTTTCTAACTGCCTCCCGGTTCATGAAAGTCTTTCAATCTTGAGGCCAAAATAAAGCTTAAGACAGGAAGTAAGGAAGAAGATTCACTGTAAAAGGATATATATGGAATCATGTGTAACCTTGAGATCCTAGAAGTTTTTCGAAAACAAGCTGAAATCAGTAACTAATTTGGTAATTGCTTAATCAATGTAAACGGAGTATAATAAATCGTTTTCTAGATTTATCATGTAGTCTTCTAGACAAGATAATCACGTCAAATCTCTTTAATGTTTTCTCGGAATTCATTCATCCATACGGGTACAGAGAATTTTGACTCGAGATAAGCTCTACTCTTGTTCGCAATGTTGACTTAGCACCTAGCAACCCCTTCTTCATTTACTTCGTTCAAACCACAAGTGCCGAAAATAAAAGAATCCTCAAACCTTCCACTACTCATGGTATTCATTAAGAGTTTATTTATAAAGTCATGAAAAATGTAGCTTTCTACGACGAAAATACCACTTCATCATGCTACAGACATGTTAAGTGTAGTATAGTCAGTCATAATGGTAAAAAAATTACAACCCAGTAAAAAACAAACCTCCAAAATATCTACGATTAAGTGAATAAATAAATAGAAACATGACCGTAATTACTATGATACACTTAAATGACTTGACAATATTTACCCCCAGTCAGAAATTTTTAACATTTTAGCTAATGTCAGTTTGTGATTAAAACTCTAAACCTAACCATAAATAATATGAGGATTCTCAAAACTCTGTTTGGATCCTGATAAAATTTCAAAAAGATAGATAATCTATTCTTACGAGGACAACTTTATATGTCGTTGGTTTTTTTGGGAAGAAATTTACAGACTGTTCTGACTTATGGCCGCCCACTAATATCACATGATAAAACCACCAATCAGAATATCAATTTCTATAACTTCGTATCTGATCTGACCAATGACATGACGACCGTCACTAGTAGCTTTTATTCAGTGCTAAGTCCATAGTGGCACTTGGTCTGGTGGCTTCTCTTCCTGATTATTAAGTCCAGATAATAGCAATTAGTCTCCACTAGAAGAATATTATATTTCACACATACATAGTTTACACACAAACAGACCTGACCACATCACACCATAAAATGAAAAATGACAATTATACATGATCAAGACAAAAAGTGGCTGTAAGGGAGACTGTGAATAATAAACTAGCTACTAATGAAGAACAGCAGATCATAGAATAGTAGTTAATGGGTTAATCAAAGACTCACGATAAAAGGAATATAAATATATCACAATCTGACTACGTAATAATTATACAGTTAGTGCGACACCAACGCCAGCAAGACCAGACGAAGATGCCACAGGGTCCCCGGATAAGCGCACGTAAAACAAGCTTTTTGAAGTGACAGATGGAGAGCGAATTTGTAGTACTTCACTAGAGTCTTGAATACGGGTCTCAGATAGACAGCAGACATTGATATTAAGACTTTCTAAAGACATAGCCAGCCCTATCTGTTGTCCAACCTGCATAAGTGTGCGAACGTTGAAGGCAGCCAGTTTGAATGGTGCACGTGGTTTTAGAAAAACTGCTTCAGTACTCATATTCGGTGGTAACACACAATTTTCGACTGGACAGTGACTCGAGAACATTTAGATACAGTCGAATTTCCACCAAGGACGAGCTACTGTATAAGTCGAAAAAATAAGTATAGACAGAGTAGGAATAAAAGAGGATAAATAATGTGGTAAATAATAATTATTATTATAACAATGATCGTAATAATAATAATCATTTGATTGTTAGTTGAAGCTAGTAAAGTAGTTTCCATAGTTATAGGCAGTTCATCATTTGTATGTGGGCTGTGATACTACCCGGGTGCCCAGACCGAAGCAGGTGGTTATCTTAGGAAGCCACACCTGGAGCCTTTGACCTAAAGGTCTGATCCATAAGGCAGTGGAGTGACGTAAGGAGATGCAGTCCCATGGTAGCCGGTCACCAATAATTGATTCATACACCATTTGTTACCTCAGGATACTGGAGCCTATGTGCACCATTGATTTGGAATCAGGGATTTTCAATTACCCTCGGTGGACTCTCTATGTCCACCAACCCAGTTAAAGCGCTGGACATTCGCTTTTCGTCCTCTCAATTTTGTAAACAACACCCGTGGTGCGAGAAGGCAGTGAGTAGGACTTCCCTGACAGTGGTTGTATGCACGCGGCCATGTGAGAGCATTTCCAGTGGGAGAGCTGACTCTCTTTACTCTTTGCCGTACCAGGGGGAGTAGGAGTCCTACAATAGGACGAAACGGCCGTCCAGTTCTTCTAGGTTTTCCCTGGTGGTCTAGCTGCAATTGAATCATGATCTCAACCTTTGAAATTACTACAATCTTTACAAAACCCCTTCTGATACAAATGATTATTTACCATAACTTAAACTATACACTTGTAGTTGTCCCATTTTTTTTCCTTATCACCGTATCGATTGGTTAAGAATTAATTAAAAATTCGTATCAGTTGTTTTTGTTTTAGAACTCATCCCTTTATTACACACTTGTCTAAACTAGAATTTATTCTTGTTATAATAATAGTAATAAATTTAAACGAGCTTTATCAAGTATGAATCCACCTTTTTTCGCTTATTAAATTATGAGATAAGTTTGTATTGTATTCAACTTGGATCAATCAAATGGTTGCTTGTGCTTGATCGATTATTTTGTACTTAAATAATTACCCTGCGGATTAGTTGTTACTATGGCTGTATGTGTATGTTATAGAGAAAGTTTTAAATGATTTGATATGATGAAAATTTCAACTGTCAAAAATAATAATTAGATTACTAGTTAATGAATGAACTCAATGATATAATGTGTAGTGTAATCAAATAATAATTACTCAAAACACTGTAACATTACTGTAGGCGCTCCCCTTTTCATCCACCCTAAATGAATCGAAATAAAAGATGAGAGACTACTAACCAGATATGTAGTTATATTTTGTTTTATTTACTAGAATGACTATGAGCACAAAATAAATTTGATAAAATATTATGGATTATTGAAAGAAATCGGTTTTTAGTTCAATTATCCTTCAATCAATCAATTATTATCTTACTGTTAGACTATTTTATCAATGTGGGGAGGGGGCTACATTAATTTTAACATAATAGAATTTTGTGATCTGATCCCTGTTTGATCTATTCATTTTTAGTTTTTAAACAACTAGGCAGGTCACCATCGATAATGAAATAGGAATAAATAAATAAGAACTATCAGAATGAGGGGGATTTGTGGAGATTGTAGTAATTTTTTTTCGATAGTTGAATTCATGATTCGGTCTAAGCTAGAACCTGGAAGCACTGGATGGCCGTTTCGTCTTAGTATGGGACTCCTCAACAGTGCACATATACGATCATGTATGCGGGACTCGGACCCAAGGCCTTCGATCTCGTGCGCGAACGCTTGTTTTTTAGACCACTGAGTCGGCATCCAACGGTGTTAATGTCTAACTTTAATCGATCCATGATCTTACGCAACCCTTCATCCATTGTCTGTTGGATACCAGCTCAGCGGTTTGGAAGTTAAGTGTTCATTCACGAAACCTAAGGACCTAGGTTCGAGTCCCGTGTGCGGGATGATGAATAAAAATTAGTTATATTAAATTATCGTCACTTATTTCCTCATTTTCACTACAATTAATATTTTACGAAAAAGAGTTTTTACGGATTGTTTAAATTGAAAGTAATTTTATTTATGAAATGGATTCAGTTGATTTATCATGGAAACAGTCTGCAGTTGCTTTCATCCTAAGTTGAAGCCTCTTGACAAAGTCGATTGTTATACATAACTTCGAAGAATTATTATTATCAATGGTTGAACAACTATCTGGTACTTTTTAATTTTGAATGAGTCTTCCGGTTGTAAACGGTCCATCATACATCCAACGATGGTTGCTACTTTTATGCTAGTGGCCAGGCTTACATATTGTAATCATTCAGTCGAAATATATTGGTTAGAACACTTGTTTCTTTAGGTCCTACCATGCCAGCTATCTCTCTCTCTTGTGTTTTAACATTGTTGTATATTTTATTTTCCATGAAAACATCTGTTTCTCTCTGGTATATGCCTAATATTTTCTATTACCATTGGTACACTGTTACTACTATATAAATTACTCTGGTATGTATCATAATAATTTTATCTCTCTGTGCCGATACAATGTAGCTTTTGAACCGGTGCACAAACGTGCCGTTTCTACACTGTTTAGGACCTACTGAATTCATATCTCAAGAAGTTCTTTATTTATTACTATCTCATTTGTGTACAAGTTTATGCTCTTCCCCTCTTCTTCAAAAATTATCGGATATGATATGAAAAGATAACTTGTGAATATCTCTACTTTTGTAACTTCGATACACACAAAAATTTCAATAAATAAGGCTTTATTAATAGCATCATGTGACGGATTAATTTTATCACAGAAACATTGGCTATGAAATGGTAGATGTATCCATTGTTTATTGTTGTGTCTCTGTTTTCATGTGTTTGAATTTGGTTACATTATCTATTCTAATCAGATTAGAAAGTGATCATTGTTTTCAATGTGGATTTAAATGAAATCAATCTGCATAGGATTATGTAGCAAATTGAGGCAAAATTTCATCCATCCTTTTCAATCTAATTTAGTATTATACAATCAGTAGTGGGTTTTGTTAATCATAAGTATTAGTGTGATGGACCCTACTTACAAGATTGCTTCTAATAAGTATGCAGCGAAGCGTCGTATAAGAGTTACTACAGTCAACAACCGAAGATAGGAGTCTCAGGAAACCTAAAGCATGGCGAGTTCGGAATACTTTTGAGACTGGAAGAGAAGATATATATATATATATATATATATATATATATATATATATATATACAATCAGCTTGTGTTTCAGAACAAACATTAGATGCAAATGAAGGATTGAAGACTAAGTGTATATATTTCATAAATAATCTGTGTTCTCTGTAAATTATTACACATACCATCTGAACTTGACTTGTTCTTACATTATGGTAGTACATAGAGTACACGACAGACATCATTAGATCTTGCTTCAA
Source organism: Schistosoma guineensis (assembly GCA_944470375.2). Classification (NCBI taxonomy): domain Eukaryota; kingdom Metazoa; phylum Platyhelminthes; class Trematoda; order Strigeidida; family Schistosomatidae; genus Schistosoma; species Schistosoma guineensis. The sequence continues at coordinate 15,744,985 of OX103893.1, forward strand.
TGTTTAAGTTCTATGAAATTTCTATCCACCAAAACTAGTAATTTGATATGTTGATTATTTCAATATTGGGAAATTTAAAATTGTTATTCATGATTAATATTATAATAGACATAAGCAGATAAGCTCAAAAGATAATATAAATGCAAACATGGGTTTGCAAATGATAGATGTTACATTTTTATCATAGGAAAAGTATTATTCAGTGATTTAATCAGTTAAGATCAGCTTGGTTTTTCTATATCAAATTTAGTGTTCGCCAATAAAAAAACATTCCATTATGATCTGACTGTAGTTGCTTAGATATCATAATGATCTTATCAAGGTATATTATCTAGAACTTGTTCTTCTAGGTCTTACCATATTAACCAGGTTGGTTACTGTGCAGTAAACGTACATTTCAAGGTTTATGTCGTAATCCCGGCTGTACAGTGATGCGACAACAGTAAAGTATTTCCCTAATACAACCAGCATCAACTCAATAGATTTCTGTCAGTAGTTGTAATGTCTGTAAAGCACAGAACTAACAGATCAAAAACTACTCACATGAGGACCGTTTATGTGTGACTCACCTTAAGCAATTGTTCCTTCAGCTCTATGATCGCACTCCCAGATCCTTGAGACTAACTTCTAACCCTAACCTACTTTAGATTTCAAGTCTCTTAAGATGAAATTACCTTACGTAGTAAATGTAGCGGGCAAGTAGCAACCATTCCTATACTTCTAACAACACTCGTGACCATCTTGAATGGCTCATTATGATACAACTATTGTTTAGATGTTCAAATTAGTAGTTTCCCGATAAGGTTCAAATCCACAATATTTAGTGTTTGTAAATTAAATATTCCAATTGTTTTGTACAACAAATTTAACAAATTCTGTTATTATACTATACTTAGCTTTAATTTATTTTTCTACATAAATATAGGTTTTAGCTATTCAATTGGCTTGCTTCTATGAAATTATCAATATTGGTTATTTGGTTTATCGATCGCATGATTTACCTTGGTTTCGATTATTATCGTGGTATTTTTTGTTTACATCAAATTATTACTTATTTGGTGAAAGTTTAATCGCCCGATTTCGATTACTTTTAGCTAAAGAAGTAAGTTTTCAGGCCATTAATTCAAAAGTACTAGTGATAGTAGTATTATTATATACGTGTTTACACATTATGACCAGTCAATCTGTAGAATGATTAAGTAAACTGTTCAACTCTCCTACTTTCTATTTGTTTGCTTGTGGAGATTAACTCGTTTTTTATAATTTTCATTACAGATGGACTTCGAGTGTGTAAGGCGGTTGATAGTAGTTAGTCAGCAGGAAATCCTACAATGACCTAGATTTTGTACTAATAATCATTAACAAATCATACTCGCAACTTCTCAGCGAATGATGCTTCTATGCAGGATGGGGACTTGGGTAACGCAGTTTCACAGTGTGAGGCAATACCAATGAATTATCTGGACCTTAGCTGATTATAAATTATTTAGACCAGTGGTCGAAACGTTATAGGTTAAACACTGGTTTTCCAGATGCAGTTAGTCTTTGATGATGAAAAAATCTAAAAAATCTTAACATTCAGTCAACTAATAGGTAACTTCGAAGAAGTTCATGACTGGTAGATTGAAGTTTAATTGTGATATTAAAACTGTAACGTTGGATGACCATCATACTACACTGTGGTAATATACACTAATAATTTACTGACTCAGCGATGACATGCTCACCTCGAAATCTGAAAGTCGCAGATTTAATCTCAGCCACAGTTATAGTTGTTCACACTGTTAAGGCAGTTTCAGGCCGATATGAAACAAATATTTATTGCTCCCTACTTTTCGTCAGTTTAAGTCTGATTTATGATATAAGCTGTTTCATATTGTTTCGTTCCTCTTAGAACCGTAAAAGTAAATTATTCACATAGTACAGATTTTATTCTTAATAGTTACCTTATATCTTCACACCGGATCATTTTCAGAATAATACTTCTTATAACTAATCAATCCATTATCAATTAGGTTCATAAGTCGGTTCGTCAGTCCACAAGGCAGTGAAGCAACGTAAGGAGGTACAGTCCCATGGTAGCCTATGACCAACAATAGGTTCATACACGGTTTGTTTACTCAGGATATTGGAACCCATGTACACCATTGATTTGGAATCAGTGTTTTCCAACTTCTCTAAGTGGATCTTCCATATCCATGAATTGTGCCGAAAATTTATACTTAAAAAGATAGGAAACACCTTACAGTAAATCAGATAATGTCACAAATTTGTTTTAGATTTTATGACGTAAATTATCTCAGGTTTTTATGGATTATCGTTTAACATTGTTCTGAAGTAATATGAACTACAGCTTATCGGATAAATTAATCAATTTTCAGGCATTTAATCATATGTTGAAAATCCGATCTATCCAGTTCCTTTTTTGTTGCTTTTGTTATCAGACAAGCAACATATTGTGTAGCACAGAGTAGAGTAATTCATCTTGTACATGGTAGATAAATCAAATCTTTGATCGACAATACTGTTTATAACTTTCCTTTAACCTATTTTATAAATATGAAGTTGAACCATTAAAAAAGTAGATCACATCAAGACGATCACAGATACTTTGTTGATGCTCCTCTACTCATGTATGTGTGATGAGGTCATTAGTCATTGATTGTTGAGTTTAACGTTAGGGTTGTTCACAATTTAGACAGCATTTTGAACTAAACGCTTTTTTGTAGACGAGAGGTGGAAGGAAAGTGTAATTCAATGGTATGTGCTTTATATTCGATAAAATCATCATAGTTTCAGTGTCTAGGTTTGCTATTATTAAAGCGTAAACATATAAGTTTGAAAAAATATTAACTGACATATTTGAAGTTCTACTCCTTAAAAGAATGTTCGATATACTCTACCGGTAGGTACGATGAAATTGTATAAAGACGTTTGCGGTTGTTACGTCCTTGATTTGTCTACCCACCAATATAAAGAAGATAACTCGTCTCAATCTAGATTAAGACCTTGACACGATAAGCTGTGTGGTTTAACCTTGAGGCTAGAATCTCGTGAATTGGAATTGAGACTAACTGCCTTGTGTAGAGAGACGAAAACTATTTTATCACCTGATTGGTTGACAAGCGCGCACGAGAGAGAGAGAAGACAGGACGACTGAAACACTACTCGGTTTATTCCCAGTTCCGATTCGCACTCCGATCTGGTTCCGGTTCAGATTAGGAAAAATACAATTATGTCCAAAACTGGGGATTACGGTAGGAAAATAGAGTAACAAAGGCTATGTTTAAATTACAATAAATTTGGAACGCAAAAGAGTATGGCAGTGAATCAAACGAAAGCTTATGGTTTATATAATAACCTAGGGATAAAGCGAAATGTTAGTATTTTACAAGCTTCATTCAGTGAGTGGGCGCTTCCAATTAAAGTGTATGTATAATTAAAAAAAGAAATATTTTCGTGTCAAGCCTTATAGTTTACTGTAATTATGTACTTTCTTTTGTCATCGAGTATGTCGGATTTCACTACGCTATTGATACATGTACTTATCAGACAATTGTAACACAACTCTAGACACTTAACATGAGTTTTTTGTTAGAGGAAAAAAAGAAAAGTCATACTATTATCCAGCAACTCACTTATTAAATAACAATCTCCACAACCCTATACTGATAATTATCATATACTCACTAGTGACTAGCCTCAAGAGAGAATTCTCGGAGTCCTAATGAACAGACGTGACCAGTGGAGTTAAACAATGTCAGGTATGATGCAGTTACCCACCAAAGACAATGAAAGATGGGCTTACTATATCATGGATTGATTGAAGTTAGGCATTAACACCATTGAATGCCGACTCAGTGGTCTAAAGGTTAATCGTCCACACACAAAACAGAAGGTCATTTGTTCGATTCTCGCATGTGGGTCGTAAATGCACACTTGCTGAGGAGTCCCATACTAGAACGAAACAGCTGTTCAGTGCTTTGAGGTTGGTCAATGGTAGTTTAAGGTTGATTGGATCATGGTTTCAATAAAACTCAACAATCTACACAACCTTATACTGATTAAAAAAAACCCAGAAAAATGACAAATCATTTGAAACAACACATACACACGTGCTTATGTATGCGTAGATTTTTCTAATAGGAAAAATATATACACACAAGTAGAGACGTACAACCGTTTCCATTTTGTTGTTTATTCTGTTCCTGTTTTTTTTTGATCAATTAGGATTTTCTACAACCATGGATAACTCATCATCAGTTTATTTCATTTTCATTATATTGTGCTGGGATTGTTGCATTTGTTCTAAGTTTAGTTAAAAGGCATTATATTAAACAGTTTACTTTGGTAAGTAAATATTAATCTACTAATGTATTTATTTATTCATAGACGGTAATTAGTGTGACAGTTGTGCTATATTACTATATTGAAACCTTAAATGGAAATATTAAACCATAGTCTAAAACTGAAATAGCGATTTTCAGTGGTTAAAATGTTTGATGTTTAGTTACTAAAACTCACAGTTCAGAACCCTGCTTGACCTTTTTCGGTCTCGATAAGTGTATACTAACACTAGCCTTTTACACTTAATATGTAACTAGAAACCAATTACACGAATCTGTATCTAGTAAATGAATTCAAAATCACATACACACATTTTTTCTCTGTGAAACCTGTAGGTAGTAACTTCAAATCTTGGCAGAATGTCGTAAGTGCACGCTGTTGCTAAAGAATTCCAAATCAAAACAAAACAACTATATCCACCCATTTTTATAATGTTTCCCCTCTCAAGTTTAAATCTTCAGTCATTATTAAAAAGTCTCCTTCATATATTGTCATTTTCCATTTAAGATAATATGGTCAATCTGTTTAGTCTCATTTCCTGTTTTTGCTCTCTAGACAATTTTATGGAAGTTTAACATGTCTTATATAGAGGTAGAGTTAATCATAAGGTATCATTGATTATCATGGAAAAAATTTGGTATGAGGTTGTGAATTTCATTGGAATTATGAGCCGATCTAATTTAGATCAATCAATATATAACGAATAATACCAATAAATTAAGCTAATCTCCATAAAACACCTTCAAATAAATGTCTTGATTTCTGTAGAGAAAAAGGACCCCAACGAATTACAAAAATGCAAATGGTATAATTTGATTTTGTCAGTGTCAATGATTATTCTTCTTAAAAGTTGATAGTCTCCTGTAAAACCATATCAATTGTTGTCCTATAATTTCTTAAACTGGAACTGTTTCTCTCTTTCTCCTTAGAATAAGTAAATAATATGGCTTGAATGTGTTCTTGGTGTTGAGTTATGCTAATTTCTGCAAGAGCTCGTGATGATACCACATCATGGTTACCTCAACTTAATTAGGAAGAACAGTAGGGTTACACTTTGTAACTAATTAGGTAGTTCATTTATTGTTGAATATGACTATATTTTTTTGTCTGTATAAGAGGCTTTTGGAGACCGTTAGATATGACTGAGATCACAAATAAACCACAGTTAAGTAACCATTGAAAGGAAGGAAACATTTTACGGATGTTTCGTCCTGGTGTGGGACTCAACAGTGCACATCTGTGACCTCACCGAAGAGGATCAGATCCAGATTCTCTAGGTTTCACGGCGATCCCTTAACCTTTGACCCATTGAGTCACCACCCAATGATGTACATTTCTAACTCCAATCAATTCGGGATATTACCCAGTCATCTAATGCTATCGATGAATAACTGCTGCACACTTGATATGGTTGAACTTCTACCGGTTACGTCTTCTTATAAGAATTGCGGGAATTACCTCTCGGAATTAGTCTTTAATGAGCATAAAATAATTTTCAGTATTAAGAGCATCGGTATATTGGTACAGTGATGAAACTTTCTGAAAAATTTTTAAATGTTGGGTTCTATTCCCTTTGGTGAGAACATTGATACATACTTCTAAGGGGGAGTTTCATGCCAGGATGCAACGGTTGTTCAGTGCTATCTAATTTTTCATAATTGTCTCATGAAGATCAACTCGTAATCTTAATTTGTTAATTCGTTCTTTGCAAAATTATGCTTTTATTTTGTTTTTTGTACGAATTATAGTTTGGATGGACTCATGTTACACTGCTTATTTTCGTTACATCATCTTATTTCTGTATTGAAAATATTTTCAATGGTTTAATTTGGTAAGTTAAAAATAACACGTTGATTTGCTTTTTTTTGTTCGTTGAAAACAAAGTTATGTACCGTTTACTATTAGGTCCAGTCAGAGTTAATTGTTAATGGTTATTAGAACTGTTAAACTCAGGTGGTTTTTCTGTGGGTTTCCCACTATCTCCTTTTATGTTTGTACTAAACTGTAGATGATCCACTGGAATTTTTTTTCTCCTGGCTTTTCAGCGATCGGTCTCACTGGTAAGTCTTCTAATTGAACGCTAGATTCGGTTCCTAAGGTCTTCCAGTAACACCCAGTCTAAATCTACTCAGTGACTTGAACACGAGAGGAAAGGCGCAAAATATGAAAGAACCGCTTTACTCCAAAAAGATTCGTTAATGTACAGAAAATCTAGGGTTTTTATAGTATTTTAGATGGCTTTGTGTTTCCGGAGAATTCTGGAACGCTACTAAACATAGTAGCTGTATGTATAACCACCCAATCAGAAACTCGACATGTGACTTCACTTTCTAGGTGTTTCTGATAAAACTCCTATTGAATACTGATTGGATAAGACGCTTCTCAATGTTTTCAGAGCCTTGTTTGTCTTTTTTTACGGGTTTTCCGGATCTCCCCAACGCTCACACTAGGAGGCTAGTCATCAGTATACACAAATAACGTAACCCTACCTGGTAAGGACACTGATACAATGCACGTGTCACTTATGCCCAACCTACGTCGGTGAGAAATGTTAGCTAGTGTAAGGATAAGCTGGTAGAAAGGTAGGGGCAGCCAAACCGAAGCATAGGGTCAGTCTGTAAAGTTGCTGACCAATGGTCTAAATCATGTTGATAGTATTCGAACTACCATCTGGTTGTAGTCTATGAAATAATTGTAATCAGTGGCTAGAGACATGGGGTGGCATACCTTAGAATTGGTCATGATTGGGCAGATGCTTTCACTCTTCATGTCCCTCTAGATGTTGAGTTTCGAAATTCCTTCATATATACACTTTTACTCTGTCTTTTCCAATCATTTTCTCAATATCTCCTTGTTCTCATTATCATTGCTGCTACATCGTTTCGATTATTTGGTTACTCATCTTGCTACTTTGATCCCATCGTTATGATACAATATGACAACTTGAGCTAATACAAATATGTGCCAAGTTCTATGTTGATTATTACTGACTGGCTTCGTTCTAATTTTATTATCATTATTTGAACAAATAAATATTGATGCAAAGAGGAAGTAAAATATGTATGCACCGCACAAATTATGGAATTTGTTTGTGAGCTGCGATACTATCTGAGTGCCCAAACAGAAGCAAGTGGTTTTCTTAGGGAGCCGGTCTCCGAGCCTTTGACCTAGAAACCTAGTCTAAAAGACAGTGGGGCAACGTTAGAAGATAAAGTCTCATGGTAGCAGGTGATCAACCGTGGGCTTATACGCCATTTCTCCCCAAATGCCCTGGTACGGCCGAGAGTGGGGAGAGTCCACTCTCCCTCTCGAAATACTCTCACACGGCCACACGTATACAGCCTCTGCCAGGGAACTCCTACTCATTGCCTTCTCGTGGCGGGGGTGTTGTTTACGAAAATGAAAAGGCGAAAAGCGAATGTCCGGTGCTTAAACCGGATCCCAAATCAATGGTGCACATGGGCTCCAGTATCCTGCGGGAACGAATGGCGTATGAACCAATCGTTGGTCACCGGCTACCGTGGGACTGCATCTCCTTACGATGCTCCACTGCCTTGTGGGTTAGACCTTTAGGTCAAAGGCTCGGGGAGTGGCCCCCTAAGATAACCACCTGCTTCGGTTTGGGCACCCGGGCAGTATCACAGCCCACACACAAATTGATGAACTCTTTATGCCTATGGAAATTACCTTTCTCGCTTTGAAAAACAAACAATTGATTCAGATTATTATCATTACAATTATTGTCATTATTAATACCAATATTATTATTACTACTATTATTGTCATTATTGTTATTATTATCATTATTATTATTATTTTCCACATTATTCACCCTCTTTTATACTTATACAGCGGCTCGTCTTTGGTGGAAATCCGACTGTATCTAAACGTTCTCGAGTCACTGTCCGGTTGAAAATTGTATGTTACCACCGAATACGAGGACTGAAGCAGATTTTCTGAAACCACGTGCACCATTCAAACTGGCTGCCTTCAACGTTCGCACATTTATGCAGGTCGGACAACAGATAGGGCTGGCTATGTCTTTGGAAAGTCTTAATATCGACGTGTGTTGTCTATCCGAGACCCGTACTCAAGACTCTGGCGAAGTACTACAAATTCGATCTCCGTCTGTCGCTTCGAAAAGCTTGTTTTACGTGCGCTTATCCGGGGACCCTGTGGCATCTTCGTCTGGTCTTGCTGGCGTTGGTGTCGCACTGAGCGCTAGAGCTGAGGCAGCACTAGTCGATTGGATCCCCATTAACAGTCGGTTATGTGCTGTTAGATTAGAAAGTTCCATCAAAGTGAGAAGAAATCGGCGTGAGAAACGATGTCTTTTCGTCATCTCCGCCTATGCCCCGACAGATTGCAGCCCGGATGCAATCAAGGATGAGTTTTACCACCAGTTATCAGTTCTTCTCCAGAAAGTGCGTTCGACAGATATTGTAGTACTAGCCGGAGACTTGAATGCTCAGGTCGGGCGTCTAGGCACAGAAGAGAGTCGTTTAGGTGGTCGATGGGGACTTGTTGGTCGCAGGACAGATAACGGGGACCGTCTACTGCAACTGCCCAGACCACAACCTGTTTCTGGCTAGCACTAACTTTCGGCACAGTCATCGTCGATGTGCCACCTGGCGTCCTCTCTCTGCATCTCAAGCCTGGACTCAGATTGATCACATCGCGATCAGCTATCGCTGGCGTGGTTGTGTACAAGACTGCCGCTCCTTTTGGAGTACCTATCTGGACTCTGACCATGCCTTGGTCTGCGCCAATCTTGCCTTACTTTTCAGTGGACAACGAAGTGAACGCCATCAACGGATTTATGTTAGCAAGCTGGTTGCAACTTCTGTTGCAAGTAAGTATCGAACCGAGCTAGCCTCTAGGCTAGCTACCACTCCACCGAAAAGTATAGATGAGCATTGGTTGCAATTGCATGACGCCATGAAAATGGCGGGAACAGTCAGTTGTGGGTTTGCGAAACGTCCCGCTTTTAAGCACTGGGTTTCTTCTGGTTCCTTACAACTCATTGAAGCCCGTCGGTCTACTCCGCGTGACCGTGAGTTTGACCATAAACGAAAGATATTACGTATTGAAATTGGGCAAAGCTTACGTAAGGACCGAGAAGCCTGGTGGTCGGTGCGTGCTAATGAGCTGAAGGCAGTAGCTGCATCTGGTAACTACCGGAAGCTCTTCCAACTCATCCGAGCCACTGGCAGCAAGAAGTCTGGTGTGAGTGAAACAATCTGCGAGGATGATGGGATGCCAATCACTAACATCCATCGACGTCTTGGACGATGGGCAGAATTTTTCGAAGGGCAGTTCAACTGGCCTGCTGCTCCGGCAACATCGGTCAGACTGTCCTGCTCTCCATGGTCGGTGACGACTGATCCACCAAATGAGGAGGAAGTCCGCAAGGAACTCCAACTCTTGAAGCGTTACGAATCACCTGGCCCGGATGACTTACCTCCGGCTCTTTTTAAAGATAGTGGTGACTTTCCGGCTAAAGAACTAATGACTTTGTTTACAAAAGTCTGGGAACTAGAGAGTGTACCAACGTCATGGAATGAGTCGATAGTTGTCCCAATCTTTAAAAAGGGTTCACGTCGTTCTTGTAACAACTATCGGGGGATAAGTTTACTTCCGATTGCGTCCAAGCTATTGGCTTCCGTCATACTTCGTAGGTTGTTCAAAACCCGAGAAAGATTGACTCGCGAGGAGCAGGCTGGGTTTCGTTCTGGTCGAGGATGTATTGATCATATCTTCACCCTCCGCCAAATGTTAGAACACCGCCATACTTTTCAAAGGCCAACAATCGTAGTGTTTCTTGACATCAGGGCTGCCTTCGATTCGTTGGATAGGACTGTTCTCTGGGATTGTCTATTGAAGAAGGGTGTGTCTGAGAAGTTTATTGACATCCTAAAAGCCCTGTATAAAAACACCTCAAGCAGAGTGAGGGCATACAACCATCTCTCTTCATTGTTCCATTCGAGCAGTGGGGTTAGGCAGGGTTGCCCAATCTCACCATTCCTCTTCAACTTTGCCATCGATGACATTCTGGAAACAGCCCTGATGAATGTAAGTAATGGTGGTGTGGATCTGTTGCCTGGAGAAAGACTTCTCGACCTTGAGTATGCGGACGATATTGTCTTACTGTGCGATAATGCCCAAGGCATGCAATCCGCACTTAATCAGTTGGCAATCAGTGTCCGTAGGTATGGTATGTGCTTTGCACCTTCGAAGTGCAAAGTACTTCTACAAGACTGGCAGGATTCTAATCCTGTACTCACCCTGGATGGTGAGCAGATAGAAGTAGTCGAGAAGTTCGTGTATCTGGGTAGCTGCATAAGTGCTGGTGGGGGTGTGAGTGATGAGATCAATGCACGTATAGTGAAAGCCAGAGCGGCTTATGCCAATCTGGGCCACCTTTGGCGCCTTCGTGATGTTAGTCTGGCTGTAAAAGGCCGGATCTACAACGCGTCGGTGAGGGCAGTCTTGCTCTATGCTTGTGAAACCTGGTCTCTCCGAGTTGAGGACGTTAGACGACTCTCTGTGTTCGATCATCGCTGTCTCCGAAGGATTGCTGACATTCAGTGGCAACACCATGTCAGTAATGCAGAGGTTCTGTGTCGTGTATTCGGGCACAGAGATGATGGTTCAATTGATGTCACCATCTTGAAACACCGACTTCGGTGGCTTGGACATGTTCTTCGAATGTCGTCCCAGAGAATTCCACGTCGTGCATTATTTGCCGACTCTGGGACTGGTTGGAAGAAGCGGAGAGGTGGTCAGTGCATGCATGGTGTGGTATGAAAGAAAGCTGCATGGGATTGGCTTGTGTTGGTCCTTCACGACTCCCTGGTTGGGGTCTGAGATATGGTGCAACACAGTGGCTAGAGACGTTATCAGTTATGGCTCAGAATAGAAGCCAGTGGCGATCCTGCTGTAACCTTCTTTTACTTTCTTCATAAAAAGTGGTTGTGTCTCCTTTACCTGAAAGATTTCTTCTGATTGTACCTTTCCGTTCCCTCATTATTACTATTATTATTACTACACTACCTTACACCAATCTCTTTGTTATTGTTCTCTTTTTTTTACGCTCCTTACCTTTTTTTCTTTTCTTTTCTCTTCGAATTCTCATTGTTTTGTGTGGCGCATATATATTGGCGCTCTCTTTTACCAATATTTATTGTGTTCAAATAAAATAAAATAAATAATAATAAAATAATCAGAATCCTGAAGGTCATGTAGACTATTGGTTCGGAACCAGAGTTTTTCAACTTTCCCAAATGGACCATTCATAACCGTTAACTCGGTCACAGTGTCGGACATTTTTCCGTTTTCTTAGTTTCGAACACAACGCTACTGCCATGGAAAGGCAACGGGTATATACTTTAGGGAATCCTCAGCAGTGAAGTACGAGAGTTAGTCCATACCATTGTGATCACTTAGAGTTAAATGGGGAAATTGTAATTTTTAGAGTCAAGTGTGATTCGATTGTTAGTTAGTGGATGACAGTTGCACATTATCTCACAATCTGATTAAAATTGAGATACCATTTGATTCCGACTTGATGGTTTAGAGGAATTACGTTTGCGTTTGGATCCTAATGGTTCTGTATCTTATTCTATATAGAGTGTAGTGTGTGTACACATAAATTTGCCCTCTACTGGAGTACTCATTTTATTTTTTGAATCATTATTTCAGTAGTACCAAGTTTGTTGTTTCTTAGATATGTATCGAAAAGCTAAAAGGAAGCTTTTTAATTAACCAGCTAGTCAAAAGTCGTCAGTTTTCTCTATGATACTAGTGTATTAGGATTCGAATCTGTGATCCAATTGTAGAAATTAGAATACTTTCTCATGTTAAATACCACTGCCTAAATCGAATTAGTTGGGAGCACAGTCCGAATCTCTTGATGTGGTAGTTAAAATCTGAACATCTGATAATTAAGCTGGAATCGTTTTCATTGTAACATCATGGTCGAAGATTTTACAACTATTCTATTTTAACTGTAAAGCTCAAAGTGTATCTCAGTATTAATTAATAATCTCAAGTCAATCGATAGAATTCGACCAGAACTAAAGAACTTTACAGCCTGGTAGTTGGAAGTGGTCGACAAGAAATCTTATACCCTAGATCTTGTACTATTTGACATTCGTTAACATAGCTTGGCTGAAATGTTGAGCCAACTGATACTTTCTATAAGGTCCAAATCTTCTTCATTTAGCTTCACTATTTGAAACATTAACACTCAGCTATCCGACCAGTAATTGAATTCCGATAGGACCGATATACAGTCAAAATTATTTAATCACCGAGTAATAATTAACGATGATCAATTGGCTTTTGAGGATTGTTTCCCCAACTGATAGCAATAATAATATTATTATCTAAAGGTATTTTTAATGGGAAGAATACTATTGAGTTGTATTTTTAAATTCAGTTGATATGCTTTTACTGAATGATCATATGACATGGAACTGTCAAGAGTTCATCGTTGTTATTTTTTGATGTTGATTATTTACTGATGATGAGAATAATAAAAATAAAAGTCACTTAATATTTATCAGTATGGGGGTTGTGGAGATTGTTAAGTGTTTGGTTGAGATCATGAATTAATTGATGTTAGACCACCGTTGGAAACCTGGAAGCACTGGACGACCGTTTCGTCCTAGTATGAGACTCCTCAGCAGTGCGCATCCATGATCCCGCACCCGCGGGATTCGAACCCAGGACCTACGGGCTCCGCGCCTGAGCACTTAACCATTAGACCACTGAGCCGGCATCCAGTGGTGTTAGTGCTCAGGCGCGGAGCCCGTAGGTCCTGGGTTCGAATCCCGCGAGGTGAGGGATCGTGAATGCGCACTGCTGAGGAGTCCCATACTAGGACGAAACGGTCGTCCAGTGCTTCCAGGTTTCCAACGGTGGTCTAACATCAATTAATTCATGATCTCAACCAAACACTTAATATTTGTTTATAACTTTCATTAAAAAAGTAAGTAAACACATGGTGGAAAGCGAAACGAAGCGTATTTAACCGCTGCACTAGTCTCGGGTTCGATTTCCTCATGAGTTGTCGTGGATACGCGTTGTTGAGGAGTTCATTGCTGGGATAAAAAGGCCACCTTGTGCTTCCAGGTTTTCAATAGTGATCTAGCTAAGATTAGTTCGTGATATCAACTATGAAAATACTACACTATTGTTTGTTTATTGATGATTGTTCAGTTTCTTTGGTTGTGTGTTGTGTTTTTGTTGTGGACTGAAAGATTCAATTGTGAAGCTTTGATGGTCATCCTTTCACAGTGCTATCATCATTATCAATTCTCGCTTCACATAGATTAATGATTCTGTCGGCAAATGATTTTTCTTCCTGAAATGTTGTCAACTTCATTTATCGGTATATTATCGGTGAGTAGTTCACTATGCGGAGCTCTGACCACATAACTGGTGTGAGCTTTTCCATTGATTTTGATAAATAAACGTCTGTCTCATTGTACAGTTATTAACGAACTTATAAAAATTGTAAATTTTGCAAATGCCCTGGTACGACCGAGGGTGGGAACAGTTCACTCTTCCTCTCGGAATGCTCTCACATGGCCACGTGCATACAACCACTGTCAGGGAAGTTCTACTCACTGCCTTCTCACGGCACCGGTGTTGTTTACGAGATTGAAAGGACGAAAAGCGGATGTTCAGCGCTTTAATCGGGTTAGTGGGTACGGAGGATCCACCTAGGGGAGTTGAAAACCCTGATTCCAAACCAATGATGCACATGGGCTCCAGGATCCTGACGGAACTAATGGCGTATGAACCAATCGTTGGTGACTGGCTACCATGGAACTGTATCTCCTTACGTTGCTCAACTGCCTTGTGGACTAAACTTTTATGTCAAAGTCTCAGGGTGTGGCCCCTTAAGTAAACTACCTAGTTTGGTTTGGGAACCCAGGTATTATCATCGCCCACACAATAATCAAATGACTTGCGTGGCGCATATGCATCCGGTGGCCCTTGTACCAATATTCATGTGATCAAATAAATAAGTAATAATTATAATTAAAAATTTTACGTAGTTTTTGATTACATTGATCCTATTTAGTTAGTAATCCCGTACTGACCAGTCAAAATTTTATTGATAGAAAGTAATCTGTGTAATTTGATAATCAGTTTTGATTCATCTGCGTAATCCAACACTTTGTACATCTGCTTTTTATCTAACATGATGAAGTTTACCTAAGTGTTGTTTGTTTGTTTATTTATTTAGTAGTTCGTAATGATTCAAACTTGTAATTTTGCTAATTGAAAACCAAATGTTTAATCTGTTGATTAACGATAGTTTATTATGGAAGTCTGATGACCAACGTACTTTCCGATGTTGGTCGTCGATAAATTGAGATAATACTACAACACTTTAGTCAGTCGTTAGTCATAAATATCATAGAACCTGGGACATACTTTTGCACTGATGCATGTTGTCACATCACGTCAGCACAAGATTGAAATTATCAAGGTAAATAAATACCCGAGTGGTAGAAGTACTAACGTTAGTATAAGTATTAGTAAAGAAAATAATGGGTAAAGAAGATGATTCGAGAAGGAAAAGTGAGTTCTTGAGACAAAAAATTATAAAGTAATTTTATAATTGAAATTTCTAGGAGAATACAAAGAGTGGATACATCTACTTTCATTCCAATTGATTATGATACATGCACTGAACATCTCTATCCATTGGTAGTTTGCATTTATCAACATGGCTCAAACCAACAGTCAATAATTTCATGAACTAATGCCATGTTTTGGTTTGGCTACTCCTAGTTCTCTTCCAATCTACCCATACTCCGGTCAACGTTGGATGTTGAGATAACCAGGAGTTAGAAATACAACTATATGTCTCAACCACCCTAGCTGGTTTATTATTTTTACGTTGTATTTTATATCTAATCTCAGCATTGTTCACTGACCTCTGTTGCAAGATTGATTGATTCACTCTGACTGATCATTGTTCAGAAATATGCTATCGATAAAATTTAATCAACATTAAAGATTCGAACTACATGACACTGGTTATTGCTACTCAGTGAACAATTTAAGCTTAGTGATAAGTATGACCTTTAATAATCCCCCAAAATGACCTTTAGAGTGTAAAACCAATTTTTGGCCATTCAGAATTCAATTTAATATAAATGAATGGTTAGTTACACTACTTACTTACGCCTCCTACTCCTTGTGGGGGGAGCATAGGCCACCCATCAGCACTTTCCATCCAACCCTGTCCTGGGCAGTCCTTTCAGCTCTTTCCAGTTGTTATTCATCCTTTTCATATCTGCTTCAATTTCCCTACGTAATGTGTTCTTTGGTCTTCCTCTTTTCCATTTCCCTTCAGGATTCCAAGTTAGAGCTTGTCTCGTGATAAAGTTTGGTGATTTCCATAATGTATGTCCTATCCATCTCCATCATCTTTTCCTAATTTCCTCTTCAGCTGGAAGCTGGTTTGTTCTCTCCCACAGTAGGCTGTTGCTGATGGTATCCGGTCAATGAATGTTGAGTAACTATTTATAATTACCTGTACCTTCTTGATGATGGTTGTAGTAGTTCCCCAAGATTCAGCTCTGCCTGTAGCTCTTCTAGAGTTACTGCAGGTCCCCAGCCCGGGTAAAGGAGGAGGGTTGGGAATGAGGTTAGCGACCTCATTCCCTAGAAAACTGACTCGCTAGAAAAAAACGCTAACTAGATTAGTTACATAAAACTTTCGAAAAGTGTTTAAATTAAGATTAAGAGTTAAACTTAGAAATTATAGTTAAAATTTGAAGTAGGATTTTATGAGTTTAAAAAAATATTTTTCTTAGCTTATTCACTTAGCTACAAGCTATTTATCATTGTCTTCTTTATTTAAAAAAATTCCTCGTAAAACTCGAGTAACTCCTATATTAAATCAAATTATAAGTAGAGATGAATAGTGGCTAATAGTGGAATCCATAACATACATTTTGTCCCATCTGGGATTTGTCAGCTTCAACATAACCAATACAAAAAATGAATTAAAACAGATTAGTTTCATCAAGTAATGGATAGTTTTATCCTTCATCTTTCTATACACTTATTCTTTTCTTCATATATCTATCTTATAGGTTTCTTTTACCAGTTTGTCTAGTTATATGCAATGATATTATGGCATATGTATTTGGATTTTTCTATGGGAAAACACCACTTATTAAATTGTCACCGAAAAAAACATGGGAAGGTTTTATTGGCGGTGGTTTATCCACTATACTATTCAGTATATTACTATCTTATATTTTATTAAAATATGATTATTTCGTATGTCCAATTGAATGGGATGATACAAAAGGTTCTTTAACAATGAATTGTACTAGAAATCCTGTATTTATAGCACAGATCTATGATTTACCGAAGTATTTAGTAAGTTTCCTTTTTATATTAATCATCACTCATTTATGATGTTCCAATATTTTGTTAGCTATGAGGAATTTTATTCATCAGTTGTTAGTGAGGTGTACTATTTTCAAGTCGGCTATTTCTAATCTCCCTCCAACGTTACGGAAAAGACAGCATCGCCACAGATGCTAGTTGTATAGAGAAAAACATCTTACTACTTCCCCATCGGGTTATGAGCTTGTTATTTTTCGTCTTACTTTTAACAAACCTGGATGGTATGGTAAGACCTAATGAAATGAATGCTCCAGCCAGTATAGATTTTTGTAGACCGTTGTTGCATTCCAAAATAATCACATGATAGTGATGCTTGTGAAATATATATCTTACTTACATTGTATCTGCTCTGTTTACATATCCCTCTAATGACAACGGGATATAAAAAATTGAATACGAGTGTTTCGAAAGTTTATACTTCATAGAAAGAGATAAGAGATAAAGAAATAAAATATGTCAACTCGAATTCATTAAGCGTGATCCACTACTTATAGTTCGACAGAAAATAGAACTAAAGACATGTGATGAAGAAAGTATGTGATAAATGCGCATACACATGTGCTCTTATAAAAAACGGTTATAAGTGAATAATTGGCAAGGTCAAAATATATATAGATAATGTGTCAAAAAGAACAGGTTAATTGTTCTGTCCAAAAGCCAGAATGACCAATATCGGTATGACATAATACTAGACGCTACCAGCTCAACTCAGTTTTCGTGATATACAAATCCAACTATTGTGTCATGATTACGACTACTATCAAGTTTTATCTTTTTTTTCAAATTTTCTCACTAATGGTTAGTTTTGGAATGATGTGGTAACAAGAAATATTAACTACCAAATTTTAACCGTATCTATTTTAGTCAAACACATGGTTCCGATGATATTCAATAATAATGGTTACACTAAGTTGTGTTGTTTGAAGTTGGAAGTGTCGATCTCTCGGGGGTTTCGATTCAATATAAGTCGTAGTAGTGTGGTGTGTGCTACTGATGTCGATATAAGTAGTATGTATCACCAATCGAAATTGAAATGCCTGACGGCAGAAGATTAAGAAGATCTAAGAGAAGAGAACGAGAACAGATAATGATTGCTGTGGAAACGAAAGAACAATGAAGTCTGAGACGATTGATTAACATTTTGCAAATGAAGTTTTTACTGTATGGTTCTCAGATTTTACTAAGTTGTTCTGTAATTTTGTATTCAAATATATTTGATTGTCCCATCTGTGTTCTCGTTCACTACAATAGCAGTCGTCTATTAGTTACTGGCTTCCCGGGAAACTTGAACATTTTGGATTGAACTCCATGTGACCAACTGTGAATACATCACACTTTTGAAATGTCTCAGATATATGAAGGCATAACATTTGCTCTATTTGTATACAAATTGAAATGATTTCTTGTTGATATATTTATTTTTTTTTAATATTTCATTCGGATGGTTTTTAGTACTGTGTTTTTTCTGATTTTCTTTTCCTCCCGCCTGCATATATATCTATATCTGTATATGTATAGTTCTTTCTTCCAATACGTCAAATCACTTGGTATCCATTCTTACAGCATTGTTTAATTATCAGTATATATACATCAGTTGTTGGACCATTTGGTGGATTCTTCGCTAGCGGTTTTAAGAGAGCATTTAAAATTAAAGATTTTGGTGATTTTTTCCCTGGACACGGTGGTGTAGTTGATCGTTTTGATTGTCAATTAATAATTGGAACATTTGTATTATTTTATTATAATTCATTTGTTCGGTAAGTTGTTCAATGTTTCTGTGCATCTGTGTGCGTATGTACACACACTCTTCTTGTCTCTATGGTTTATATTCAAATGATAGGACAACATTTTCTTCACTAATCATTATCATCATCATCATATTTGTGTGTGCTGACTGGGATACTACAAAAATACTCAGGACAAACTAGGTGGTTTGTTTTAGGATCTAATCCACGAAGTAACAGAATAATGTCAATGAAATTTAGTTGCATGTTAGCCAGCAACTAAAATAGGTTTGTAGATCATTTGTTTCTTAACAATCCTTGATCCCACTATTACACTATTTAGTTTGAATTCAGAATTTTATAACTACTCTGGATAGCGTTTACTTCGTATCCACTACAAAAGAGCATTTTGAGTAGAAAAGTGGATATTTTCCACAATCGGTCACACAAGATTACTTATGGGGCAAGTATCTGATTACTTTTTGTAGGTATATTGTCCAGTAATAACGTCGAGATTGCATAATTCATCTAATAGTTAGGAATTGTCAACTGGATTCCCACTTTTGATGTTTTAATTGGAACTAGAGTTTAAAACAGATCATTATAAATAAACACCAATACTTTTCTAAAATAAATGTAATCCACTTGTAGCCATATATCATACAGAGTACATCCATTCAAGGGAACTCTTATTGGAGACTAATTAAAATACAATATTAGAAATTATAAACCGACAACGGCGTGGCTATAATTTATGAACGAACCAATCAGATATAAGATGACGAGTCTTGGATTTTGGCGCGAAATTTATCCATACATTTGGCAAAATATGATTTTGACATTATAACCGATGTTAGTTCATGATGAGAACCCTAAATCTAATTTCTAACCCTAATCATCAACTGTAAATCATACCTCCAATTCCTCACACTGGTTTATAACCCTCATTTAGTCCTAGTTATGAGGTGAACACTCTCAAGGTCACTTGCTTTAATGTCACTGAAATATTGTCCATAAATTATTGTCTCACCCCGACAACAACGAAAAAAAAACTTTTTTTAACCGTTGTATGTTATTTTTTGAATTTTTAACACGAAAAATATCATATTTTTATTATTTTTAATTAATGTACTTTTATACATGGCGATTGTAATTTATATGAACACATGTATATGTATGTAGTTGGGTACCATATATTGAATTGGTTTCTATATGACCTGATAATTCATTTAAATAATTGAAATTAATCTGTTATAATGTTGTTGTACAGTATAGTTTCTCAGAATTCGGTAATGATTTAATATGTAATCAGTATATAAGTGGATTCAACTGACTAATTAAAGGGAAAGATTCAAAGTGAGGAAGAAAATTTTTTAACTAAGTGATTCAGGATATATATGTTTTCGTTCATAGATAAGTGATTTTTTTACTAGTTAGAGACAGTTCAGTATTTTAATTGACTTTTATCTGACTCCATTTAGATGGGACGACGTAGGGCTCATCAGTTTAGTGGCCTTTTATTTGACTCCAATTGGATCGTACGAATGATTACTATCGAAATATACACCATTAACCCTCGTATATTATTATCGACTTAACTTGCGTTAGTGAATAATGGCTCATATGCTTTCTCCTATTCGTTTCGTTTTGCTTTCTCTTCTTCGCATTCTCCGTTTTGTTTTTGTGATCGACTGTTCAGACCAACGATTGTGTGAAATATACATATTCGAAATTCACTCTCGTATTTAACTTATTTAATTCCGTTATTCACTGACGCGAGTTAAGTTGATGATAATATACGAGGGTTGATGGTATGTATATTTCGATATTAATCATTTGTACGTTCCAATTGGAATCAGATAAAGGGTCATGCTAAAGTAATTATCTGTAATTTTGCAGGAACTAGTGGGTCCTTAGAAAATTTAAATAAGTTATACAAATTGAACATTTGATTGGTTGGAAAAACAGAAGCACTGTTAGGAATTGAAATGAATGTATACTAACTAGATGGTGAAATACTCGAAATATATAAGAACTTGTTGTGACTTGTGGACTGCAGATTCGAGCGCAGCGAATTGCCGATCGGACCAAATACTCATAAACACATAAGAACGGCCTAGAGTTCTGATTGGTCCCGCTTGCCTGTCTAGCCCAGCCAGTTCAGTTCAGAACTCAAGTCTCAGCCTCTGAGATATGAGTCGTTATATTTCAAACATACTCTGTTTATATACCAATCAACCCGACCACAACGTACCAATAAAATAGAAAATAACATTTGTACAATAATTAGCAAGATGTGGTTGTGAATGAGGGAGGTAGCGATTAACGGACAGGGAATAATTCATGAATGGTAAATCGTATAATAATAGTTCATAGGTCAAAATAAACCTCATAATAAGAGGAGCATGAATATGAACAGTTTAGTTACATAACAATTATACGATAAAAATATACTCATAATATTGGTCCATAAATGGATCCCAAAAATTACCATTCATTATTCTTATCGGGATACAACAGAACTATTCTGTCAACTTTATTCAAATGCTCCACATAGAAAAGTGAAGTATATATAATGATTAGGGAACCACGAAAATGCGTATATAGACCACTGATTTCACTTGTAACTTTCATTCAGTTTATGATAATCCATTCAATATGTGTGTGGAACAGTGACTTACTCGTTAAGGCATTCATTTTTCATCTAATAGTTCGTAGGTTCATACTTAGCTTCATTCAATTTAGTGTGTTCATAATATCGCTGGCGTGGTTAATCTCAAATTGATCAATAAATTAAATAGTCTGTAGGTAACCAACTATTAGAAATCATACCGAAACTTAATGGGTCAGACAATCGTTGCTTGTTTACTTGATCATCACGAATCTACATAATTTCATTATTCACTAAAAATGCGATCGATCATGGGACATACATTAGATCAATCAAAATGCAGTGAAATTATGAAGTGACCAGGGAATGACTTTCATTTCAGAAGACTGAGACATATACCATTAGTGGCTTAACTTTGAGATAATAGAGAATATTTGTAGCCGAGGATGGGGACATTGAAGATGTTATGTGTTTTCTGAGCTAGATAGATTGTTTAGTTGTAAAGCTTTCATTGTCCTTTAGGGCAACATCATCATAAAGAAAGAGAATGAATGATTCACAACTAAAGTCGTCCATCCTAGAAAACACTATCTCGTATATATATAACATATGTAATGGGATTCAGATTTATTCTGCATAAATTATTAACCTTAATCCTCTTCGTTTTTCTTATCGTTCACGGTTTTTCTTTTTTTTTGTCTCAGAACTTATAGTCCTGTTTCTCTATTACCAAAAATCTACATTTTGCCACCAAATGCACAAATTCTATTTTATCGTCTACTTACGGATGGTCTTTATAAACGTGGTCTACTTCCTAATCAATTAGTAGATGCAGTAAATGAATATTTACCATCTACATCAGGATCAAGTTCAACAACAATACGACCAACTAGTTCATCGTCGTCATCGTTGAATAATGTTGAAGTGTAGAAAGTATTTGAAAAAAAAGATCAACCAATGAGAATATAAGCCAACAAGTGATAGTGTTACAAACACACACACACACACACACACTAGAGCTACAGACATTCATGTGCGTTTAACTTATTTTTCATACAGAAAGATGAAATATAAAATTACTTCGATAAAAATACTTCTACTAGTGGGCTTGGCGATTGTTCAAGTTTGAATTTTACAATGAGATTGCGATTAAAAATGTGTTGTTGTTCTCCTCCCCCCCTCCCTCTCACTTATCATTATTATTCTTATTCCCATTACTTATTTGCTAACATGCTTTTATTTTATACTTGCCCCTCGCATAGACAAGTGTATTGTAGATCATTAACATAATGAGATATGCACTCACATATATACATATATATATAAACCGCATACAGACACACACACACACAGTCACGCATTATGGGGTGTAAGACTAACGTTAATAACTAGTCCACTTTACATTGAAATTTGTTTTCAACTTTTAAATTAATTAGTAAATATTTGTTGTACTACTTACTAATTTGTACTACTTATATATAAGTAGTATGTGTTGCTAGCTGAATTGAACTGAAAGAAATCATTAAATACAAGCAGAAATTTAAAATGTGAATCATGAAAGTGTCAATACAATTGTGTTTTAACAGAATATGTAGAATTTGTTTCTTGTTTATTTTTATTGTAGAAAATAAAAATAAGATACTGATTTACTACTCTATTCAATCCAGTCAATGTAGTACTGTTTTAATTGATCATCATCATCATCATCATCATTTATTTTGTATTGTTCACTTATGTGGTGCATTTCCCTCTCTCTCTCTCTCTACGTGTAACCGGCTTGTATCTGTTTACATAACCTCATCATCATTATTATTGTCATTGTCAGTGTTATTATCTGTTTTACACCCGTATATACTGCTTACTATACACTCATTAACATAAATTTTCTTATCAATAAGAGAGTAAAAGTATCAAACATTAATAGGGGTGGGGAGACTGTTGCTATTTCTATTTAATTAGAGTTATGAATAATACTGTTATGTCATTCAATGATATATTCATTCTGTGATTTCTTCATTTAATATCTATGTGATACATATTGATGAAGTGTATCAATTTGACAGTGTGCATATATATATATATATATATATATATATATATATATATATATATATGTGGATATACATTCATATTTTCATAGATGCTTACAAAAGTATTGTGTTTTCTTTTTCTTTTAATTTTTACATCGTATCCTGTGTCACTTTGATACAGATGCATTTAATAAAAGTAATGATCTTTACACATATATACACTTCCACTTAATCAGTAGTGACACTTTGTTGTCTATATATAGTTTAATGATGGATTATGTTAATTCAATTGTTGATAGTCTTATTATGTTTCCTGATTGGAAAGGCTGTATGGTCATTTTTGTTTCGTCCATCAAATCATTCCATCTAGGTTAATGTGAAAGTGATATGATTGGGCTAAAATTGTTGTTCCTTGAGTATTATGGTCATTTGCTCTGTTTTCTCTTTAAATGATTTAAAAAGAATTCATGATCCATGATATGAGTAACCAAGACGTGATAACAAATGTTTCCATACATCTAATAGTATTGGAGGTTATCTAGTTCATAACTAACTAATAAATTGTGGGTTACTTCCTATGCTCAAAGTTCAAATAAGATTTATTGTGCTTATCTCAATTTATATACAAATCAGTAGTCGTTAGATATTTCAATCAAATTCAGTTTAGGACGGCGTATATGTGAATGTAGTCTGATTTAGTAATTTCATTCAGTAATGAATATTTTGTCGCCTTATGGATAAATGTAAATAGTTTACGAGGGAATTGAAGGTACTTTTGAATTGACAGCACACATTTTGATCTAGAAATTCATTTCTGATTGCATGATATTTCTCACAGTATTTGTTGTTATATTTTTTTGTTAACTGAGATATTACTTAAATGCTCAAATCGGAATCGGTGATCTTAAGGAATCGATTCCTGAGCCATTGGTCTAAGAGACTAACCCACATGGAAGTGGTGTGATGCGAGACGACACAATCCTATAGCTAGCAGTTTCTTTTTCCCAGGATCTTTCAGCTTAATTATACCACTGATTTGATATTAGGATTTTTCAACTCTTCTAGTTTAACTATTTGTATTGAAGAATTCGATTCCAGATCCGGAATCCCACTGTTGTTTTCTCATATCATAGGGTTTGTTCAAAACAAGGCTTCGTAGCTGTCAATTTGTCACAACTTTCTAACTAGGATTCTAGAGATCATTCAACTCAATGGTTCTCAAGATTTTAACAGACGTCGCTCAAAATAAAAATTACTGATAATTTTGTTGTAGTTTTCGTGTACATTCTTGAATAGAAAAAAGAAGGAATTTCATTAATTGGAAAAATCATTTTTTGTTGGTTGTGGGGAAAAATCTTAAGCCAAAGCGAACTTTCAATACAGTCCTATTTCAAGTTACTTTTTATATTTTTAGTGTGTAATTATTAAATACTTAAACTGTTATATTGTTGTGTTGCCCTACTTGCAGGCCTTCGCTTGATGCATGGACTAATGTTATGTATTTTACTTCGCCTATGTTATTGTCAATTTATTAAGGACCTATCATTCAGTTCTCTTCCACTTATGGAGCAGTTATGGCCATATTGTAGTTTCTTAATTCTGTTGATGTGCATTCAGGATTTTGTTCCATATATATTACTGTATTAGTGATTCATGAGGTCCAACTGTGTAATGAGCTATCTGCTTGCTAAATTTTGGTCGGTTCTACCTGTCGAGTGAGTGAGCGTGGAAAACTGCATTTTGAACCAATGGTCATCTAGTTTTGCTATAGGCTGTCATTTCACATTTATCTTGTCATTGGTGCTAAATGAACAGTCTAGGCAAGCAGTCGACACTAGGACTAGATCAATATAATTGATCTCCTGTCTTACGGTTCAATTCCATGGGTCTCAAATAAACTTAACAAGAGAATCTGTTTATTCTCACCGACACTAACTTTAAATGGATTGTATCGTTACTTATGAATTGTACAACCCTTCTATTTCTCTATATTACTTGTCATTTTTATTTGTAAAACATTTAATTTTAGGTGGTAGCTAGAAGTAATCGATAGCACAATGTGGATCTGGGTTTTGTGCTAGTTGACATATGTCAGCAGAATTTACCCTGATATCCATGGGCCCGATGTACCCCGGTGGATTCGATCTCGTGTCATCCAGCTTCTTATTCAGACACGTCACTGAGCTATTTGTGTAGCAACTAGTTTCTTGTAGGATTTAGATGTATTTACGATTGGACCCCTGTGATACGGCGTCGAATTCACCAAGAGGTATCAATTCTCTCAAGATTAATGAAACGTCTGGATGACGAGTGCCAAAAAGCGCGAAATCTTTTTCTAAGGTATCCTAGCAACTACTTCCGAATGCCACTTTACATCCTAACATAGTGCACGCGATGTTGAGTCAGTTAGAGTAGTGGCCGCATTGCTACCTGATCCATAGGACTTTATCAACACTAAAAAGGACTTGACGTACATGACATCGGTCGCTACTCAATGACGGATCAACTGTATAAACATCGTTTAACTACCTGTTGTATCAGGATTTATATGTTATGAGTAAATAAATATTACAATGGTTGAAATCATGAGTCAATTGAAGCTAGACAACCATGGAAAACCCGGAAGCACCGGACGGCCGTTTCGTCTTATTATGGGACTTCTCATCAGTGTGCCCCCACGATCCCGCCCCCTCGAGATCCGAACCCAGAACCCATCAGTCTCGCGCTTAACCATTAGACCACTGAGCCGGCCGGCAGCCAACGCTGTTAATATCTAATTTCAACCAATCCACGAAACTGAGCGACATATCCAGTGCTTCCAGGTTTTCCATGGTGGTCTAGCTTCAATTGACTCATGATTTCAACTATTGAAATTACTAAAATCTCCACAAAACCCCGTCTGAAAATAAACATTAACCGGAGAAACCTCTTTTTGTAAATTGATTATCTGTTAAAAATAATAAAACATCACATTTATGGTACAAATCAAAATCTCCAGAAATACAATACCACTTTAGCAACAGTGAGAAAAAAAAGATAAGTTGAACAATATACAGACATCTTGAGTTATTCAATAAGCTATTGAAAGTAACCAAAGATAATTTCTCAAGTGATATACTCATTTTCCAGGCCAGTCACTTCATTATTATCTGCGTTAGTTTGTTAAGGTCACAATATACATACATTGCTTAATGTTTGACTCAATCAGCTATTCAAATGTGAAAAAAGAAATTAAGAATGGTTCTTAAGAAGCTTTATGCCCAAAATTGAATGATCATGTATACAAATTATGCGTAAAGATTCACACGATACATAATTGGTCCAGATGAAAGCACATAGACTGACAGGTCCTGGGTTCGAATCTCGTGAGGCGGGATCGTGGGCGCGCACTGCTTAGGAGTCCCGCATAGGACGAACCTGAGCGACATGTCCAGTACTTCCAGGTTTTCCATGATGGTCCAGCTTCAATTGACTCATGGTGTCAACTATTGGGATTACTATAATATCCACAAAACCCCTTCTGACATAGAGATTGGCCATGATTGGATGAACAAATTACCAACAATATACCAGTCACG
The DNA here is from genome assembly GCA_944470375.2 of Schistosoma guineensis. Lineage (NCBI taxonomy): Eukaryota > Metazoa > Platyhelminthes > Trematoda > Strigeidida > Schistosomatidae > Schistosoma > Schistosoma guineensis. The sequence continues at coordinate 15,771,719 of OX103893.1, forward strand.
TCTGGATTTTATCGAGCACATGTCTAGTAATTTGGTAAACAAATTGATAACTTCAATAGTTGAAATCATGGGTCAATTGAAGCCAGACCACCATGATCTCAACTATTGAAATTACTATAATATTCACAAAGAACTTCTGATATTAAATTTATAACTGTTAAAATAAAAATAAAACGACAAATATGCAGTGATATAAAGTGTGAATGAGGGATGGCTCATCACCTAAGCACTCGACTGATTTGCAATCAAAAGCAACATCACTAAGCAGGAAACTAGGTTATTCTATGCAGTAAAATAATGGAATCATCTCTAAAATATTAACGCAAAAATGATATAGTAGAGTATCATTGATGATTAGATATAATCCAGTTGATAGGCCAATCAATCTTCAAACAGTTATCTCAATAATACTTGTAACGCCTTGGAGTTCGTGTCATTGGAATCTCATTCAATCAAGTATTTATCCCATAATAGACAGTATAAAGGATATAGCTGATTTTCCAGTTAAAATCATCGGGACTATCTAGTGTATTATTAAATTTATCAATGGAATTATTAAATCTAAATACTATCCTATCGGTGAATAGTATCAACAGTTTTGGTTTAAATCGAACCGAAGAATTGACAATACTTGATTACCCATTTGTGATCAAATCTCTTCTTCACTTGATGACCGTTATTTGACATCATAAACATGGATATCCAGATTTCACCAACTAATATCAAAGTTCAGACATGGAAAACAGATAACAGTCACTGAAACTAACACAGTATCAAACTCAGAAAACTTCCCATGTATTCTGATTGGTTAATAACAAAATCTTACGATGTCATTTTTATAGTTGGCTATGATCGTAGTATAGTATAATTTTATAGGATCTAACATGTAGTATTCATGAAAATCGCATGTGTATCAAGTTAAATTTGCTGAACGAAAGTATCAATTCTTGATAATAATAATAATAGTGTGATATAACTTCAAAACATTTTAGAATAATAGACGCCACATCATTTACCATAGAAAATACATTCAACAGGTTCAATCTCAAAACTGTTCATAGTTTGCTTTATTGAATGTATCTGAAGCGATAATGTTTAGAATTAGACGAATATGTTTTAATTTGCTGTATTTTTATGAACATTTTACATAAATACTTCTTTGGTGGTTTTCTTTTTTGCCAAACAATAAATAGTATTTACAAATGCCGAAATCAAATTAAACGATTGTTATGTATCGTCTGGTACGGCCAAGAGTGGGAAGAGTCAGCTCTCCCTCTTGAAATGCTCTCATATGGCCACGTGCATACAACCACTGTCAGGGAAGTTCTACTCACTGACTTCTCGCGGCACCGGTGTTGTTTATGAAACTGAGGGGACGAAAAGCGAATGTCCCACACTTTAACTGGGTTGATAAACACGGAGAGTCCACCTAAGGGAATTGGAAATCCCTGATTCCAAACCATTGGTGCACATGAACTCCAGAATCCTGAGGTAACAAATGGTGTATGAATCAATTATTGGTGACCGGCTACCATGGGACTGCATCTCCTTACGTCACTCCACTGCCTTATGGATCAGACCTTTAGGTCAAAGGCTCGGGGTGTGGCCTCCTAAGAAAACCATCTGCTTCGGTTTGGGTACCCGGGTAGTATCACAGCCCTCACACAATTCGAATGATTTGTGTGGCGCATATGTATCTGGTGCCTTCTTGTACCAATCTTTATGTGTCTAAATAAATAAATATTGTCTAGTACTGAATGATTGTACTACTCATCCTGACCATTTTAATGAATATCAGAATATGAAAGTGTATTGCCTTTTTGCTGTAGTGTGAAAACAACTCGTTTTACTTTTAAAGTAAATCAGTTTTATGTTTGGATTCTTTGATTAGAGATTGATTGGGCATGGTATTGAATGAGATTGAACTCGGAGGATAGAATTAGTTGATTCGATGTCACATGTTAGACATATTTATTTCGATGTAAACACTTTTATTTTTTTCCGAGGAACTAAGAAGAGAGATTCGGTATGATAAAGGTCAACTGTATATCTATACTATCTAGCCCATTTAAAATGCTACCAATACAACCACTAAACGGAACTGATATTTGTTTGAAACTCAATAAAATAGCATCTCGGGAAGTTGATTGATAATAATCTGAAGCTGTATGTCATATCATACTTCACAAATCGTGTCACATTTTGTCAGATTATTAACAGTACCAATTGAGGTAGAATAAGAGTTTTGTTGTCGTGGATTGTTTTTTATTTTTGTAAGATAGTAGAGATTTATCGCACTAAAGAAGGCTTATGAACTAGCTTATTCAACTCCTTAATTTAGTCTTCATTATTCATTAATACTGTAGTGTGCACATCTTTCATGAGAAATTATTTCTTTTCTAATACTAAGCTTCTTTACAGTTCTATGTTCTTTTGTGATTAGCTGAATGAAGTCTTTTTTCCATAACGTCACATGTACCATTGTGTAAATTAATTTTTGTGTAGTTTGCTCATTGAGTCGCAACGCCCAAAGCTTCGAAAATATTAAAGAGCAAATATTTATGACTACGATGAATAGACGTAAAAAACTAAGTAAATTAATACATGATACATGACTGTGCTTATATGCCATTTCAGGGTCGAACAGTAGTTGAGAGATGCTTAATAAAGCATACTATCGGATAAAGCTAATTACGGCGTTTATTCATTTCAGTCTTCTTAATCTCATAGCAAGTAAGAATAACGTACAGTAAACATGTGTATCTGTATATGAACCAGGCGATTGTGAAATATAGAACGAAGTTTGCATTTTTCACAGTATTCTTTTTTATAACTGGTAACTATAAATCAATTAAGAACTGATTACAGATTACCAAATTGTAGTTGTAACTGGGTATTTTGTTGGGGTGTTTTTTGTGGAAAAACTTTAGGACATTTTTTTCACATTAAGTTATTCCAACTGATTAGCTTTCAATCGATTATATCTTCTCCATTCCATTTGCCATTGTCGAAGTTCACAAACTTCTGGGATTTTTCTTACCTATAAGTACAAGAATGAAGTATTTATTCATAAAATGAAATGTGGTTAGAAATAGAACTTTTTTTTCGTATAAACTCACTTAGATGATTTTAAAAATAATTCAAATCATTGAGTAGTTCAATCAGTTCGTTATAAGCAATATACAACCTGATACATGTATGCATCGAATCAAGTTACCATGTCTTATCAGTACAGTAATTTTATTTTAACACATAGATATTGGTACAAGGAGGCACCAGATACATATGCGCCACACAAATCATTCGATTTGTATAAGGGCTGTGATACTGCCCGGGTGCCCAAACCGAAGCAGGTGGTTTTCTTAGGGAGCCACACCCCGAGCCTTCGACCTGAAGGTCTGATCCACAAGGCAGTGGAGCATCGTGAGGAGATGCAGTCCCATGGAAGCCGGTGACCAACGATTGGTTCATACGCCATTTGTTCCCGCAGGATTCTGGAGCCCATGTGCACCATTGGTTTGGAATCCGGTTAAAGCACCGGACATTCGCTTTTCGTCCTCTCATTTTCGTAAACAACACCGCCGCCACGAGAAGGCAGTGAGTAGGACTTCCCTGGCAGAGGCTATATACGTGTGGCCAAGTGAGAGCATTTCGAGAGGGAGAGCGGACTATCCCCACTGTCGGCCGTACCAGGGCATTTGGGGGCTAAGGTGAAGATATCAATAGAAATACTACAGTAATCAGTAATGACAGTATAAACTGTAATGGAAAAAATTTGGCATAAACTTTATGATTTGAGAAGTAAGAATAATTTCATGGTAGAAAATTTTCGATAATTTTAGGACTCATGACTTAAGAGAAGACGAACATCCAATACATTTGAGTCACTATGAGGAATGTCACTCAACATCTTCTTAGAATCCCTCTGATTTACTCAAACACAAGCTTATATTGCAAGTCAATGTATGTGGTGATTGTATATACTCAATAAATGTCCCAGAAACTTGAGTCAACAATGATTCATAGTTATATCAACTATCTTGCCACCTTTACGTAGCACGCTTTGTCTAACCTCAGCACATATAGTAAAATATGTAGTCTGAAAATCATAGGTTTTTACATTTACTCGTCATGTACAAATGGTTCCGAGTTAGTTATATTGTAGTGAACGAGAACACAAGTGGGGTCAATCAAATATATTTGAACACAAAATTATCAAACAACTTAGTGAAATCTGAGAATCATACGGCAAATACTTCATTTGCAAACTGTCGATCAATCATCTCAGATTGTGTATTCATATGAGATATTTCAAACTAGAAGAAACTACTTCAAATATACATTAGTACTCTATGAATTCTACAGTTCTTCTTCAATTGTTACCAATTCGTATTAACTGCTATCTATGTGCCAAATAATTATTAGCAATCCTATTAATTACTTAATCTTTAGTTCTCGTTGACCATCAATATTAACGATTATTTGTACTAATAACTGTGCTTCTCCAATCAGAATAGTGTTTATAAAAAGCAAGTGGACATATAGGATTTCTCATTTGAAATCAGTTAAGAAATTCTATAAGACGAAGAGATAAACCTTAAAGTGGTAGTATAACGGAACAACTATACTGAATAACATTTTGTTTAAGTCAAACATTGATTTAATGGTTGGATTAGTTCACCAATAAGTCACATATGTTTAAACCCCAGTCTAACTACATCGTTTTAAGCAGACAGTTAGTATCTCTGGCCGCCATACAAACTATAATTAAATATAACTCATTTACTAAGTCTACATTTATGTTTTCAGAGTTCAGCCACACTTTTTCAAACCAACATAAGTGGAGCGAGATTCAAATGTCACTTATTATTAATCAAATATACACCTATAAACCGGTCACTAAAAAAATCGATTTGGTGAGACTATAATTAATGGACGAATCAATAAGATTTAGGGTAATAGGTATTGAACTTTGGCGTAGAATTCATTCATCCATTTGGTTATATAGCATTTTGATATTTTAACTGATATCAGTTCGTGATAAAAACCTTAAATTTAATTCTTAACTCTAACCATCAACTATAAACCATAATTCTAATTCCTCACAATGGTTTATAATCCTCATTTAACCCTAGAGAGCAGATAAACATCCTCAAGGTTACTATAGCGTAGCTCAAAACTCGTCCATAAATTATAATCTTACCATTGATTTAAGGTAAAAAAAAACTTTCTTTGATGGAGATTTGTTCTCTGAGCTGGGTGGTTTGGTCATGAAGCTTTCATCGTTCTTTTGAACAACATCTTCAGCACAAAATTCAGGTGCTGATGGTGTCATTCAAATGAACAATGAAAGCTCCCCTACCAAACCATCCAGCTCAGAATACAATATTTCATCAAAATCATCCATCTGAGCTACAAATCTTCTCCACCATCTCAAAAACTTTTTTAAAAATGTCATTATCAAGTATCTATGACAAAAGAATTAATATTTTAATTCATTCACTAGAATGGTTACTATTCACATTGATGACACGTGACGATGATAGAAGTTTAAACCAATGACTGAACACTTCCATCTCAAGGTCATAAAATATAAATTCAGGCGAGATTATAATTTACGGATAAGCCAATCAGATTTAAGATAACAAATGTTGGATTTTGGCGCGTGATTCATTCATCCATTTGTCTAAATATCACTTTAGCATTATAGTTGATGTCAGTTCTTGATGAAAACATTGAATCTCATTTCTAACCTTAACGTTCAACTGTAAATCCTAATCTTAATTCTTCACACTAATATATAACTCTCATCTAACCATAGTCGGTAGGTGGACATTTCAAAGTTATTTTAGTATTACTAAAAGGTCGTGCATAAATTATGATCTCACCAAAATTTATATGACCATTTTGCAATGAAGGTCAAACTGTTAAATTCAAATTTTGTTTATGTTAGAATAAATAAATAATGTATGAGAAATCAACAGATAGTAAGTCAGTCAGTCAGCTACAACCTAGGACCAGGCACATATATGCATCGATCCAAGTTACCATACCTCATTAACACAACAAGATGAACATCAAATTCATAGAGGTAGTCACTTCAATATATAATACAGGAAGAACGAAAGGTATCAAGTAATTTTAATCCCAACCAAGTGGTCTGCATCTACCAATATGGCTTAGACTAGAAGTGAGTGACTTCAAGGAACGATGCTAAGTTTGGGTTTCGCTGGGCCTAACTTTCTTCCAACCATCTTCAATACTAGTCAGCAACCAACAGATAGTACTTTATATTGATTCGAAAATATCGTTTATACGAATTTATTTTGCTAGAATAAACACAAAAACGTAAATTCAGTCTTTAAAGTCTAAGCTATGAATTGTATTTTTTTTCATTTTTCATTCTTACAAAACTATCTAAATCTGTTATTTAATATAATATACCCTTGTGGGCGAGGGTAATTTTACATTGGTTTTCAGGAGAACCAGACATCATCCAGGTTTAAATGTTATAACCCGAGCGATACAGCTCAATCTCTCTCCACAGGAGAACCAGACACCATATAGGCTTTAACGCTACAACCTGAATAGTACAGCTCAATCCTATAGCGCAACCACATAAGCACCAAGCACCATGGTGGAACAAATCTGTGGGTTTTTTTTATAATTATCGCAGATTAAATGAACAGAGCCAAACAAAATCCAGAGCAACATTTCAACGTGATAATATGTTAAAGATTTGAAGGAAATGAAATAATGAATACATTAGTTGTTTTGAAATTTAATGTTTCCAACCACAAAGTTCCTATTGTACTGTGGAGTCAAGTGAAAATCCTCCAGTCGGATCTTTCTACTGGTACGCATATTTTGAATCATTATCAAGCAATTTCATACATTTTGTAAGCAATGATGGATTGTGGCTAGCAGTGGAATCCAGGATGCGCGTTTCGTCCTATTTGGGACTCGTCAGTTGGATGTACCTGCACCTCAGAGTTGATGTTCACTCTAGGACTCGAACTCAGTACCATCCGCTTCAAACGCCATCGCGTTATCCACTTAGCTACTGAGTCCTGTTAGCCACTTGCTTGTGCAAATCTGAGATGCAAGTACATCCAGCTGACGAGTCCCAAATAGAACGAAACGCGCGTCCTGGATTCCACTCCTAGCCACTATCCATCATTGCTTACAAGAAGCTTGTAAATTAAGGCAATATCGAGGCATACTCACACTATGCACATATGCCGATAATAGACTGATCAATTGCAGTCTTAAACTTCAATGGGAAGATACAAGCCAAATAATACCAAGTGAATTCAATTTCATACATGTTCATGATATCGGGAAATTGTTACTCATTAATTAAATTTCTATTCTGCTAAATGTGTAATGAACGAACGTTCAGTTGTGAAAGACCAATTTATTGTTTGTTGTCAAATTACACAATGGTTTAGTAAAATGTGAAAATCATACATCATTTGCATATTCTCTTATAAGTTTCATTGCTCTTTAATTTCTGTTTTTATTATGATTGTTTTCAGTTTCTGTTATATCCTAGCGAAGATTAACTTACCAGTAACTTCTGAAACCTATTAATCGACTAATATTATCTATATATTGTTATTGTATAACTATTCAGTAACTAGACTGTGTATATCCATATTCCTCTTATTATAAGCTTCATTTCGACCTATAGGTTATTATTGTACGATTTACTGTTCTTACGTTATGTTCAGTTTATTGATTACAGTCTCCCACGTTCACAGCCATATTTTGGCTTTATTTTGTATAAATTGTATTTCATATTTTATGGTGCATTGCGGTCTGTTTGGCTGGTATATAAACCAAGTATGTCTGCGGCAAAGTGGAAGCTGTTATTGTTGTTTTGGACTCAACTGGGCGGGTTAGGCGAGCAAAGGACCAATAGGACGCTAGGCTGATCAGACCACTCGGAAGTCATTGTTTTAGTACAGTACAAGAGTGAATAAGTCATATTTCGATTGGCGAATAAATTACGTGATAACTAGCTGGACTTAAAGTCACAACGGTTTCCTTCCCTATTCTGTTCATTTCAATATTCTGAACCTTATGCTAGCAGACATTTCACATTTGAAAGATGTTGCATACTATTTATATCTGCAAATATGAGTAGCATACACCACTAATAAGTCAGTTTAATTCAATTTTTCCCACATTTTAGTAGTATTATAGAAGAATGTGAAAGCAAAGTGATAAGATAAAACTAAATTGATTTCAATACTATTTGATCCCAGGTATCGCTGGGCCTAAGTTTCATGGTAATTCGATTTCATCAGTAAGACACATCTGAAGTATTATTTAAAAAAACCTTGATCGACAGACTTTCATCAATACTAAGGCCTGGACAACAATACAAATAGTTACTAATTATCAATAACTTTGTATAAAGTGATTATTAGTTTAAATAAAGTAATAGCGATTAATAAATCTAAAATCTTCCTGCTACTAATTCGAAACATTGGCCTCTGTTTAATTTTAAATTAACGTAATCTATATGAATTTCAAGAGTTGAGATCATGAGTCAATTGAAGCTAGACTACCATGCAAAACCCGGAAGTACTAGACTGCCTTTTCGTTCTATTGTGAGACTCCTCAACATTGCGTACAATAGGACGAAACGGTTGCCCAGTGCTTCCAGGTTTTTCATGGTGATCTAGCTTCAGTTGACTCATGTTCTCAACTATTGAAATTACTATAATATCCACTAAACCCCCTTCTGATACTAATCTATATGAGTTTATTCACTTAAATTTGAAGTATACTTAATTGTGAAGGCTAGCGATACCATTCCAGTTACTAAGACTGTCATAGATAAAGCAGAGTACAAACCTATGATTTATCTGTTAAAAGTTGTGTATTTTAACTATTACGTCACTGAATCATGAGCATTTATTTGTATAATATATTTGAAAATGATTTTCATGAGATCTGAACTCTCATAAAATAACCATTTATAGGTGATCTGTGAATACAAGCAATATAAAAGTGTCTACACAATAAGCCTATATCATCAATAAAGAGTAACTAAGACAGTTCTGTGAAAATTAGCAAGAGAATCACAGGAGACAAATGATAATTAATATAACGCTATAATCTAGTGATAGAAACTGTAGTTATTTTTAAAGTGGTTAATGTCAGTAGAATCAAGCGTTTTGACAAAACAACATTAACATTAACACCATTGGATGCCGGCTCAGTGGTCTAGTGGTTAAGCGCTCACGTGCGAAAACAGCAGGTCCTGGGTTCAAACCTCGCGGTGGCGAGGTTGTGGATGTGCACTGCTGAGGAGTCCCACAATAGGACGGAACGGCCATCTAGTGCTTACAGGTCTCCCATAGTGGTCTAGCTTCAACTGACTCATGATCTTAACCATTAAAGACAATATTTACTATTTATTCCACCCGGAATGATATGACTTTCATGTGTTTATTTTTAAACAAAAAAGTAATTTTTATTTATCATATTATAGATGGAATATTCAAACAATAAACTAGGCTTAATGTATAATTCTGCCTTTATATGACGTTCCTTTCCCTGTATAATAGATATTTCAAGGTCGATCTTGATTGTGTTGCGTCAGGAGAAACACATTTATCCAGTAGGGTTCGTTGTGATCAGCCCGTTATGTTTATCTATTCGTTCACCTATATTGTGAGTAGGATTGATGACTTTCTAAATAGCGATGGAGACATTCAATAGTAAATAATAGCCAAGACCTTAACACTTACTGATCCTTGAGCTCCTTTCAACCTAGTAACCAATTAGAAGATGATTGTAAAAAGCAGACCAATTCTCTATTGTACTTAATTCAATCATAACACAAAAACTCATACAATAATATGCGTAAAATATTTGACCACACAGCAACACAATTAAGAAATCATGATATGTACATAACTCAGTCATAAATGATACAAAACCAGAGTGATGCTGGAATAATTAATCAGTAATAAATCTGGGACGATAAAACATGTGACAACGTTTTGTAGGTCAAATGAAAGTTTAGAAATAAGCGGATATAAAAAAAACAGATCAGCCTAAGCGTTTACTAATTATACAATAGTAATATTAATGATAATAATAATCCTTCATATGATAGTCTCACAAGTAATACTGTCACATTGTACAGACTGAATTAAATACGATATGATCTCTTTTTCTTTCAAGATCTTCCTAACTGTTGTAAATGAAATAAATGAAACTGGTATAGCCACTATATAGGGATTCATATAGTTTAATACAATAAAGAAGACAAGATTGCAAATGAAGATCATATTATGCCCTATAACAGTAAATAAGAGAAAAAAAACAGACCTAACCACTGAAAAATAACATACAGTAGACAAAACACTTTTAATTTCTTATATTTGGAGTTAATGTGCATCGAATGATGGCAGTTCGTCAGCCATCAGTTGAGATGGTTGACACACATATTACATATTCCCAACCACCGACTGCCCCGACGAGCGATGTTTTATGATTTAGGAGTAGGTTGGAAGAAAACTAGAGGCGGACACACAAAAACATGCCATAAATCCATGAAGTCAGTGAAAAGTGGACTGAGCCTTGTTGGTAGGTGTAGACTACCTGGTTGGCATTCGCGAAATGATAGCAACCGATGGTTAGAGACCTTGAATGACATGGTTCAAAATCGTTTACAATGGTGCATATGCATCCACTCTTTGTGTTCTCCAAAATTCTAATCTTCTGAATTCTTCATATCCATTTCTTGTTTTTCTCCTTCCAGACTTATTTCACTGGATTATACTCCTTGAATAACATGTTCAAAGCCTAATGCTTCCGATTACTGCTTATACTTTTACTACCTCTACCGTTATGGGATTTGAATCGACAATTGTATCTGTGTGTTGATGTGGTATGGCAACTTGAACTGATGTACGTACGTACGAATTTCTACGTTGTTGCTGAATAACCAACTGAGCTAGAATGACACAGGTACTCAATGCTACATAATTTCTATTAGCTGTTTATCGATGGTTCAATTGTAAACATAATAAAGATTGAAATTTGCTAACATATGAACACATTTTTAATCATGTTATTGATTTGAAATCGGTGAACATAAAGTATACGAACGACCTTGACCTACTTTTTAGCCGAACCGACAACAGCTTTCAACTATGAAACATTTTAGGATGAAATTATAATGCATGAACAGATTGAACATGAATGATAAACTTTTGTATGTGATCTATTATTATCATCGTTATTTTCATTACATTAGTTATCATAGAAGGAAGGCTTTTGTGGTAAAAGTATAATTTAAGAACAAATCAATCATAATCGAGAATAAGACTTTTAGATCTTCATGCGAAATTCAATCATCGTGTAAAAGGAGCAGTAGAAATACAATAAAAGTATACTATATAGATGACCTTAGACGACTTATCAGTCAGTCAGGAATCACTACCTAGTTATGAAACAACTAACAATACAAAGCAATGAAATAACAGTGGAATAATAGCTTTGATCTGAATAATTAACCGTCACAAGACAAATCATCCATTGTGATAAAAAAAGGCGGCACGATCATACATATATCTATATATTAGGAGACGTGCTAGTGTTGTGAGTTAAGTTTATAACCCCACAAAATTTTCATGACCAACTGATATCATTTGTGATATCTAAAGGTTAGAGTTAGGTATTAAGAGTTAATCTGCATCAATAGGCCTCAGTATACAAAAAGGATGAAGTAAGATCTTCAAATACGACACGGAGAACACCAACTCAGTCACACTTCATGGAGAAACTCTGGAAGATGTGGAATCTTTCATGTACCTGGGAAGCATCATTGATGAACAAAGAGGATCGAATGCGGACGTAAATGTGAGGATTGGCAAAGCAAGGACAGCATTCCTACAATTGAAGAACATGTAAAACTCAAAGCAACTATCAACCAATATCAAAGTCAGAATCTTTAATATGAACGTCAATATAGTTCTGTTGTATAGGACTGAATCTTCTAGAACTACTACAACCATCATAAAGAAGGTACAAAAATCTATAAACATTTTTCTACGCAAGATACTCAATATCCGCTGACCTGATACCATCAGCAACAGCCTGCAGTGAGAGAGAATAAACTGACTTCCAGATGGAGAGGAAATAAGGAAAACATGTTGGAAGTGGATAGGACATACATTGAGGAAATCACTAAAGTGAATCTCGAGGCAAGCGCTAACTTGAAATCCTGAATGGAAACGGAAAACAGGAAGGCTGAAAAACACACTGCGTCGAGAAATGGAAGCAGATATGAAAAAAAGCAACTGGAAAGGATTCCTCAGAACAGAATTGGATAGAGAATGCTGGTGAGTAACAGGAGTAACAGGCTTAAGTAAGTAAGTAATTAAGAGTTAAACTAGAATTTTGAATTAGGGTCAGGGTTAATACTAAATATATTTTGTTATATCCCAATGAGTAGAAAAATTGTATTTCTGACGTTTCGTGACTTAATGTAAGCCACTTCTTCAGAGTAAATAAATAACCGACATTAAATTAACACGCCAGTCAATGGTTACATACGTTAGATAAAAATGATTTTAGAAGAAGTGTATGTTGCTCAGATACTGACGTGTTAGAATCAGAAGAGTAAAATTTGGTTAGTACGAAAATTAACCAGTAAGATATTACAAATATTTATTCACGTATTAACTTACAGATTAATTAATAATGAATATTATCGTATAAATTATACAAATATAACTACTGATCTAACTGTAATTCACTCACTTATTTCCGAAGTCAAATAAGTCCATATCATCAGACTATGTGTTCTTACAACACCTTGTCAGGTTTGAGTCCTTCAGTAACAAACACAAATTAGTTAAACATTCCTCAGATAGATGACATTGACAGACATAACAGATACATTCACTCTTTATTTCGCTCTAAACCTTGGTTTCTCCGTTCATATCTTTCCACTCCTCTTTTAGCTAACATAGAATAGATGAAATATGGCTAGTATTGGAACCCAAGGATAATGTTCTGTCCTATCTATGACTCGTCAACTGGATGTATTTGCACCCCAGAGTTGATGTGAACTCCAAGACTCAAATTCAATACCATTCAATTTAAGGGTTAATAACGGAATTCAAGATATTTGTTTCATACAATTTATAATTCATCAGCTGGATATCTTAAATAGTTGAATTCATGAGTCAAATGAAGCCAGACAACCATAGAAAACCTGGAAGCACTTGACGGCCGTTCCGTCCTACTATAGGACTCCTCAGCAGCACGCATCCATGATCCTGCCTCCTTCGGCGAGATTTGAAACCAGGACTGATCAGTTTCGCGCTCGAGTGCTTAACCATCAAACCAGTGAACCAGCCGGCATTCAACGGTGTCAATATCTAACTTCAATCTCTTCTGATAATTATTTAAAAGAGTTACTCACCAAATAACCTCTCCAATATGATTGTAATTTAATTGCTGCTTCTTCATCTGTCCATTGTAAACTAAGTGGTAATGGTTTACGTGGATGTTTTTTCAATTCTTCAATAACCCATGGTATATTTAATATGTGTTGTACATTTTTACGATCATAATCTTCTTTCATGTATAGATTATTTTTATATAAATAAAATGTTAAAAAATCCAATCCATTGAATCCGAAACGTTTTTTCTTGAAATTTTCAAAATAAAGTAATACAATTATGTGTTTAAATGAGATATTCAGGGGGAAAAACAAAGCAAATTAAAATTCTTTTCAGACAGAATACATAAACAATCGTACAAGGAGGCACCAAACAGATATGCGCCACATAAATCATTCGATTTGTGTGATGGCTGGAATATTACACGGGTGCCCATATCGAAGCAGGTGGTTATGTTAAGAGGCCACACCCGGAGCCTTCGATCTAAAGGTCTAATTCAAAAGGCAATGGAGCAACGTAAGGAGAGACAGTCCCAAGATAGCCGGTCACTAATAATTGGTTCATATGCCATTTGTTCCTTCAGGATATTGGGGCCTATGTGCACCATTGGTTTGGAATCAGGGTTTTACAACTTTCTTAAATAGATCCTCTATATCCACCAACCCGGTTGAGGCGCCGGACATTCGCTTCTCGTCCTCTCATTTTCGTAAACAACAGACCCGCCATGAGAAGTTAGTGAGTAGGACTTGCCTGGCAGTGGCTTTATACACGTGGCTGTGTGAGAGCATTCCGAGAGGGAGAGCTGACTCTCTGCACTTTCAGCCGTACCAGGGCATTCGAGGGGCATAAAACAAAAAAACAACTTCCGTTGATAAAGAAAACTAATTATTTCCATAAATCAGTCAATTTTTATAGGGTTCAATGTTTCATCTAAACTTATGAAGATATTTTCAGTAAATAAATGGAATTCATACAACTACAAATAAGTATTAAATTCACTTGGTATTGTTTGATTTGTATCTTCCCATTGAGGTTTAAGACTACAATTGATCAGTCTGTTATTGGCATATGTGCATACTGTGCGTATGCCTCGATATTGTCCCAGAGTGAACATTAAATCTGAGATGCAAATACATCCAGCTGACGAGTCCCAAATAGGACGAAACGCTCGTCCTGGATTCCACTGCTAGCCACTATCCATTATTGCTTACAAAAATACACATAAATATTAGTTTTCATTTTTGGACAATTCGTCATTTTGTGATATTCTATGATCAATTCTTCATTACCAAATAGTAACAACCATCTTATAACCATTCACTATTAATCAAGTGATGAATATTAAAATGATAAATTCCTAAAGTTTGTTTCATAATAATTGACCATTATCGCTAGTTTATTGAAGTTGGATATGTATGTCATTAGATATGACCACAATAGTATAATGATAACAAAAAAAATTACACCATCAACATTCACTGTTCTACGTTGAATTTCATATGGATAATGATTGTATTTGTGAAGTGATAAGAAATTCTTAAATTAAAACAAGACAGCTGTCTACTTCTTACTAGTTCTTAACAATTGTCTTGTTAAAGTAAATCTCTTTGATGATATCATCAATTATCTTTCTTTATTTAACTTGAACAAATTCCACAAACTTTTCATTTTGAAACGTATGCATTATTCAAATTGCATGGAACATTTAATTTAGGCAATTCTTCAAACAGATACACTTATTGTATTAATTTTAGATTTCTTATTCTATACAACACACTAAACGATGTCTATGTTGCGTAGAGACAATTATCCACTTCAAACAATAAGTGAATGGTTGTACAAAATCTTGGATGGATTAAACTTAATACCATTGGATGCTAGACCAGTGGTCTATTAGTTAAGCATTCATGTGCGCAAAACTAAAGGTCATGGTTTCGAGTCCCACATACAAGATCGTTGATATGCACTGTTGTGGAGTCTCATACGAAGACGAAACAATCATCCAGTACTTGTAGATTATCAATGGTGGTCTATCTTAAATAGATTCATGAATTCAACTATTAAAGTATCTGGAAATGTTAATCATTTCATATATATATATTCTTTCTTGCTCAATAAATAAAACAGATAATCAATAATTTGAAGGTCATTTTTCTTCTAAACCAATCATAATACACAATTCATGTTAATATAATTTGTTATCTAATTTGATACAATAGACTTTCTATTTATAGATAAGATGATAAATGTTCAATGTAAATTTCTACTCATTTTGTTTGTTTTACGACAGAATTACTTCATGTGATCAAAGTCTATCCTTTCTATTTTATTTAGTGTTACCAGATCTGCAAATGATAGAATCATATTATACTAGTTAAAATCATGATTCAATTGAAACTAGAAAACCATGGAAAACCTGGAAGCATTGGACGGCCGTTTCATCCTAGTATGGGACTTCTCAGTAGTGAGCATCCACAATCCCTCCGGTGAGATTCAGACCCAGGACGTATCGGTCTCGCGCGCGAGCGTTTAACCATTAGACCACTGAGCCGGCCGGCATCCAATGGTGTCAATGTCTAACTTTAACTAATCTACGAAATTGCGCCACCGTACACCATTTTCTTCACTGAGGTGATATTTTACAACAGACCTGGTTGAACTCCACTGGTCACGGCTTCCCACTAGAACTCCAGGAAATGCCTCTTGAAGTCAGTCACTAATGAGCACATGATTATTATCAGGAGTTTTTTAGAATTTCACTAGTGAAATTTCTAAAAATCCCCACAAAACCCCTTCTGATAAAAATCATATCAATCATAGTTCACCTGTATTTACACACAAAATAGAGTATAAGATATTCGTAAGTTACTAGTATTTGATCATAGATGCCTTAGAAATATTACTCGCATCTGTTGGGATCATCGGGTAAGTAATAGTGAGGTTAGATGCAGAGTATTAAGTAATGATGGTAAATCAGTTGATGAGGTTGTGAATCTTCATTGACTGAGATGGTTGGGTGACGTGTTACGTATGCCTGAACATCAATTACTACGACGCTCAATGCTGACTAGTGTTAGGCATGGTTAGAGGAAAGTTAGGGGTGGCCAAACCAAAACGTGGAATCAGTGCTTGAGGTCATTAACTTCGAGTTTGAGCCATGTCAGTAGATGTAGACTACTTGGTTGGGGTCCGCGTGACCATCGTAACCAACAGTTGGAGACTGTATGTGACATGGCTCAGAATCGATCACAATGATGTAGGCGTATACACTCTCTGTCTTCCCCTTATACTATGAGATCAAAATCACTTCATCTTTCTTTCTACAAACTAATTCCTTCTTCCTGTACTATATCCTTACATAAAATCTTTCATTTATATGTTATGCCACTGAGTTAACTGCTTCTATGAATCCGGTGTTCATCTTGGCAACTTGGACCGATGCATACATGTATCTGTTCCTAAGTTGTAACTGAGTGACTGACTGTATTTATACATATATATGTATATACTACAATGCCCTTTTCCTCAAAGCAACACTTCAGTTAGTCAATCAATGAATAAGTTATTCTATTTACTTGATATCTATTATTTTCCTTTTAGAATTTTGAAGATTCATATCGGTGATAATATTAACTATATTTAGATTTCATCTGTTAATAGGGAAACGATCAGTGGAAACTTCAGAATTAATTGTTATGTGAGTTATAAGAGTGAGACTACAATCTATGGACGAACTAATCAGATTTAAGATAACAGATCTTGGATTTTGTCGCGTAATTCATTCATTCATTTGGTTAAATACTATTTTGGCATCATAGTTCATGTCAGTTCAGTTCAGTTCATCATGAAAACATTGAATCTAAATCCTAACCCTAACGTTCAACTGTAAATCGCAATCCTTATTCCCAACAGTAATATATAACCCTCATCTAAACCTAGAAGGTAGGTGGATATTTCAAGGTCATTCTAGCATTGCTCAAAGATCGTCCATAAATTAAAGTACCACGGTCCCGACCGAAGCTGCTACCTTGACGCGGTGGTCGGGCTTGCCTATCGTGATGACCCAACCGAGCTATATTGGCTGGAACATATGTTCCTGTAGGTTCTACCATGCCAGGCAGGTCGATTGGAGAACGGTAAGACTAAAAGCAGCAACTCAAGGTCTGAGGGCGAAGTCGTACTGCTGACTGTAGAGGGGTGTGACAGCAGTAAGGTGTTTCCTTCAGACTACCAGCATGACAGCGATGCTGCCTTCCCACAAGGAGAGGTGGGGTTAGAAAAGGTCGATCCTAAAAATGTCACACCTCACCTTACCTCACGGATTTCCGTCTCCGGCGGTAAGGCCCTTTGAAGAACGGAGCTAACACATTAAAAACCTTCCACGAAAAGGCCGTGCGCGACCGGCCTCAAGCAGTTGTCCCTTGGGCTCTGCGGTCACGCTCCCAGGTAGTCAAGACCAACACTAATCCAATTTCCTTCTCAGGTTCCTCAAGAAATACCCTTCCACGATGTGGGCAGCCGGGAAGTGATATCAGCCCTCATACCCGTAACAGCACACGAGACCAAGTTGGTCACATTCAAATCCTTCCTACACCTCCTAATACCTATCTTATCTCTATGAATAACCCTCCTCACGTCTCTTTATCACCTCGCACCGATAGGGCAAACGATTCGAGTACGTGGGTCGCTATTCCTGGTCTCCTGAAACCACGCTCTAAACTAGCTCTCTTAGAGTGAATCCCAGTAGACAGTCGTTTATGCGCTGTTCGACTGAACGGAGCAGTAAGGATCCGGAAAGATAGGGACACTCGTCGTTGCCTCTTCGTCGTCTCTGCCTATTCTCCCACTGACTGCAGCTCAGATGATGTAAAAGACGAGTTTTACAGAAAGCTTTCGGACCTTCTTCGAAAAGGTAGTAATAGTGGCCGGTGACTTTAATACTCAAGTAGGTAAACTAAGCGATAAGGAAAGACACCTAGGTGGATCTTATGGTGTCGTGGCTAAAAGAACAGATAATGGCGACCGTCTGTTGCAGCTATGCTCAGATAACCGCCTGTTCCTTGCAAATACTAACTTTAAGCATAAGGAAAAACATCTTTTAACATGGCGACCCCCTAATTCGTCCCAACGTTAATTTATTGTCGGGGACACGTTAGATTCCCAGAACTCACTTGGAAAAGGTCCTAATTTTGTAATTTTATTTAGAAAATTTGAATTTCTTTGTTTTCTCGAAAAAAGCGCTCTTTTCACCTTCGTGTCGTATTTCCCACTCTGAAGAATCTTAAACGCTATTGGTTCGTTGTGTCTTTTAGTATGCTATTTTGTAACCCTTCCCAAGGACGGTTTTGTGCTGTGCTTATATGTTTTGATTTGTATCTGTTGTTATCGCTCGTGCTTCTGGATTTTTGCGAAATATACTTCCCCGTTCGGACTTCGACTTCTTTATGTAGTTAGCGGGGCTGGGACGCAATAGAATAGCTAGGTTACTGGTCTTTGGTTACAAGTCTTTGTTCAGTTCACAGACTAAGTGAACTGGTAACCACTTCAAACCTAGCATATTACAGTCTAAGAGTGAATAAGTCGTATTCCAATTGGTCAATAAATTACGTGACTTAGAGTCACAACACTATATTATCCATTGTGATACATAACTTTAAAAAAGGTATCTTCTTATTAAATTCATACAATAAAAACTATCATTCATATTGAAAGTTCTATTGTAGAGATACTTCCAAAAGAGATGAATGATTTTATCACATATCTGAGCATTAAAATATATTCTATAATAATGAAGAGAATAAAATGGGTGGAATGAGTTATTTGCTTATGAATAGAAGAATAAAAGCTAATGGATTTTTTAAAAAACTTCTTTTAATTATCTTAAGCTTTCTATGAAAACTGATTAAGAAATTAAGCTATTGACTTAAGGGAATAATTGAAGCAATTCACACAGGATGTACAAATGTCAACAAGAGATATCAATGGGAAAATTCAATACAAACATAAACAATACAAAAATGAATAAACACTTCATCCCATTACATAAGATAGTAACTATCTAGGTTTAGTAACTGGGTAGGTAAAGAGATGGCGTTCGAAGCGAACGTTACTAGGGTCGAGTCCTATAGTGAACATCAACTCAAGGGATGCAAGCACATCTAGCTGATGAGTCCCAATTAAGACGAGATATGTGTCCTTGATTCCATTGTTAGCCACCAATTTTATTCATATAAATAGAAATTATTGTACATTATTTTTGTGTTCACAGTCACATACTCTTCAAGAGTATGAAAAATGTTAAAATATTAAAAAGTACACTTAAATACAAGATAAATAAAGCAAATAATTCAAATGTAGTGACCTATAAAGGTTGAGTAGAGTAGTGACCTTGATGATCCAATCAAATAAAAGTAAAATAAATATTTAAAACAAAAAATCACTGGACCAATCAGAAAACAATTTAAACAACGATTTAATTGAACTCTTAATTTGTTCATTATTAAAATTTAAAGTATCATGAATTAAGAATAAGATGAGAATAATATAGTGACTTAGCTTCGTTGTTAATCCAGCAATTTGATATTAACACCATTGGATGTCAGCTCAGTGGTCCAGTAGGTTAAGCGTTCGAGCGCGAGACTGAAGGCCCTGGGTTCAAATCCTGCGAGCGAGATAGTGGATGCGCACTGCTGAGAAGTCTCACAATAGGACGAAACGGCCGTCTAGTGCTTCCAGGTTTTCAATGGTGGTCTAACATCAATTGGTTCATGATCTCAATCAAAAATTTGATAACCGTTATTATATATAATTTATAACAGTGTATGAATTCAAAGGGCAATAAGAAGCGGTGACTACAATTTATTAGTGGATAGTAAAGATAACAAAGTTACAAGTACAACGAGTAAATTTGGAGAAGAGTGGCTAATTTGTGTAAGTGAGAGAATACACAGGTGAGTTTGTAGTCAAATCGAACCAGGGGGGAATGAAATAAGGCAAAGGCAACTAATGGGATTCGAGCGCATACATAAGAAAGAGAATGATTCATTGAGTAATATTTAAGCGATCTAAAGAGAGGGAGAGAGAGAGAGAGTTATGTGCGTAGGCTGTTACATGTGATCATAATAAATATGAAGAAATAGACGAACTGTTACTGTTCGAAGAACATTGTCTATTAAATACGTTAATAAAATGGCTTAACCTAAAATTAACCATAATCGAAATTAATCGTAGGAGTGTTGTTATAATTGTGTAAAACTTTAATCATTTCAAGTCAATGTTAAGTTAAACAAAAAAAGAACAAACTTATTGTGAATAGATTATCAAGATTAGAAGAAGAAACTGATTTATAAGTTAGGATTACTTGTTTATGGAATATTTATAGGTCACACATGTTTCAACATTTTATACATTATATTGTATGATTTATTACATTACAACATCCCGTTTATTCAAAGCAAGAAAATATATTAACTACTTCAGAGACTCCTCTTGAACGCTACATCAGTCAGTATCATGTAACAGATTTTAAGCTTCTGGAAAGTGTAAGTACGTAAATTATTGGATTAACTGATTTCAGTCAACATATTATTACTAGACTCTAGTTTCTTGTTTATGTTATCGTCTAAGAATATCTTACTAGCTCTATTCCCAAGACCTTTATCTATCTTTCTTATTGAATTTCTTATTTAGTTAAAATCAAAAATCTTATTTAAATATCGGAATAGTTTGGAAATAAGTAATCTGTGAAATTTGAGTGACTAGCATTGCAATTCATTCCAGATGAGAAAAAAATAGACATTTCGACAATCACCAATTATGTGTCTAATAACTCACAGAAAAGATGCTGTGACTATGAAATCCAATGATGTTAGAATTAAGTCATTCATTACTGATGATATTGGATAATCATAGAGTTATATCACAATGTGACTAAAGTTTAACCTGGAAACTATTAGATGCCAAATAAGCGGCCTAAAGGTAACATACTCTTCAAGAAGCTCAAAAGTCGTGTGCTCTATCTTTTACGATGTTTTCGATGCGCTCGAAAGTTAATGGATATTACTTTCCTAATTCAATGATGGTTGGACATGAATCATGATCCCAAGTATCTTGTCGGAAGAGATAAATTCTTCCTTGTGATAAATATCTACCAAATTCATATTTGAATCTTTTTGAAAAATATATAATTGTTATCACTATTTACAACACTTGATAGAAACTGATATGTTTATTACATAAGCTACTTATCAGTTAATTTCAGTAGACTAAAATATGTAGAAAAAATTGCATATGAATTTTAGAGAACTATGTACAAATTATATGTAAAACGTCAATACCTCAAAACAGTGACTTCGTTTAGCTTGTTCAAGCATTGCTTCCATGGCAGGCAAAAGTATAGGAAATATGAAACGTTTTAAATATTCTCTTGGAGTACCTATTAGAAAGGGAAAAATAAATAAAAACAGGTTTTCCATGGTTGTCTAGCTTCAATTGACTCATGGTCTCAACCATTGAAGTTACTACAATATCTACAAACCCCCTTCTGACATTTGTGTTTATTGATAAAATGACATCCCGTACATTACTAACGCCTTCTTTCATAAATAATGTAATACATTCATGTGTTTTAAAAGTCATTTCCTGTCTGAACGAATCGATTTATTCTTAGCTACCAGAGTATATTTGAATATTCGGAGACTCTTCTATCCTTAATTTGCAAGCAATAGAAAGACTCTACTGAGTTTACTCTTATAAGTTAAATTATATCATTATTCTATGACAAGACTAAACTGTTAATAATTCGATGTGTAGTCTAATGTGTTGTAATATTACTAGCAATATTAATTCTTTTAATAGCGATTTCGATTATTGTTGCTAGAAATAATTGTGATATACATTGCATACTTCATTATCATCATCACCATTACTGATCATTATGACCTGACAGATTGGTTGCCTTTGAGAAAAAGCATGTCACATTACAAACAGTTTCATTAACATGTTGTAGAAGTCATAGTTACCCGTAGCGTTTATAATGTGAACGTATAACACTAGGCAGTTAGTCATTAATGAAATTGGAATCATTACAAATATGCACCAGTTCGAGCTTAAATATACTTATAATTAACGCAGAGAGGTTAATTTAATAAAAAGTCTAGTGGAAGGAAAACGAGGCAACGTTAGTGTATGCGATTTAACAAATACTTATTTTATAGAATATGGTTCATAAAAGGAAGGAAGTGTGGTCAAACTGTAACACTTAAGAAAGATAAAGAATAAATGGATCTCAGCTACCGTGATTGATTTTATGTCTTGCTGATCAAGAGTCACATTGCTGACTAGGAATTCTTCAACTTCCGACAAGGTTTAAACCAAGAGTCAACAACTTTGTGGCCTAATGACATATTACGGTTTGGTTACCACTAACCTATGAAATAAAAGCGTTTGCAATGATAGCAAATTTTGCAGTAATCATTATCACCATCATTCTCATTATCATCGCGTTATGATCTCTAATCGATAAAACCACAAAATGTTTTCATTATGGATACAAAATGTTCTGAAGTTCATAAAATTATTGATATATTTAGTTTGTGTAGTTTTTATTTTCAGTCTGTCATTGTATCAATCAAGTTCGAGTGATTTGTATGTTTGTCTTAATAACTGAATCAGAAATATGCGTGACTGTAATTATCTGAGTGGATAAAGTTATAACAGATAACTCGTTACTGATTTATTTATTTCTGTCTTAATTACTCTTGAATAAGATAAGAGAATGACATAGATATAAATTAATCTAACAAAACTAGCCATCATAGTGTAACGAAAACGTTTCGATGTATATGCTGTCGATTATGCTAAAATCCTGACCCCTCCCAATGATTTCACAACATTTTCAAAATATGCGTTTTATAAACAAATATGACTGACTTTTTAAGCAAAGATAGATGGTGGCTAGCAATGGAAACCAGGACGCGCGATTCGTCCTATTTGGATGTACCTGCATCCCCGAGTTGATGTTCGCCCTGTGACTCGAACCCAGTATCTATCCCCCCAATCACCATTGGGTTATCCACTTAGCTACTGAGTCCTGATAGCCACATGCTCGTGCAATGGAGTGAGGTTTAAATTCACTTGTTGTTGTTTTACTTGCATCTTCCTATTGTTATTTAGGACTGCAACTGATCAGTCTCTTGTTAGCATATGTGCAACTCTGGGATGCAGGGGTAGTGAACAAGAACACGACTGGGGACAATGGAACGTGTTTGACACAAACTTACAGAACTTGTTATTAAAATCTAATAACCATATAGTAAATGCTCAATTTGCAAAATGACCATCATTTGTCTCAAAATGATTTAGACTTCATTGTTCTTGCATTTTTATACAAATTGCGTTCAGTTTTCATTCTTGACTGTTCGATCCTCTTGTCTCTTTGCTGCCAGACATTCTGTTTCTGACTAACGTCATATACTACTTAGGTCGATAAAAGCAGCACGCACCACACAGGTACATCCAGCTGACGAGCCCCAAATAGGACGAAACGCGCGTCCTGGATTCCACTGACAACCACTAGCCATCTTTGCTTATAAAGCTTGTGACTAAAGGCTATATCGAGGCAATCCGTACAGTATGCACATATGTTAACATGAGGCTGATCAATTGCAGTCCTAAATAACAATAAGAAGATACAAGTAAAACAACACTAAGTGAAATATGACTGATCAACTTACATTTCTTTGCATAGTCTGAGTTTGGCTTCAATAATGCACCATCCATAGATGTATGTTGATAATCGTCACATGAATTTTCTGGTGATAATTTGAAGGACTTTATTTAATTCTGTTCTCATTTACAATATTGAGTATTACTTGAAGAGTTTGAAATGAATCAGAGCTTAAAGTTGTATTTTTGTAGACTTCTTCGGGGATTAAACCATATTTTTCTAATTGAGAATCTAAAACAGAATTTGAGATAATTTTTTTGAAATCAATAATTTACTGTTAATACTCATTTAAAATAAAGATCACTTTGCACGTTAATGGTCTGTAAAGCAAGGCTGTAACTGGTTATGGACGTCATCAAACATTCTAAATTCTTATTTAAAGAAACATCAAGCTGATATGCTGAAGCGGATATGTGTTACCATGCACAGACATGCTAATACAAAGATTTGAAACCCCTAATACAAATGAAGAAACTAAAGTTATTATAACATCTCACAATGTGGAAATGAGGAATCGGTAAAAAACAAGTTTCAATCTTAACACAAGTGGTTTTACTAAACGAATAAAAAAGAAACTAGCTATTATAATAAATATCTCTACTGTAAAGACCTAATGCCATTCTTGTCCTGAAATTATTCTTGATTAGTGTTATTTCAAGAAATTTGATCAATGGTACTTAGCTTCTTTGAACTGACCAAAATTGTTGTCACTGACTACTTCGGATGATATCTTGTTACGATAAGTTGTTAATGGGGTCAGATCTATCGTCTTTCTACCAGATTTATCACAATGTATATCTAGAAGAAAGAAAGAAATATTTGGGTGCCAGCTAAAAAATAGAGCTCGATCATTTTCGACCAAGAACTCTGGCCAGAACTTCTACTTTGAACAAAAACAATAAATATGCCAATAATACTGATATAACAAACAACAAATGAAATAGGAAAACAAGAACGCTGAGGAACTGATAAGAATTTCACTTTGACCGTTTGTCTAGAAGTTCGCAAGTGTAGAAGTAATGCAGCATTATAAATTGGTCAAAAACCAACTATATGTAATGATCTTTAGTTCTGGGAGGTCTTAACTAGCCTACACTACTTATTATTTATTTGCGTAAAGCGGATCACTGAATCATTATCTTGATCGAAAAGCAAAATCCCTTCACTTTAGAGAAGAATACGAAAACAATAAGCTATGGACATCTGCTTCAGAAGCTGTTATCCAGGATAATGCACTTAAGACATTGAGTGATTCAGATGCAACGAAACCAACAGCACCAGGATAGTTAATATTAATGTCGGCCATATAAACTGGAATATTCATGGACTATTCCTAACAGTGATATTCAGATTGTCACTGTACCGATGACCGTTACTTCTACATTGAAAGGATGGTATGTAGTCATCTTTACCCACAAGACCGTACCTAAATAGCACTCATTTCCGATCAGCCTTACAAAGACAGTTTCCAAGACTTGACGAAATTAGTTGAAACGTTATTATACTTTTTGAAACTTGTAGCGCTTTAAAGAACAGATTATGCAGCTTAAAGTGTACACTTCTATGTACGACAAACCAGTAAATAGTATGACAGAGCTGACCAGCTCATTCGAATAAAGTTTACAGATGACAAAAGTTCTGGATGAGTGAGTATAATGAAAAGCATGTAAGTTTAAAATCCTCGTACTTTGACAATACTTTCCATTCCTTACCTGGAGAGCAATACACTTTGATGTATCGAGTATTACAACACAAGAATCGTGGTTGTTTATTCCTCAAGCAAAAAGTCATTAATACCATAGAACGGATCCGCCATATCATGAGAATGGAGTATTTGTTATGAAAAACACGGAAATATATGCCAGTATTTTCCAAGAACAAAACAAAAAACGAAACTTAGGTGTGTTTTGCTGAAAGTATTTCCTGAGCCAAGTGACATCACTTAACTTGAAGCGACTATCGTGACATGAAAACTTAACTAACTACTATTATTAATTTCAATACAACTAACCTGATAATATGTTATTCCATAATGTGGCCTTCGACATCTTTTTGTAATTGTCATTACACTGTTGCCTTAATAATGTAAGAATATGACCCATTTAAACAAATCATTATAACTTGAATTTTGTTCGTTCTCTTAGTTCTGGGTGAGTCTATGACACTCGCACTTTTTGAAACTTAATTTGGGTTGAAATAGGTGGTTATTTTATATGTAGGTTGGTTGCAACAGAGAATCTGAAATATAAAGATTCGTGTAGTAAGTACAGAAGGCCTACGGCCCATGTTACGCCTTTTCTAGTATGCTCCAGTCTTCTCTTGAATGAGTCAATTGAAGGTGCCGACACCACGGCCTCGGGTAACATGCTCCAAGTATTGATGACTTGATGTGAAAACCTGTATGCCACGGGTACTTTGTTCGTAATTGTTAGGTCCAAAATCATATATCAGTATTCTGTACGTTAAAACCAGATCTCTTCGCAGTCTGCGATGGGACGTAGTGAAGAGATCCAGCTTTTCAAGCCCCTTTTTGTATGGTAAACCCCGAAGTTATGGAAATACACGGGTAGCTGCCCTCTATACTTTTTCTAGGATATCCGAGTCACCTTTTAGACGGGGGCTTGCAGCCTGAACGCAGTGCTCAAGCTTAGTTCTCACTAAGAATGTGTATATTGTGATGAACACGGTAGTATCTAACTTAGTGAATGCCCGTTTTAAAGCCCAGAGTGTTCGAAACCCCTTAGCTGCAACCTCCCGGCAATGGACTGTCGTCTTGAGATCATGACTCACTGTCACCCCTAGATCCTTATGAGACCGAACGACAAGAACTGGCACTTCCTCTATGCTGCACCTATTAACCTTTGAATCCCCAAAATGCATGCAGACACACTTTGCCGTGTTGATAGGCATCAGCCACTCTTTAGACCAGTTAATCATATCATTTAAGTCTACCTGAAGAGCACATACGTCTGTGTCTCAAGTTATTACTTGCCAGATTTTTACATCGCCAGCGTGTAACAACATTGGGGACTGTACTATACTTGAGAGATCATTTGCATACATTATAAAAAGTAATGGACCTAGGACGAAACTTCGAGGTACTCCACTAAGTACTGGAGCACTTCTAATTTATTATTACTTTCTGTCTACGACCCTTTAGTACCGACCCATCACATAACAACGGCTCCCATGTATAACAACAGTCGCAACTCCTCCCAGTTACGCGTAGCAGACCCCGCTCGCGCTAACGTAAATAGCCATAACAGGGGCTACGAGTCTAACCATCAAGACTATTTTGTAAATAACCATACACTTCACAGTAGGCCTGTACAAGACTTTTTGGAATAAGACCCCTAGTGACACCTCTGTTGAAGCATATAGCCCAGGTTATTTCAAACCACATGCAAACCACAAATTTGTTTCCGCCATACAGTTTCCATCACAGAGTACTCCCACCCTTTCCTCCTGGGTAAACTCCCCAATCAACTTCATCAGCTCATTTGATACACCTCCCAATAAGTTTAACTATCAAAATACCGAGCTAATGAAGAACATCCAATCCCTCACATCAAACTCATCTTACACTCGCGAGGGTTACGACGACTTTATCCGAAAAACCCTCACCCATTTTAACTTAGTAGGCCACTTGCTTAATATATGTCTTATCAACGCTCGATCGATCTGCAACAAAAAGACGGATTTAGCCCTGTTTGTATCCATATATCAACCATCAGTTATTATGATATCTGAAGCATGGACTAACAGTAATATTTCCGACCGAAGCATATCTCTAGATAACTATTCCCTATATAGAAGCGATAGATTGAATGGACGAGGCGGAGGATGCCTTATTTACGCTCACTCTAGCCTGAACTCACTGCTATGTGATATGCCTGAACTAAACAAACTGAAGGATTCGGTGTGGATTGTATTAAAGCCGTCGAATTCCGTTACCTTACTGCTCGGCTGTGTTTATCGTCAACCTAACACATCAATAGATGAAATAGCAGTATTATCGGAGGTATTCACCCTAGCATCATCCCTCTCATTCACAGGCAAGCTCATTTGTGGTGACTTCAATATGCCCGAAATTTCTTGGCTGCCAGTCAAAGCGCCGAGACGTTATGAATCATTTATTGAATGTCTAGAACTTGGACAATGGACTCAGTATGTCGATAGCCCTACCAGACATCAAAACATCTTAGACTTAGTCTTTACCAGTGGCCTCATCCCCAATACTTTGTATATTGGAAAAAAGTTCCCAGGTAGTGATCATAACATTGTCATATGCAGCCTTAATGTAAAAACCACAACCGATAGAAGTAAAACCGTAACACTTCGTAGAAACTATCGCAAGGTTGATTGGAATAACTTCCACAATTACCTAAGAAGCACTAATTGGAGAACTTTCTTTACCTCAAACAATACCGACACATTAACCAATATATTTTATCACAACATCAAAAGTATCATCAACAACATCGCACCTTTAGAATACTGCAAACCTACGTTCTCCAAAGATCTCTATATACCGGTCAGTACAAGAAGACGTCTTCAAAGACATTGTACTCGATTCCACAACTTAAATGACTTTTCCTCTTTAGTAACGATGACAGAAATACTTGTCCGAACAGAGGCAATAACTAAACAAAAAGCAGTAGCACAGGAAAAACGTGCAGTCGAACTTAATAATAACTCCTCTGCACTCACCATACTACTCCAAAATAAACTTAAACGCTCTAAATCGAGAGGGAGTATATTCATTAAAGGCAAACAAGTATACGAAGATCCCAAACTTATCACAGAATTATTCAGTGAACATTTTTGTTTCTTACTAACTAACGAAAAACCATTTAATGATTCAGAACCAATCCCAGTAACTCCCTGTGAAATTACTAATGTAGAATTCAGTGTACAAAATATCTCCAAAGCAATCAGTACATTGAAACACTCCTACACTGATGGACCAGATGGTATTCCATCTAGCATGCTAAAACGTGGAGGTGATGACATGTGTGTTTTGCTTCTCAAACTATTCGCGATATCACTCTCTTCAGCGTGTTACCCTACTGCCTGGAAAACTACACATATCATTCCTAAAATTAAAACAGGACCTGAAGCAAACGTTGAAAATTACCGGCCTATAAACATAACTTCAGTGGTATCCAGAGTGATGGAAAAAGTAGTTAAGGCGGCTGTAGTCCAACATCTATTAACTAACAATCTCTTGTCGACCTCCCAGCATGGATTTCTTAGGTCCAGATCATGCGATACATGCCTAGTAGACTACCTGAATGATATAACTCTGAAACGAGACAGCGGACTCCTTGTATCAGTCCTATTCCTAGACTTTAAGAAAGCCTTTGATAAGGTCCCACACAAAAGGCTACTCGTCAAACTAAAGTCCTTCGGAATACACAACCCACTGTACTCATGGTTTCCTTCGTTCTTAACAGAACGTAAACAGATGGTAAAGTACAATGACTGTCTCTCGTCCCCTAGACCAATCACCAGTGGAGTCATCCAGGGAAGCGTATTAGGGCCACTTTTGTTTCTTATGTATATAAACGATATATGTAACACCATAGAATTCGGGAAACCGTACTTATATGCTGATGATCTCAAAATAGTATACAGCTATAAGCCTGAGACACTAAGCGAAAGTGTATCCCAGATCCAAAAGGACCTCAATAACTTAACTATATGGAGTGAAAAATGGCAATTACCATTTAACCTCAACAAGTGAGGGATCATGCACTTTGGAAAGCATCCCTATAAACCGCGACTTCACTTAAATGAATGTATAGTCCAAACACTCGAATCAGTACACGATTTAGGAATTAATTACACAGGAAGCCTAAACTTTGAAGAACATGCCACCTCCATTATTTCTAAATCTAGACGGCTAATTGGTTTTATAATGAAAAACTTTTTCACAACAGAGGGTAAACTTACTCTCTACAAAATATGTGTACGACCCACCCTTGAATACTGCTCTTTTGTCTTCTCTAATATGAATATCGCAGACAAGATAAGAGTAGAAGATGTTCAAAGACGTTTCACACGTCAACTACTAGGATATAACTCGAATCTCGATTACACAGACAGATGTAAGCATCTATCTTTAGAACCTTTATGGCACCGTAGGCTAAAACACAATTTAATATTTCTCTACAAAGCGATATATGGGCTCTCCTTTCTAACCTCCTGCCCGACTATCACCCACGACCCAGCCTATAGACTTAGAAACAATGCATATACACTACTTACCGTAAAACACCAAAAACAAATGCGTTGTAAGTTCTTTACAGTACGGTACAGTTTATTGTGGAACAGGCTGCCAATGCCTATCCGTAACTGTGATATGTTTACCAGATTCAAAAAGCTAATAACCCTATTCCTAGACTCCAAAGAGCTTCAACATTACCTTGAACTCCCGCCCACCGATGAGGCACTTTATTACGGACCGGCTAGTATCTAGAAAGAACAAAATTATAACAAGTTCGACTGTTACTAATCTGAATATAACCAAATCACAGGATATATGGCTTATCCTTTCCTATTATTCATTGTTTATTAATCATGATTTCATGCCCCTAACCCTAGCTTTCAGTCCCCAAATTTCTACAGGTTAAATGTACATTATTCTTCCTAAAAGTCATGCTTTTTTTTCTACTTCAAGTAGACAGATAGCTCAATCTTATGGATGCTGATCTACTAAGGCCGATCATTCAAAGCTCAAAATTTGGCCACAAAGTCTTGTGAGTTTCTCAATGTTTTATTTTTCTCACCCTAAAATCCTTCTCTTTTTTTCTACAATTTTATACCCTCTCATATCTTTTGATTTACTATTAATCCTTACTTCTTTAAACCATTAGTTATTTTCATAGCAGTGTGATATACTATATGGACATCTAACCCATAAAACAGACTTTTCAACTATCTGATTTGCTTGTAACATGGACCTAGTAGAGACAGTGTATTCCAACTATGTGCTTTGATTAAAGCATTAATCATACTTACCACAAACGTAAGAGAGCCTAACATCACAAAAGGAGGGAGGGTGGCGTTACTGACCAGCAAACATGAAGGTGGGGAGATAACTTCAATCCACCCATGTCTGTAGGGCAGAACATTTTGTTTAATTACGGCTCCTTATGGTTTAGTGGGATGCCACGGACTTATGGTATTGAAGCTGATTTATCACGCAAAATACCTCTTTAAACCGTGTTACGAACGTTGAATTGGTTTCACTTCCTACCCAGTAATCCTATTACAAGCAAACTAGACAATTCGCTAATATACGAAGCCCACTCAAGACCCTATAATACCTGAGAGAAAAACAAATAAAAAAACGAAAGGGGCTCTAATAGCTTCGATAATAAAAGGAAGATAGACAGTTGTATATCACAATACTGTTTCTAGCACTATATTTTATTTTATAATCACACATAATCTTATACTCTCAGCTCTTTTCTGAATCGTCTCCATTTGTCAGTTGTATGTCCACTCACACCTCGCTAAAGCTTATTTTCTTTAACCTATTAAAGTGCTCTTTCTTAACAAATACCTTAATAAAAGAAAATTAGACTGAGTAATCATGCCTTAAACATTCCTACATAAATATTGGCTACTCTGCCTCTCGTGCTTTCTTTTACTTGCTCCCTCTTTCAGCCCCCTTGAGATATTGAACAGGTTACTTCATCCTGCACCATCCTTAAAGCCTTGGATATCCCAAAGGGACATAAGGTTGCGATTTCTAGAAGCTCATACCTTCAATGGACCTATTCTTGACCATCAGTCGCACATTCACAACGCAACTCTCGTGAAGCGCGCCAACTGTAGTATTGATTAAAACAATCTGCATTCATGTCTTATAAATTTTCAACCCAGCTATGTAATTTAATACAGTGTATATTGTATCATTTGTATCAATTTGATCTTGCCTGTAAACTGGCATGCCTCATGTAACAAACTGTTATTTGAGAATATATTATTATTATTATTATTATTACTAGTAAATCCTTAAGCCATTTTGAAAGAGGTTCAGCAATACCATAGTTTTCTGACTTCAATGACAGTCTATTAGTTAGCACCTTGTCGAAAGCCTTAATGAAGTTTATGTAGACAACATCCACTGAGTTTCTATTGTCTAGCACCTTTATCCAAAATTCCCTTGCTATATGGATAGACCCTATAAAGATAGACCCTTTCCAAAACCATACTGTTCTATGTTCAGCAAGTTATTCGTTTTCCATAAATGCCGTTATGGTCCGTTTGACTATTCTTTGCAATATTTTAACTGCAACACTGGTGAGGTTTACAAGTCTGCAGTTTGTAGCGTGGCGTCGAGTTGGGATTAACTATGAACACCACTGCCAAGGATCGCGTGCCAAATAAATCAGAAGGCGAAGGTTGAACGTGACCAAATAGATCTATAAAATCCCCGAGAAGCCAAATATCAGAAGGCAGTTAATGGACCAAGTCGAGATATATTTGCTGGCGATCTCGTGGTATCGAAAGGATACCGAGATCGTGCCAAGATACAAGCTTGGTTACAGAACGTAACCGAATTCGCGCGAAGTTACAATCAAAGTGTAAGAATAAGAATAGAAGCACAATATAGCTGTCATTAGCACAGTCAAACAAAAGCACATTAAAACAAACACTGGTACAGTTGGTTAGAATAATAATTGTTTTTATTAAACCAGTCGTGTTCTCGTGATAAATGTGAGTCACTACAAGTTTGATGGAAGTTGTCTTGGTCCTGTTTTGTGTATGGGAGTGACGATTGCGTCCTTCCAGTCCATAGGCAACACACCTTGGTCAGTTGATATATAGAATATCACAGTCGGTGGGGCCGCGATATATTGTACAATATGTCTCGAAACTCTTTTTTTGGGGGGTGGACTTGTGATTCTGTTGACTGTTGCTAAGAGCCTTAAGTACATCGTCTTGACCGAAGTTCACGATGAGCATATGGTTTGTTGACTCTGTTTTTTGGTC
This sequence comes from Schistosoma guineensis, assembly GCA_944470375.2. NCBI lineage: Eukaryota > Metazoa > Platyhelminthes > Trematoda > Strigeidida > Schistosomatidae > Schistosoma > Schistosoma guineensis. Next base: position 15,804,887 of record OX103893.1, read on the forward strand.
TGATTCTTTGTCTAGAGGAGGTTCCTGAGTGAAAACTGCCCCAACTTAGTCAGCCATAGCCTCTGCTTTTTTCTGATCATTTCAGATTCATTCCCTTCTTTAATTAGGTTGGGAATCCAGTGATGCATCCTTGTTCTGCAGTTTATGTACGAGGAAATTCTCTTAGACTGCTTGAGTGCAGAATCAGCCAACTGCATTTCATATTTTCTTGAGCTTCCGGATTTTAATTATACATGTGTTTCTTACCGATGTGTAGCGTTCCATCGATCCTGCTGTGCCAAGGCTGATAGCAACATTCCAACGTTTCTTCTTTTGTCTTAATAAACATCGGATATCCTGGCCTATTCAGGGATGACCGTTCTTCTTCATCTTTGGGACTGTCCAGGGTATTTATGGTAGAATTATCCGATTGCTTTTAAAAGCTACATAAGAAAAAAGGATGATCACACCTAATAACGATGAAAATGAATTCAGAACAGAAACGCAAGTAATAGAGCTGTTATTTCAGTGAATTAAGGTTGAACCTTAGCTAAATTATTTGTCATAATGAATGCATCCCTACGAAAGATGACAGATCATTGAACTTTAGAGCGTTTGCCATGAATTTTGAGGATCAAGATAGGCTGATGTCGACTAACCGTTTGATTTCATACGATTTTCATGTATAGCGGCTTGACTTTATGCTCTGTCCATATTATTCTTTTCCACCCTTATTAAAATATGATTATACTTGGTAAGATCTTGCCTACATTGAATTAAATGTCATCTGCTTACCATGGGACAGTCTGAGAAGCTGTTAGACACTATGACTTCGAAGTTGGGCCATTTGATTGAAGCAGCATCAAAGTATTTAACCAGAACGAGACAAACAGATAATCGATATAAGTAAGCTCATTATACTGAATAGGGTTTAAGTCTACGAACTCAGTTACTGTACAGCTTAGATGATAACCTAATAAGACATGCCATAAGATGATTGCACTCAAAAGAGCTAAAAAAAGCTAGCACATTTTTGTATCTTAAAACATATGAAATTGTTTGGGAATTTTTAGGTAGACGTTGCTGACATAGTTTGCACCTTACATCATATCCATAACTACTTATAGACATTGCTTTCTAAGAAGTGTGTATATCTACGTGCCTGACAACTAATTCTACTTCCGGTTCTACTCTTTTGAATTTTTACGTGTAGTTAGTTACGCCTCCCAAACATCTGTAATGAGTGAAATCTCAGTATTCGGTCTGAATACAAAACTAAAGAAACAAAGTTTATTGAGTTAGGCCAACCTACGTTCTTCTGTATAGCGTGCGAAGCGTTTTTGAGCGACTCATATACAACTATATCAAAGCACAAATTTTGTGCTCATTTAAAACGGTTCTAGTTAAAGAAAAAAACACATTATGTCAAATGTACAAAATATCTCAAACGGTACAGCCTATGTTATGCAATAAAATAATCCCACAGCGCAAAATGACGTACCAAACAGCAAAAATGAATAGTTACAAAAAATATTCGATACCTAAGGGTCAATAAAAGTAATCCCAACAATATGGGATGAAATATCTACCTGTAAGGATTCCAGTAACCTTTTCAAACAGAAAGATGAAGATTAACGAACATACACTGGAACACACTGTGATCTTGAGTTGAGTCAAACACTACCTTATTGTCAGTTATCCGACAACATGCAGTTGTCAGATCGAGTAATCAATGGTGATTTTTTAACCAAGGTTGAATAATAAAAGCTCAGATGACGATGAACAAAGGACATGAGGTATGGCTAAGAGACCTGAATAAAGGTTAGAATGCGAAATAGTGAAAAAACATAAATGACAATACTATCCGATGAAATGCTTTGGAGGGATTTTATGCATATTTTTTCCGTCAGAAGAAGAGATAAAAAAACGTAAGCAATACGAATAACAACACGAACGGAAGACTGACGAGTTTAAAAAACGGGTTTGGCCCAAGTATAAAATAATGAATCAAAAGGGGAATTTATGTTCACTGCTCATTTACTGTTCCTTCTTAATGGAATCAAATTACGGGCTCAGAAGATAATCACTAAACTATTCGATGAACATGAAGGTATTAATAAGCGTTTACAATTTTTTGTTATTTATATAATAAGGATTATTACTGATCCGTTTCTGCTTTTCTATGTGCACACTGAGCGGATTACTTGGGTGAAGTATTACGTCACCGGTTTCAATATTCATCATACGTAATTACTGAGTTTTACCAATAACAGTAAGTTGGACGAGACACTAATCTATGGACAAGCCAATCAGAAGCGTTTTAGAGATTTCAAGGTTATGGAGCCAACTTCAGGGCTCAATGCTAACGTACAATGGGTTCACAAGACATTTTGTGCAAGAAGTGTTAATTGAGAGACTATAACAAATAAAACGGCAAGAATAGGATTTGTGGACGAACCAATCAGATATAAGATGAGAAATCTTGGATTTTGGCGTGAAAGCCTTTCATCCATTTGACTAAATAAATTTCTGGCATTATAGCTTGTCAGAAGGGGTTTGTGGAGATTTTTAGAAATTTTCCCAGATTGAAATCATGAGTCAGTTGAAGCTAGACCACCATTGAAAACCTGGAAGCACTGGACGGTTAAGTGCTCGCGCGCGAAGCCAGTAGGTTCTGGGTTCGAGCCCCACATGGTGCGGGATCGTGGATGCGCACTGCTGAGGAGTCCCGTACTAGGACGAAACGGCCGTCCAGTGCTTCCAGGTTTTCAATGGTGGTCTAGCTTCAACTGACTTATGATTATAGCTTGTGTCAATTCGTGAGGAAAACCGTAAATCTAATTCCTAACTAAGACAAATTACGACAGTTATTGCGAACTGGATAATAAAAGCAGTAACACTGGCTGCAACCGGGTACTACAATATATACGGATGATTGGAGAGCGTGTCGTTATCCACAAGTAGTATTTTATGTACTCAAAACCTGGAGTGCACATAAACAATATTGAAGCTATGTGGTCGAGGCTGAAAGAGTTTTTGAGACTTTATCATGGCTCCAGAGGCCGGCTATTCTGTTGCCGTATGGATGATTTCCTCTACTGCATACACTACAATTTTAGAATCTCTAAACCTCTTTCGAACCTTGATAAGTTTTTGAACCACGTATAAGAAGTGTATCCACTTTATTTCCTTGGTTTTGTATAACATAATTTCATTCTATACTGACTGTTTGCTGATTGGTTCATATTTCTCAAGGTCACTTAAGATTCATTCAAACGTCGTCCATAAATTAGAGTCTCGCCGATCAACTTTATTTCACAGAAAGAGAACAACGAAACTGTATTCTCTTCTATGTCATAGATTTATTCAATTTTCCGCAAATAAATAAGGGTCTAGACAACAACAATAACAACAAAGATTTACATAAATTTGATAAGTGATTAAATAAGAATTAACTTTTTCGATAGAATTACAATCGATTACATAATTCTACAATTACACCACATTCTATTTCCATGTAATACATATTGAATTAATTTAATTAAACAAATAATCATGAAATATATTGGTAAGATTAATATCATCATTATAATTGTATAGAATACTATTAATTCTGTTATTGTCCATTCATAAGTTAATTGTATAGTTGTAATCCATTCCAACACAACACCGATCATATTGGAAATATGGAGATGTGTTGAATAAAATGTTTTTTGATTCATACGTAAATTACTGTAATAATATGTATCATTGAATGAATAATTTTCATGAAGATACCATTCTGTATCCCACTAAGAAATAAAGTAAATTAATATAAGTAGTATGTAATCAGTAATCATTTTTAAAAAATCGTATTTCATATGTCATTTGAATTGTAATTGTTATATCTTAACGAAGATTACATAATGAGTAACATCTGAGACTTATTAATAGACTAATATTATCTATATATTCTTATGGTATAACTATTCAGTAATTAGATTATGTATATCTATATTCCCCTTATTATAAGCTTCATTTTGACCTATAGATTATTATTATACGGTTTACTGTTCTTAAGTTATGTTTAGTTTATTGATTACAGTCTCCCACGTTTACAGCCACATTTTAGCTTTATTGTGTATGAATGTCAATTCCTATTTTATGGTGCGATACGATCTGTTCGGCTGGTATATAAACCAAGTATGTTTGAAATAATTGATTCTCATAGTGGAAACTATTGTTGGTGTTCTCAACTCAACTGAATGGACTAAGCGAGCAAAGGATCAATAAGGAGGCTAGGCTGATCAGACCACTCGAAGGTCATCGGTTCAATACAGTACAAGAGTGAATAAGTCGTATTTCGATTGGCGAATAAATTACGTGATAACTAGCTGGACTTAAAGTCACAACAGTAATCACTTTCGGAATTGCATTTTTACGCTACACTTTTAGCAACACTTTTATTTATTGCCAGAAATTACCCTGATTTACATTTCTTTTAGCTAATTGATTATGCCTAATAAATACATGGAACTTCTTCAATCAAACTGAATGTTTACAACCTATTGTATATAGAATTAATGTGAAACTATAAAAGAAATGAGAGGCGATAAATATAGAATTCATGTAGAATATAGAATTCAAATATACTTTACTATCAATGAAGTGTTATGCGGGGCTAGACTGTTTGTAATCATTTATGAGTGATAATGAATAGGTGGTAATTATCACTGTTATTAATATCAGATCATAAACGTGTTTATATATATTGAGAATATTCACTTGTTAAGCGCTTGAGAAACAGGAATTTGTTCAAATTCTCCATATTTTTTGCCGAAAATTCTTTATTGCTTAATCTCCCTACCTTGAGAAAATTTTGGGGTTTTCCCCAATGTTCAATGGTCTCCAAAATTTTAGGGAATTTCCCAGAATCTGTGGAAATTTTGGGGGTTTTGTACCACTTTCCTAAAAGTTTCTATAGCGGCCTCCCCAAAATTTCCCCGAAAATAAGGAAATTGGTTGTACTACAAAAAATTGTATTTAACAAAGCCAATTTATCAATATTGTACGTACAGGGTCTTGGAGGTTGCTGAGTTTCATCACCATTCATTGGTGAACTAACATTGATCAGTTCATCATTTCAGTGAAAGCGAGTATTATTAACGCTATAAATAACATAGAAATGACTGCAAACAAATCACTTAATTAAATCACAAAAAATTATCTCAGTCATGTTAGTATTTCGGAAACTGTGTTCAGTCAGTCACAATCAACGTAGATTGGGGCATAAATGTGTATTACCCCAGTTTGTCTTGCGACATTCACACCATGAGATGACGGGTGGACTGTAGCATGGTGTTTTACTCGTATAATCACGTAACATGAGAATCGAAATAATAATAGTATATGTATACATCTATGGCGTCTTATGTAGACATTTTATAAACGTTGATCAAAGGTTCGCAACGTAGGGATTTCTCTCGACTATGGATTTTATATAATGAATATAGTAAATAAGTTGACACAAAGACATTGTTAGTGATGTTATGAACTTAGGAATCGTGATGTACACTGTCTCACAAAACTGAATCATTCAGGCTAATAATCGGACAGAAACTGGTTGAATACTTTTCATTCAGTATGAAATGTTTAGCAACGCCAAATGAGCTACAATCCTACAATAGATGAATATATTCCACTGGACAATGCAAGAACTTGAGCTGCCATATTAACTACTCTTGATAATCTTATCTATAACTGAGGTGAAAAATGATATATATATATATATATATGATAAATATTCAGAAGTGCATGAACTGCTAATTGTTATATCTGCGTCACCAACTGTTATGACTGGTTGTTGCTAATTAGAATCGCTGATTTCTTATGCTTCTAAAACAAGAAACCACTGCATTTCCCCACGACATGAAACACGAATATCCAGACTGGTACAAATGAAGATTTATTAACACCAAAACATGACGATAACCTTAGTCAAAATGACATTCATTGATATATTGATTTATACATCCATTTTGATTATTAATTAGAAGGATGAAATCACATCAATGAAAAATATCCAGAGTCCTAACAAATTCACATGCTGCATATCATGCTGAGCCTGGTTCATGTGAATTTAATACAATAATATCGTATCTTGAATCACCTTCACACTCAAATAAATTAATATTATTATACTGAATAGATTATCATAATGGAAAAACAAAAATATTACTCTGAATAACCATTATGTTGAATTAAAAAAACGGAAGCAATGCTGATCAAGTATCACATTGAGTAGAAGAAATGTCATTTTTGGTGGATTGGTTGAAGTTTGACATTAACATCGTTGGATTACGATTCAGCGGTCTAGAGGTTAAGCGTTCGCACGTGGGACTGATAGGTCCTGGGTTCGAGCATCGCGGGGGCGGGATCGTGGATGCGCACTGCTAGGACGAAACGGTCGTCCAGTGCTTCCAAGTCTTCTATGGTGGTCTAGATTCAAATGACTCATGAATTCAACTATTAAATGTAATTTTGCTTTTTAATCCGGATCACATCACTCATAGTTATTAATTTATCTTTTTTGTTGAGAGGATATATTTGCAAATATTACATGGAGGGAAGGGGACATCAACTACAAACTGTTGCTAATTTCTGATGATTTCATATGCTGAATGGCTGGAAATTAAATTTTAACAAAAAAATTAAGTAAGTACTGATGGTTCGCTCGGTGACTAATTGTTGACAGTTATGACATAGTTTAGAATCATGCTCAGTAACACAGATGCATTCAGTCTTTGTCTTCCATTAGAAATGGAGTCGCGAAATATCCAGATACTTTTTTTCTTCTTCCTATACCTAATCTTTCTAAACTCTACTTATAATATTGAAGCTTTTACCATTCTGGGATTTTGTCTTAGTAACTTTACGATGATATACTAATCTAGTGTGAGGATTTGAACCGATACACGTTTGTATGGGGTTCTAAATTAGTTATGTTAGATTGATTGACTGTCAGTCAATCAATCATTCAGTCTATCCGTTTAACTATTGATCATTCCGTTTATGAATTAGTCGGTTAATTAATTAAATAGTAAAGCAGACAACTGAGAATACACCAACTCATACAAATAAATAACAGAATTTTTACTTACACTTTTTATGATTTTTGATCCTGATTGAATTAATTCATTAATCTCTTCATTTTCACAAAATAATATATGACCCTGACATTTACTGACTTGTACATATGATCCAATACAACGATTAGGTAACGAGCAATTACGAAAACGTTTATGAACACCAATACCGCATTTAACTGAACAATCTGTCCATGTAGACCATATAGTCCATTCCAATGGCGGTGGCCTATGTTCACAACGTTGTCCAGAATAACCATTTTGACATATACACCTTAAAAATGTAATAAATCATAGTTTAGATAAGGAGTTTTATGCAGTTCAATTCAATTCATAGATGGTTGTCATTACGGACCAACAACAGTGAGGATACCTTCGAAAACCAGTAAACATTAGATATCTGTGTCATTCTGGCATAAGACTCCTCGACAATGAGTAAACAAAACCCGTTCAATACTCAATAGCCTAAAGGTGATGCACTGACTGAGAGTTCCTGGATTATATTTCTGGCCTGATAATGGTTACTCACAGATTTCAAAGGAAATACTCATGTTTTCGATTGACTTAATGACAGAAAGAATTAAATGCTCAAAGAGGAATTTCTAGGTTTGATTAGAAATCCAATTCTACTATGTACTGAATTATGGTGATGCAGTGAATGAAACAGGAGAATCAAAGAATTTAAAAGTAAATAGTATTTTGTCTAATAACAGAATTATTTAGAACAAAATGAATGTCAAAGTATGTTTTGTAATAATAATAGTGGGAGTTCAATGTAACAAGATCAAAGGGTTCATTCAACCTTCCTTCCCCTCTAAATACATATTGTTTTTTATTAGAGATCTCTTTTAAGAAAATTAAAAGTGTTATAACTAGAAAATTGGCTCCGTCAGCACTTTTGTAACTAATTAGCCAAAAGTTATACTTGGTGAGTTGTTGCTGTTATGTACTTATCACAGTTGAGTTCGAGTTCCAGAGTGAACATCAACTTTGAGATGCTAGCCACTGTCCATCTTTGCTTAGATTACTTGTGAATTAAGGCAATATCGAGGCAATCCGCACAGTATGCACATATGCCGATAAGAGATTGATCAACTGTAGTCCTAAATAACAATGGGAAGATTCAAACAAACAATACCATGTGAATTTAAATAATGAATATTTTAGCTCACTGAAATCCATAGGTTACTTCTGTTACATCATGTTCAATAGTTGAATACGGTTCTTTATCAATACAAATTCCACCATTTAAACAAATATCATCATTTGTATATTCTAAACATTCATTTATATTAACACATTGTGGATTAGTTGTACTGATCGCTTTAAATCCAATTGGACATTGACATCGATAACCAAGTTTTGAATTAGTTGGATCACGATAACAAGAATATTGTCCACATAGTCCATGTGTTTCTAAACAAGGATTTCTTGGTTCCTAGAAAAAATGTTAAATATTTTATGAGACTAATTTTCATTTAGTAGTATAAGGCATCATGAAGATTGTTGACTCTGTGGTTTCTGCATTACTTAATGATCTTAGCTAAACAAGTATTGAAAACTAAGAAACATAATCTCGACCTCATCTGGAAGCCTACCAAGGTTATTGAGTCCTCGTGTTGAGCGCCTGATAAACTCAGTGGTCTGAAGGTTAGGAGCTCTTCACAAGGTATGTAGTTCATGTGTTTGACTCCTAGTAGGATTGTTAACACTCACTACTGAGGATTTCTACACTTTACATGCTGTAGTAATTCTATTTCAAGAACAATTTATATTTAGGATTTGTCAATAGAATGTTTATAAAATCAATGTAACATGAATGGTTACATTACTTCACATGATAATCCTTTCCATGCAGGTGGACATTTACAAATAAATTCAATATTAGGAATAATTCGTTCTTCTTCTGGTAGATATTCACATTCTCCATTATTTAGACAACTGGAAATAAACACAACAATAATAGTTGAAAGAATATGGATACATTAAATAAAATATATGCAAATGAAATGTTACATAGGTTCATAGCTTTGTTCATGGTTATACATTCTTTTTATTTAATCATGACTTTGGTCTTTATATCCGATGGACTAGGAAGAAGGACACTTCGTCAAGATTCCAAAGAAAGGAGATCTGAGCAAATGTGAAAACTACAGAGGCATTACACTACTGTCAATACCAGGGAAGGTCTTTAACAGAGTTTTGCTGAACCGGATGAAAGATGCAGTAAACATCCAACTTCGAGATCAACAAGCTGGATTCCGTAAGGATCGGTCGTGCACGGACCGAATTGCGACACTACGGATCATCGTCGAATAATCAGTTTAGTGGAACTCGTCACTATACATCAACTTCATTGATTATGAAAAGACCTTTGACAGTGTGGATAGGAGGACATTATGGAAACTTCTTCGACACTACGGAGTTCCTGAGAAGATTGTCAATATTATCCGGAACTCATACGACGGACTACAATGCAAAGTCGTGCATGGAGGACAGCTGACAGATGCATTCCAAGTAAGGACCGGAGTCAGACAAGGCTGTTTACTCTCTCCCTTCCTTTTTCTCCTGGTGGTCGACTGGATTATGAGGACCTCGACATCTGAAGGAAAATACGGAATACAATGGACAGTTCAGAATAAATTAGACGATCTGGACTTCGCAGATGACCTGGCCCTCCTATCGCGTACACACGAACAGATGCAGATAAAGACAGCCAATGTAGCAGCAGTCTCTGCATCAGTAGGCCTCAGTATACACAAAGGGAAAACCAAGGTCCTGAAATTCAAAACGGAGAACAGCAATCCAATCACTCTTGATGGCGAAACTCTGGAAGATGTTGAATCATTCACATACCTGGGAAGCACCATCAGTGAACAAGGAGGTTCAGATGCAGACGTAAAGGCGAGGATTGGAAAAGCAAGGACAGCATTCCTACAGTTGAAGAACATATGGAACTCAAAACAACTTTCAACCAATATCAAAGTGAGAATCTTCAATACGAACGTCAAGGCAGTTCTACTGTACGGAGCTGAAACTTGGAGAACTACAACAACCACCATCAAGAAGTTACAAGTATTTATAAATGGTTGTCTACGCAAGACACTCAATATCCATTGACCGGATACCATCAGCAAATGCCTTCTCTGGGAGATAACAAACCAGCTTCCAGCTGAAGAAGAAATTAAGAGAAGACGATGGAAATGGATAGGACATACACTACGCAAATCGTCAAACTGCATCACGAGTCAAGCCCCGACTTGGAATCCTGAAGGGAAGCGTAAAAGAGGAAGGCCTAAAAACACATTATGTCGGATAATAGAATGAATTACAAGTGGAAGGAGCTGGAAAGGTTTGCCCAGGACAGGGTTGGATGGAGAATGCTGGTGAGCGGCCTATGCTCCTTCATGAGGAGTAACAGGCGTAAGTAAGTAAGTTGGTCTTTATATAAACAACTTTTCTTCATGAAATGACATTAAATGGAGAATCTACAAGATCAGCACGATATCATTTAACGATCAAGCAATGATCAATGTTAACCAACTTGTGATTCTGTCTATTCTTCATTCGATATTATCGGTCAGTTTAGTAGGCTGAACAAGTATAGACATATAAGTTGTTTGAACTCACATATATTTTTATGGTTAAACAGAAGGTGGTAGTGGGGAGACTATAATTTATGAAGTAACCAATTAGGTATAAGATAACAGGTCTTGGATTTTGGCATGAAATCCACTCGTCCATTTGACTAAAATTGGTTTAGGCATTATAGATGATATCAGGTCGTGATGAAAACCCGAAATCTAATTCTTAACCTTAACTATCAATTGTAAATCATAATTATAATTCCTCACACAGGTTTATAATCCACATTTGGTCCTAATTATTAAGTGGACACCATTATGGTCAGTCTTGAGTCTCTTAAAGGTCGTCCATAAGTTATAGTCTCACCCAGTTATGATTTGTATACACTTTATTCGATATAGCAACTGATGGTAACTCATTTGTAGTGTGGATTTTGTAGACCGTAGTAAATGTATGTTATAATTAAAACGGACTATAAGACAAAACAGAGTTATTACCTAATTTTAAGTTCATTTATTATTATTATTAATGGCTTTATTCAATATTATATTTCCGGTATAATATAGAATTCTCAGAATAGAGCATTTCAACAAGTTTCCTTTTCTTATTCTTTAATCGACCTTTGCGATAAATATTGGGTGATCGCTAGTTAGATGTTAGCAGTTTAGGAATCGACATTTGAATAATGCATAATGTCAGCAACCACGCTATCTCTGATCGGGACCTTCTGTAACTTGTACAGCGAAATGTTGTAAACTTGTCACAAACGCTCCTGAATAGACTATACAATTAATGGGCATAATGATATGTTAAAACAAACAAGAAAACAGATAACTTTTTGGAATATCCTGATGGCAGGAACAGATAGCCCAGATATTCAAACAGGCCGCCTAGAATTGATTGACTCACGAGACTGTTTGTAAATTTTCAGAAAATTTCAATCAAAACTTAAATACATATTTCATCGGTTATTGATGATCATTAGACAATTATGTTTGGCTAGTTTATTACTGTACGCTAATTTAACAAGACAGTATGATTTTGAACAAACTTAAATGTGTGTTAGGCTGGTGATAGTTTTACACAATAGTGAGTTATTTAAGCTATTGTCTGTATTAGTACTATCCAATGTGTCTTTTTCTTAAACACTTGAACAATAACAGTTTAACTTCTTCCTTATCCACAGAAAAACCTTGATCAGAAAACATACTGTAGGAAGAACAATGAAAGCTTTGTCAGTATGGAGTTGTGAAATTATGTAGTTTTTAATTGAGATCATGAACCGATTAATGTTTTCAATGGCGGTCTAACATGAATCGGTTCATGATCTCGATCAAAATGAAAGCTTTGTTTAAAAAAGTTAGTTTGTGTACGAAAAACAAATTCATTCATAGGATTATGCGTCACCTTGGGATTTTTTGACATCTCTTAGAAAAATATCACAATCGTTAGATAATTCAGAAATTGTTCAATTAGAATAAATAGAAGAATGATGAAAGCTCCACGACTAAACCATCCACTTCAGAGAACAAAACTCCATTAAAATCATCCACCTGAGCTACAAATCTTCTCTACCATCTCAAAGAATACATAATCAGTGATTTTCTAAATTTCTCTTTGACGTTACTAGAGAAGAATGATTGACCCAAATATTACCATCATTTTTAATGGCTTCTCAAAACATTCCTAAAGAATTATTGACGAGTCCAAATACTACCTTTAATACAGTTTTCCTATTCTATGATCATACACAAATGTATCCAATTCAATATAATTAAGAGGAGGTGATATACATTGTTCTTAACATGACTGAAAAATAATTCAATCAAACTCAATGATTTATATACCACCAATATGTGGAACATAATAAGTAATCGTGTTATTATCTACAATAATTGATTTCAATAATTGTTTAATTCAAAGAAGTCGTAAGCAAGTGAATCAGCTATAATATCTCTTCGAAATCAGGATACATTCAACAACATGATCCTAATAGCTACTTAATGAACAAGTAACGTTAATACTATTTAAGTCACTCGGGAATAAAATCACAATTTGAATAGGTCATTACTTGAATCATCGTCTTCAACATTGGATTCTCTCAGATACAACCAATTCTGAATATTGTTGATATGCCTTACTGATGTGTAGAAAATAGTACAAAACCAATCACAAATATATCAACAGAGACTGAGGTATTAATTTGATTCTAATTAACATTTAATTTTAATAGTTGAATTCATGAGTCAGTTAAAGCAAGATCACCACTGAGAACCTGGAAGCACTAGACGGTCTTCCCGTTCTAGTATGAGACTCTCCAACTGTGTGCACCCATGACCCCTCAAAAAGGACTCGAACCCAAAACCTCCAGTCTCGTGCACGAATGCTTACCTTTAAGACCACTTAGCCGCATGCGGGTTTGTGGATGTGCACTGGTGAGGAGTCCTATACTAGTAAGAAACAGCTGTCATGTGCTTCCACGTTGTCATTGATTTTCTAGCTTAGATTGACTCATGAATTCAACCATTAAAATTACTACAATCTCCACAAATCCTCATTCTGATAACATTTAATTGATAATAATAATAATAATATACAAGATGAATGATGTACCTTAGTTGTGACATAAATTTATACACAGAAAATAAGCATCTAAAGCTATACATAGATAATGGACAACAAAAACAAAAAAAAAACTTACATAGAAGAATCACAATGTTTTCTGATTGGTACACACTTCTTTAATGTATGGTTAAAAGTGTAATCATTTACACATACACATTCATAATCATAAGCATAGATTGATCCCAATTTGTTTCGTATATTTAATGGTACATTATTCAAAAGTTCATCATTTGATATTATCATACACAAACCGTTACTGTTTATATCATCATGACAGACATTTGGTTTAGCACAAGGATTCGGACAATGTAAATCCGTATGCTAGAATAATAGATAAATAAATATATAAATAGTTTGATGAAATAGTCTGTAAAAATTAGTTGAAAATGTAGGCAGTTATCGTCACAGATTAACATTATCTATGATATTGTGATGTATGCTACTAATATTAACAGACATAAGTAGTATGTAACACCGGTCAGCAATGGAATGCTTGTCAAAAGAGGATGGAGAAGATTGAATTGAATAGAATCGAAAGGGAAACAGAAAGGAATTGGAATAAAAATAGAATTTGCAGAATCATGAAGAATTTAGAGGACAACGATGGAAGATGGGCAAATAAATTATTTAGTGTATGTTTTTCTTATTTCAAGAAGATACTCCGCAATTTCGTACCTGAGTTTCCGCTTATGACATTACCTCTATTTTTTAGTATGAGTCTTATCAACAGTGAACATCGATGACCCAAGCATAGATCACACTCCAGAACCTTTAGTTGACTCAGGCAGTGATTGATCTTTTGACTAATAAGTGTTGAACGACTTGTGGTTATACACTGCCCATAATTTCTGTACTAAGACGAAATGGTTTCACAGTGGTCCTTCTTTTTCCACGATATATCAGCTGGCCTCAATCTTTGACGAGACTCCCCTATAAATAATGGGATGCAGTGGTCAACTGTTGCTAATAAAGTGGTTTGTTTGAATTTTAACGTGATTTTATAGTGGAGACCCTAAATTGCAAACTAGTTTTAAACATTAGTAGCCTGTCAGTTAGGCTAGATGATCCAGCTACGAACTGTACTTTCATTTTCATTCATCTTCAGAATTCTAATTGTGAAGCTCTTCAATAAAAAATCATTTATACAATGGTTATGAGTCTCAATAATTACTGGTGTTTATGTTCTGAACCTTGAACATCGCAGACGATTAATAGAATTCTACCGCTTCAAACTTTTATTTTACAAACCTCTAACTAATCAACAGATGAGATATAGCTTTTGAACAAGAGATCTTTTAGATTTGTAAGAAGAATTTATCTAGTAATATAGTTTTCATTCAATTTGAAATGAGTTGAATTATCCCGTTGTTGATATTGTAACTAGTTGGCATATGTTCATCCTGTGCAGATTGCACCTATATTGTCATTATGACACAAGTTAATATAGAACAGATGGGATGTGGCCAGTAACAGAATCCAAAACACGAATCTCATTCTATTTGGAAATCGTCAGCTGGATGTACATGAATTCCAGGGTTGATGTCTACTACGCAACTCGGATTCAGCACCCTTCACTTCATACGAGAACGTATCATTCATTTAGCTACTGAGTCTAGACAGCTACTCACGTTTACCACTGGTATGGTTTTAATTACCCTTCTCGTCAATATTTTGACCTAAATAGGACAAAATCCACATCACTGATTCCACTGCTGGCTGCATTCCATATAACCACAGAGTCGATACAAATATTAGCTGGTTTGAATCTTGGCATTGTTGATATTAATGGTTTTTACTGGTTAGTCTTTATTAAAATATATAGATCCTGAATAGATTGTCTCGACAGTCCATTTTTCAAAAAAAAATTCAAGTGTAGATAAATCATGGTCATCAATAAAATTCATGATGACAGTTTTGTTCTTTTTGAGATTTCTCAGATGAACTTGACTGTTGATGATTGGAATCATGAACCGATTGATGTTAGATTACCGTTGAACACCTGGAAGCACAGAACGGCCGTCTCATCCTATTGTGGGACCCTCAGCAGTGCGCATCCACAATCCCGGATGCAGGACCCAACCTCAGCACCTCCGATTCCACACACACGTTTAATCTCTACAACACTGAGTCGGTATCAAACGGTGCCAATGTCAACATTCAATCAATCCACCATGTCGTACCACCATCTTTCATTTTCTTCCGTGAGTAACTAACTCACACCTAACACGGTTGTACTCAAATATATTCTGAAAGCACTCAAGCACAAAATGACACATTCAAAATGGCTCCTCTGACAAAATAGATGTTAACCAATAAAAGGGCAGTCACTTTACTAGTAATTAGCTCAACCAATATGATACAAGAAAAAAGAGTAAATTCTGATTACTCTTAAGCAACATAGTTGGAGTACAACAGTTTCACAATAAGCTTGAAGAATAGACGAGGAAGTCAGAAGACGAAAGTAAGTGGGAATATTAAAATGAAAGTATAGACTGAAGGGATAAATCATTCGTTTCAAAAAAGGAAATATCATTCGTGAGATTGATGAAATACATCTGTAAACTATATAGAGAAGGATGGATAATGGGTAGCAGTGGAATCCAGGACGCGTGTTTCATCCCATTATGGTACTCGCCAGCTAAATTCACGTGCATCTCATAGTTGATGTTCATTCTGGGATTCAAACCCAGTATCGTTCGCTGTTGATGTTTACAATCGGAATTTCATTCCATAATAATCTACTTACAGTCTCCTTGTAGTCAGATTAGTAAGTTCGTACATAAAAATAAAAGACAACACAACAAAACTGCTCAGATCATTGAAAATGAAAAGTACAACTTCAGGGTATTTTCCAAAGTAAATACTACAATTGATATTTTACTAAATGAAATATGTAAAGTAGTACACTTGAGGAGGTTTTTAACTATAATTAACTAAATCAATATAGCCAAATCTTATATAAAATTATTGTGATGTTTCAAAATACCAGCTATGAATTGATAAGTCTTGTTAATTCGAACGCTTTATTCGGTTCCTAAGCTATTCTAGTAACCTGCAAGCTAGAACTACGCAGCGACTTGAACTTGAGAGGAAAGGCGCAAAACAAGCGGAAAACACTTTACTCCAAAGGCTCATTTTTGTACAGAAAAACACGGGTATTTATAGATATTAACGTTTGTTAAATCGACATCATGTTTTGGCCGATCCGCTAACAGACATATTATGCTACTGACCAATAGTAGCACACCACGTTGGCATTCTAGAAGCGCCATCATGCTCTGATTGGCTAGGATTCTTCGGCTCCTTTAGGGCCTCTGCAGGCTCCGTTGCAGTCGACTCAACAATGAATAATGCATATATGTACGATTATCAATGTTGAAATATACCAAAAAGCATAATTTGATCAGTACACAAAACTTATACAATTCATCGAGTATCATTTGAAAATAACAAGTTACTCATGTACAGACATATTATGTTTTCATACTCACAAGGTTAAACGTAGGTGACAAACTGAAAACGAGGCATGCTATTGAAATAAATCGACAATCAACCTATTCAAGATCTCAGCTTATATCTCCTGATCTAGGTCAGAATGACAGTCGCATATATGTATATATATTGTAGTAAGTTCATTCAACTAATGTATTATTTATATGCTCACTGTAATTTAGACATTTAATCCACTATGTAAATTTCTGTGTGAGTATGATTGAGGACATGTGTCTGCACATCAATTTTCAATCTATTCTCCCATTATTTGTAACACACAGATAATCAATAATTTATTCATACTTGATTAACACTCATAAATATACATGAATTTTAACACCCATATATATATGTAATCATGGTTCCCCTTGTTTCCTGCATGCTTGCGGATTTTGCCAATCTTTAACAATAAACTATCTATCACTTTAGGGGTTGTGGAGATTAATAAGTTTTTGATTAAGATCATGAACCGATTGATGTTAGACCACCATTGAAAACCTGGAAGCATTGGACGGCCGTTTCGTCCTATTGTGGAACTCCTCAGCAGTGCGCATCCACGATCCCGCTCGCAGGATTCGGACCCATTGCCTTCCGTCTAGCGCGCGAACACTTAATCCGCTGAGGAGTCCCACAATAGGACGAAACGGCCGTCCAGTGCTCCTAGGTCTTAAATGGTGGTCTAACATCAATCAGTTCATGATCTCAATCACAAAAAAATAAACTATCTCTATAACTGGTGTTTAGGTTTTTTGAATAAATCTCAAGTAAATCCATAATACTCAGTTAACCGGATACTATTTATTTGAGTCAGTTATAGGGGAAATTAGCCTCTACAATATATATATACATATATCTATGATATGTATCTATTCTATTTTGTCTTGACGACTAAATTTCCCCATACATCCTACATAATTTATACCATAGGACACAAATATAAACAAATTATAAATATCCATAAAACTGATCAATGAAACACTTACACGTTCACGTAAACATTGACATATATTGATTAGAAATGAAAGTATATTTAAATATCCCCCATCATAATATTTCCCAGTACGAGTAAATAGATTTCTTATTGAAATAGTATCAATTTTCTCATAATCTTCTTGTGTAAATTCATAGATTATATCAATCAAACTTTTATGTATTGCTTCTGGTGTACAAATTGTTCTAATAGATACATCAAAATAAATGTATAATAAAAAATATATTTCATAGGTTGAAATCATGAGTTAATTGAAGCTAGACCACTATGGAAAACCTGGACGCACTGGACGGAGAGGGTGCGGGATCGTGGATGCGCACTGCTAAGGAGTCTCATACTAGGATGAGACGGCCGTCCAGTCCTTCCAGGTTTTCCATGGTAGTCTAGCTTCAATTGACTCATGATTTCAACTTGTGAAATTTCTAAAAATCTCCACAAAACCCATTCTGATAAAAATATATTTATCATGATATGAAGTGAATAAGTTGTTAAGTTAGTGTTTTATCCAAATGAAAATAATGAATGGTAACTATTGGGATCAATACTAAATGTATATTTTTATCGTATAATTGTTATGTAACTAACCTATTTCCATTCATGCCCCTCTTATTATGAGCTTTATTTTGACCCATGAACTATTATTATACGTTTTACCATTCTTGAGTTATGCCCAGTCTAATAATTACAGTCTCTCACATTCACAGTCACTTTTGGCTAGTATCTTGTTCAAATGTTGTTTCGTATTTTATGGTACGATGTGGTCTATTTGATTAGTATATAAACTCAGTATGTTTGAAATATAAGGATTCTTATTACAGAGGCTGAGACTGGTGTTCTGGACTTAACTGGCTGGGTTAGGCTGAAAGTAGGATCAATCAAGAATCTAGACTGCTCGTACGTGTTTTACGCGTTCTTGATCCGATCGATAATTCGCTGCTTCTGATTGGTGGCTTTGGGCTATAACACTTATTCAATATGGGTGCATTTCAATTTATCACAGACTGGAACTAGTGATATTGATTCTATGATGACAATAATTAGGATTATTTGTTCAATCTAATTAAAGATGAATATTTTTTTTTTCTCAGATGTGAAGGCGCGGATCGGCAAAGCAAGAGCAGCATATTTACAACTGAGGAACATCTGGAACTCAAAGCAACTGCCAACCAACACCAAGGTCAGGATTTTCAATACAAATGTCAAGACAGTTCTACTGTATGGGGCAGAAACCTGGAGAACTACGAAAGCCATCATCCAGAAAATACAGGTGTTTATCAACAATTGTCTACGCAAAATACTTCGGATCCATTGGCCGGACACTATTAGCAACAACGTACTGTGGGAGAGAACAAACCAGATCCCAGTGGAGGAAGAAATCAGAATGAAGCACTGGAAGTGGATAGGATACACATTGAGGAAAGCACCGAACTGCGTCACAAGACAAGCCCTCACATGGAATCCTGAAGGTCAAAGGAAAAGAGGAAGACTAAAGAACACATTACGCCGAGAAATGCAAATAGACATGAGAAAAATGAACAAGAATTGGATGGAATTAGAAAAGAAGGCCCAGGACAGAGTGGGTTGGAGAATGCTGGTCAGCGGCCTATGCTCCATTGGGAGTAACAGGCGTAAGTAAGTAAGTAAGTAATTTTTTTTCTGGTTAGCGTTTTTTTAGCGAGTTAGTTTTCTACGGGATGGGGACGCTAACCCCATGCCCAACCCTCCTCCTTTATTCGGGCTTGGGACCGGCAGTAGCCCCCGGAGGGACTCCAGGAGGAGTTCCAACAGACTGGAGAGAAGGACTTCTGATCAAAATACCGAAGAAAGGCGATCTCAGCAAGTGTGATAACTACAGGGGCATCACTCTTCTGTCAATACCGGGAAAAGTCTTCAACAGGGTATTGTTAAACAGGATGAAGGACTGCGTAGACGCCCAACTTCGTAACCAACAGGCAGGATTCCGTAAGGATAGATCGTGTACAGACCAAATCGCAACTCTACGGATCATTGTGGAACAATCAATTGAATGGAATTCACAACTCTACATCAACTTCATTGACTACGAAAAAGCATTTGATAGCATGGACAGAACAACACTATGGAAACATCTTCGACACTACGGCGTGCCTCAGAAGATAGTCAAAATCATACAGAACTCATATGATGGATTACACTGCAAAATCGTGCATGGAGAACAGTTGACAAAATCCTTCGAAGTGAAGACCGGTGTTAGGCAAGGTAGCTTACTCTCACCCTTTTTCTTTCTCCTGGTGATCGACTGGATCATGAAGACGTCAACGTCTGAAGGGAAGCACGGGATACAGTGGACATCTAATATGCAGTTGGACGATCTAGACTTCGTAGACGATCTGGCCCTTCTATCCCAAACGCAACAACAGATGCAGGAGAAGACGAACAGTGTGGCAGCAGCCTCAGCAGCAGTAGGTCTCAATATACACAAAGGGAAAAGCAGGATTCTCCGATACAACACAGAATGCACCAACCCAATCACAATTGACGGAGAAGATTTGGAAGATGTAAAAACCTTTACATATCTGGGCAGCATCATTGATGAACAGGGTGGATCTGATGCAGATGTGAAGGCGCGGATCGGTAAAGCAAGAGCAGCATATTTACAACTGAGGAACATCTGGAACTCAAAGCAACTGCCAACCAACACCAAGGTCAGGATTTTCAATACAAATGTCAAGACAGTTCTACTGTATGGGGCGGAAACATGGAAAACTACGAAAGCCATCATCCAGAAAATACAGGTGTTTATCAACAATTGTCTACGCAAAATACTTCGGATCCATTGGCCGGACACTATTAGCAACAACGTACTGTGGGAGAGAACAAACCAGATCCCAGTGGAGGAAGAAATCAGAATGAAGCACTGGAAGTGGATAGGATACACATTGAGGAAAGCACCGAACTGCGTCACAAGACAAGCCCTCACATGGAATCCTCAAGGCCAAAGGAGGAGTGGAAGACCAAAGAACACATTACGCCGAGAAATGCAAATAGACATGAGAAAAATGAACAAGAATTGGATGGAATTAGAAAAGAAGGCCCAAGACAGAGTGGGTTGGAGAATGCTGGTCAGCGGCCTATGCTCCATTGGGAGTAACAGGCGTAAGTAAGTAAGTAAGCTAATTAAAGATTCGATCTCAATCTACTACTCAGATCTCACATGATTAAGATCTACAAAATGAATGAACAAACAAACAAACAAACAAACAAATTTCGCTTACATCAATGATTCTGGTATCCAATATCCTTCTTTAATATATAATGGTAATTCATAATTTGCCATTTTTATATATTCCCAACTTAATTCATTTGACCAATCACTTATCCAATTAGAAAATTGTAATAATTTTAAATCTTTTACATAAATTGGTAAATTCAATAATTTTCTTAATTTCATTGATGTAATTGGAATATTTATATATAAATAATTAAATAAATAAATTTCATTTAATAATAATAAAATAATATAAAATTTTATAATAAATTGTTGTTTTAATCTTTTTTGATTTTTTGCTGTTGTTGTTGTTGTTGCCATGGTTTTTATGAATTCAAGACACACACACGCGCACGCACATGCACACACAAACACAAAAATTATATATATATATATATATGTTTGAATGGGATAATTTTATTGATTAATAACTGAAGGTCAATCGATTTAAATATTGATTTTTATTTTTCATAGGATATTCAAAAATCAATAATATTTGAATTCATTTGATTATAGCGACTCACGTGCAAATGAGTTTAGTCTCATCTAACGCAGTTAAGCCCTTTTGCTAACTCATTTAGCGGACAAAGTCATCCGCACTATAACAACTTATTGTACCCTAATTGTTTTGTGCTTGTATGAAATACGTATGCTTGAATATTGATTACGGCCCGCGCATTTATTCACTCTGCTAGTCTTACTACTAACTGATTATTTGATTCGATTACTCATCCATTTCACATGGTATATATATGTCCATGTTATTCATATTCAACACTCATTCACTCACTCAGTCACTCACACACTTTCGTCTCGCTCTTGCTCTGCCTCCCGCTCGCTTGCTTGCCTTTCGGCACAACTCTTCTATGCTTGTTTAATGCATCTGTACATTTGGACATATGTGTGTGGTCTCGTAATAAACGTAATCAACACTTCGTATTTGCCTTCTGATTAATATACCGTTGGGACGTTATATAGAACGGTTATCAAGACGAACTGTATACGAAGTTTAAGGATTATATCGAATACCGACCACCACATGATATTGTTTACTTATATCTTCCCATTGATGTTTAGGATGATAGATATGCATCCTGTACGAACTACCTCGATATTGCTTTAAGTCATAAGTATTATTATAAGCAAAGGTTGATGGTGACTAGTAATGAAATCCAAGAAGTACGTTTCGTCCTAATTTGGGATTCGTCAGCTAGGATGTACCTGTATCTCAGAGTTGATATTCACTCTGGGACTCGAACCCATTACTGTTCGCTTCAAATGGCATCACGTTATTCATATGAATACTGAGTCCTGAACATCAATCGGAAGATACAAGTAAACAATATCAAGTGAATTTAAACGTCACTTCATACATTTTACTCATAGTGTTTATTACATTTAAATAAATTCACGTTTATATAGTAATTAGTGTCATCGGTTGATTCTTTTGTTGAGCTCATTTCTGTGTAGTGTATCATACTACTTAATAGCTATAACTAGTTTAGAGATGCGATTCACTTGGTATTGTTTGCTTGTATCTTCCGATTGATGTTTAGGACCAAAAATTAATCACTCTCTCTTATTGGGGTTTATGCATCCTGTGCGGATTGTCTCGATATTGCAGCACAGGATGCTCATATTTCAATGAGAGGCTGATTAATTGCAGTCCTAAACATGAATGAGAAGATACAAGCAAACAACACCAAATGAATTTAAACTTCACCCTATTAAACAAGCAGGAGGTTATCAGGACTCAGTAGCTAATTGGGTAACGTATTGACGTTTGATGTGAACGGTACTGGGTTTGAATCCCAGAATGAACATCAACTATGAGATGCACGTGAATTTAGCTGGCGAGTACCATAATGGGATGAAACACGCGTCCTGGATTCCATTGCTACTCATTATCCATCCTTCTTTATATAATTTACAGATGTATTTCATCAATCTCACGAATGATATTTCCTTTTTTGAAACGAATGATTTATCCCTTCAGTCTATACTTTCATTTTAATATTTCCACTTACTTTCGTCTCCTGAATTGCTTGTCTATTCTTCAAGTTTATTGTGAAATTGTTGTATTCCAACTTTGTTGCTTAAGAGTAATTAGAATTTACTCTTTTTTCTTGTATCATATTGGTTGAGCTAATTACTAGTAAAGTGACTGTCATTTTATTGGTTAACATCTATTTTGTCAGAGGAGCCATTTTGAATGTGTCGTTTTTGTGCTTGAGTGCTTTCACAATATATTTGAGTACGACCGTGTTAGGTGTGAGTTAGTTACTCACGGAAGAAAATGAAAATGGTGGTATGACTTTGTGTATTGGTTGAATGTTGACATTGGCACCGTTTGATACCGACTCAGTGTTGTAGAGATTAAACGTGTATGTGGAATCTGAGGTTCTGAGGTTGGGTCGTGCATCCGGGATTGTGGATACGCACTGCTGAGGAGTCCCATAACAGGACAAAACGGTTAAGTACATGATTGGTTCATGGTTACGATAAAAACTCATACAATCTCCCCAATCCTCTACTGATGAATTGTTATTGTTGTGTTATGTATACCTTTTAATCAATAATGTTTTCAAGATATCATGAAAAGTTTTTCATGTGTATTATTCTAGTGAGTTCAACGACAATTACCTCATTTGTTTCCCTTGATAACAAGTGAACTGTTCTCAAATTTAGGATATAAAAATTGTTATTGTTTATAATCACTTATTGAAAAGATGCATTTTTCATATGTTTATGCTTTGGTCGTTGGATTATTTCCTGAATATTTAAGAATGAAAAGTGTATGAATTAATATTGATCAGTTGAGTAAATCCCGTCTTCTAATTTCATAAGATAACCAGTTTAAAGCAGTTAATCTCACTTTGATAAATTTAGATAATCTAATAAGAAGACGAAATTTATCAGAACTATGTGATATTGTGGTGAACCGGAACCCAAGTGCGGACATTCAAATGTGTTTGAACTCCAAATTACAAAATCTCTGCTTCATTTGAAAAATGTGAATCGACTGTCTCAAAATGGACTATTCCTACGTTTCCACACCAACTACTCTATGTTCCGGTTCTCATTTCTTCCATCTTCTTAAACTTCTGCCGCCAGACATTTCACTTTCGATTGATAATACATATTTTTGAAATATTTCATTCTGGATGAGACTTGTTATACGGCTAGTGGGAGTTGGATGAAATGAGTTTGTTGTCAGCTATTGTTATGGTAAGTGTGTCAAATAAGCATATCGCCAAGATCAACCTAAGTGTTTCAATAGAAATGGTTTGAATAGTGGTCCTAAGCACTGGCCTTGGGCCATAAGGGCTGAACGACAGCCAAAAACAGGTGTCACGGAAACAGTAACCTGAGCAAACAAGTATTAGGATGGGTTTTACTTGCGTCTCATCCTATGAATGGTAGCAATTGGAAAGTCACATCAAAACCAGTTACAGTACCTACTATTGGTCGAAACCGTTTGCCAATATACACACAGACTGCTCTGCCGTTTCGCTACAGTTTTAATCAGGTTGAAAAGAAGTATCTGTCGCAAACAGTATTTTAATCATACATGCTGATAATTAAATGAAAACTAAAATTGTCACTGATGAGAATGCACTACAAGGCGAAGTCATAATCATTGGTTATTTTGAAAATGGAGGAAAAATTATTGACGGAACAACATACATATTAAGGAAGCATACAGTTAAATGCAGGAAATTTTATATAGACCAGATGGGTTAAGGGAGTTATGAGACGGAACTGTGAGATTAGTAAAAGAGAGCAAGTAATAAATAAATAGCATGATTAGAGTTACTACAGACAAAAAAGAACTCTACATTGTATGATTTGGCAACTAGGTACATCAAGCAATAGCAGTAATACGGTAACAGACACCTGAGAGGACATGGTTTATATTGCGAATGATCAGACAATTAAGGACTTCCATCTTACCACTTCGGTAACTGTCTTGTATTATGAATCGTGTCCTTGAACGTTGTACCGAATCGTGCCATTTACAGCAAAGAGACACAATGTAAAAAAGAAAGCGTAGTGCTTACCTCATAAAATAAGATATTTTTAATCAGTGGTATACATAACAGTGATGTCTTCAATAGTAAGGATGGGTGGTCAGTCGACCTATATCGGTCAATGCAACTTGTGGTACGCTTAAGGTCCAATATTGTTCCGAATATATCATCAGGTGCTGATTTAACGTGTCTTGGTAGTGAATTGCAGTAATTTACTACTCGGTGCAAGAAACGGAACTTCAAATGTGAATTATTTTGACTCAGTTTTTGAGCTTTCTTGGGGTGTTCTCTCACATGATCAGTTTCAGATGGAAGGAAAAGACATATATATACCAAGATCATTTACTTTAAGGTAGGTCAGTATTCGATCACCCTGTTAAGCACGAAAGGCCCTTTCTAAACTATGTTGTTTCATGACTAAAATATCATGTTTTCTCACATACTTTGGGAAATCCGAATGACCTTTTCTACTAGTTTAACTACACTGGTAGGACTAATTTATCGATAGTTACTAAGTCTCTACCCGCTGATTTATAGATTGGACTGATTGTTGCGTCTTCCCAGTCTCTTGGCAGTTTAGACTGCCTCAAGGAAGTATAGGAAAGTGTGGTAGAAGCCCAGCTTACATAATACTAGGATAAACATCGACAGGACTACTTAACTGGTCGACAAGACACCATTGCATCGATCAACTGTTGGTCTTTCACCATCGTCAGCATAAAATACTTCACTAAAATGTTCTAATAAGACTCCAGCCCTTACAACATCATTTCTTGCTAATATCGTTGGATATTCTTAACATTGAAGTGGTGGGATCCCAGCACTTCTCATAGTTCGCCTCTTTACGTATGAGAACAACCTTTACGGACCATTTTCACAAGCCCTAAGCAATTGTTTTTCATATGAATGTCTAGCCTTACTTATGTACGCTTTGCAGGCACCCTCGGTTTTACAATAAGTGGATTAGTACTGTACGAATAAACATACTCCAATGCTTTTTCCTGCATCTAAGAAGTTGCTTGACCTGTTTACTCATTCATTGTGAACAACTGTTGATTCGACGTGGTACTAAGCGTCGTACAAACAGGGACGTAACTAAACTAAGAGTAACTTTAAATATTGATTATTTTTCTTTTATTGATGGGGCAGTACATACTGACCAGTAGGTTGCTGAAGCAAACTCCATTCTGGCTCACATGCTTACTATTCATACAGCAGCATGAGACTAAGACCGACAGCATATTAAATCACAAGCCCTAGACGCGGATTGGTATTACCTTTTAATATGCTCGTCTTTAGATTTCTTCCAATCTGCTGCCGTTTTATCAGATAAAATCACCCGTCAAGTTGAGGATGTTTGCGGATGCATAACGCATGTTCGAGCCACTTCAGTTTATTGCGATTCACTAAATCATCAACCGATTTCCAATAATTACCTAGTGCTCTACGTCTAACCTTAAAGTCATCAACCGTATGAACGCTCCGAAAACATCCATGATCAAATACTGGTAACCGGAAAATATCCCATATTCGTAATCGGCGGGTGAAATGTTGATGTATTCCTTTGGAATTATGGTCTAGGTTCGTTATGACGTCTAGAGCTTTTGAAGAACACAGTCGGGCTAAAGACAGAATAATATATTTAATGTGAGTAAAGACAGAATATACAGAATGACCAGGTTTGCGAGGCTGATGCATGCCATCCGACTGAATGGATGAATATCCACGCATTCACCATTGTTGCCTTTCTGTCTAGTACGGATTTCGAACACTGAACGCCTGAGCATCCTGTAACGACCGAAATACCAATATTATATTTGAATACAGAACTAATGAAATAAAGTTTATTGAGTTAGGTCAACCTACGTTCTTCTGTATAGCGTACGAAGCGTTTTTGGGCGACTCGTATAAAACTAAATCAAAGCACAAATTCTATGTTCAATTTAAACGGTTCTAGTTAAAGTAAGAAAACACATTATATCAGATGTACAAAACATCTCAAACAGTACAGCTTGCGCTATACAACAAAGGACCATCTAGCACAATGTAACGTGCTAAACAACAAAACGAATAGTTACCAAAAATATTCCCAACCAGATGAGATTAGATATCTACCTGTAGGGATTCCAGTGAACGTTTATTAATAATAATAATCTATTCTCAAATAACAGTCTGTTACATTAGGCATGGCATCTTACAGGCAAGATCAAATTGTACGGGAGATACAGTCTTCACTTTGGTGGGGAACGCAGTTAGTTTGATATTTTGTAAGATACATAATTCATCAAATTTTGGGGGATAGTACACCTCACATATGAAAACAAATAACATTATTAAAACCCGTATTATCGATATGACAGTTGGAGTGCGTTTTGGAGGTTGCGTTGCGACGTGCAGCTGACAGTTAGGAGTGAGTCCACGTAAATTTGAGAGCTTCTATGAGCTGTGACTTTATATCCCTCTGGAACATGTGAGGCATTAATGGTGGCGTGGGGTGGAGTCACCCGTTGCATATGCGTTTTCTGTGGCATATCTTGGGGCTGAAAAAGAGGTTAAGAAAAAGAAAGGACGAGAAGCAAAGCAGACAATGTTCATGCCTACTGGAATTGAGTCATTTGTGGGAAAACAGCGGAGGCATGACTACTTTAGTTTTCTTTTATTAAGGTACTTTTTAAGCATTCTAATAGGTTAAAGTAAACAAGCGTAAATATGTTATGAACGGAACTGTATAAATGGAGATGGTACAAAAAAGCTGAAAGCAAATGATTATTTGGTTTCAAAATAGTGTTGAATACAGTATTCTGATACACAAATCGCTATCTCCCTTTTTAAACAGGGAGTTGAAAATTAACAAACATACACTGGACCACACCGTGATCTTGAGTTGAGTCAAACACTATCTTATTGTCAGTTATCCGGCAACACGCAATTGTCAAATCGAGTAATCAATGGTGATTCCTTAGCCAAGGTTGAATAATAAAAGTTCAGATGACGATGACCGAAGGACATAAAGTGCGGTTAAGAGAGACCTGAATAAAGGTTAGAATGAGAGATGGGGAAAAAACAAATAGATGAAAATGACGTCCAACGAAATGATTTGGAGGGATTTCCTGCGTGTTTTTTCGAAACAAAGGTGGTGACATTTCATAGACTTGAATAATTAGCATTGTTAGTTGAGGATAAATTATGATTATTGTTATCACTTATAATTCATAACCGTTATGCCATAGGAAAAAGAGAGTAACCGGAGCGTATTTTTGTGAATAAGATTATCCTGGGTACTATGAGATATCCTAGGGCATACACGGTCAAGAACTACAATAAATTGGCCTTATTTGCTTTTGCATGACTGCATCAACTTATCTCTAACTGGACAATACATTTTGAGTTTGCTTCATCATTTATTAAGTTGGTGTGGGAGAATAAGGAACCAGTGCCAGTGTTATATAAATTGTAGTGAGATATCTATTAATCACTTTGAAATTTCTTAAAGTGTGCAATATCAAGCATTGGTGACATTTTGTCTTATGATCAAGCTAACAAGTAACAGGGTTTGTAATCTGTAAAATTGATTTTTTGAAATCGGGTTTGAACGCACAATGAGTAGTCCCATTGCTCCACATGTTGAATAGATGTCTTTATCTCATGGTCACCAGTGATAGGTACTTGGCTTTCTCATGAGAATCACATAGAAAAATGGTTACATAAAATATAACGTTCTATAGGTATTCGACAATGATGCTACCAAACTGTTTTCCCAGGATACACTAATTACTTAGGGCACTCAGGTAACCGTCCGCTCAAGATCTTGTTTCATCTCTTCGTGAAACATCAACTCAGGTAACCGATCAGTTATCAACTGGCACACAGTGGAACCCTTACCCAGAACTGAAAAATATCTTCTCACCCAATTGCCGCAAATCATTCAATGAAGTCCCAAAATATCTCCTATGAAGGAAATCTAGAGACCAGAATTGTCATTATTATTATGATTCACAAAAATCTTATAGGTACATAAGTGTTGTGAAGGAACCATTTCGGGTTTCTTCAAAGATGCAATAATACACAAGTTTTAATAATGTTAGTATTATATTTGCCACATTTGAAAAAGAGAATAATAGTCATAAAGTAGTAGTAATAAGAAATCAGGTTCTGTGTAATTTAGAAGAATATTAAATTGAGTTTAAAGAAGGAAAGGGAGAAAATAAGGAAATAGAAATAAAGGAGTCGTTTCCTATAACCTCCTTAAATTTTTAGATACCCTAATCCTCGTACTACTCCAAAGTGTTTTACATTTTTGAGTATGATCCAATCTGGAAAAAACCCACACACCATTTTAGAAAAGGTTTAACAATGTCAAGACCTCGTTTCAATAGCAGTCTGTTTGTTGGCAATTTGTCAAATGCTTTGCTGAAGTTTATATAGACAACATCCACTGATTTTCCACTATCTAGGGCGTCTATCCATTACTCTTTTGCCGCAAGGAGATTCGTTGTGCAAGATAAACACTTTCTGAAATCTTGCTGTTTGCTGTTCAACAAATCGTTGGTTTCCACCACCGTCATTATGGTCTTTTTGATAATTCTTCTCAGTATTTTAACTATGACACTAGTGGGATTGACAAGTCTGTAGTTTGATTATGGTTTTATTGATTCTGTTCAATGTATTGGAGTCACAGTTGCATCCTTCTGGTCCATAAGTAGCTGCCCTTGACCAAGTGACGTATTGAATATCATAGTCAATGGAGAAGGAATATATTGCGCAATTTGTCTCAAGACTTTAGGGTTTAGCACACCTAGTACTGTAGATGTTTCCGTATCTGAAGTGCTAAGAGCCCTAAGTACATCGTCTCGATCGAAGTCTACAATGAACGGATGGTTTATTGACTTTTTGGGTCATGTTCTTCGTCTAGAATAGGTTCCTGAGTGAAAAATGCCACAAAATAAACTGCCACAGCCTCTTTTTTGTTCTGATCTTCTTTTGTCATTTGAGATACAATCCCTTGTGTAATTAGGTTGAAAATTCGATGCTGCGTCCTAGTTCTGTAATTTATATACGAGGATAATTTATAGGCTGACTTATTTCATAATGAGCCACCTTCCCTGATTGTAGTTATACAGTTATTTTGTACCAACCTGAAGCGTTGAGTCTTACTTCCTGTGCCAAATCTGATAGCTATATTCCAGCACTTTTGTATTGGTAAACTTCGAATATCCCAGTCTACCCAGGGATGCCTGTGCTTCTACTTGTTTCAGACTGTTCAGGGTATAAATTGTTGAGTTGTTTGACTTTGTAATTATCAAAAGTGTATCCATGCTTCTTCCATTGATGCCCTTGAATCAAATATACAGTTTTCTTGGTACCTCAGTACCCGATGGTTTAAATTTGCTCAGGATGAAGTCATTCACATATACTACAACCAATCCAGTATCTTGCACCGTCTCACATGTCACTGACTCGTGTGTTACTGAACCGACAGGTCGTATGGTTAAGATACTTTTCGCGTTCAGGATAATCCCACCACCCTTGCGGTTTCATCTATCAGCCTTACTAAGTAAAATACCAAACAAATGAATTTCACTATCAGACACTTCTGACGTCATCCATGTGTCTGAGATGTCAGTGACCTTAGAGTTTTATGTGTTTACTGTTTTGAGCTTGAGATTTCATTTTGTGTGCTAGAAGCATTTTTGTAGCACGCCCTTAGTTCTGTGAGGAGCTTTCCCTCACCTGCCAGAGTGCTTTGAAGATCGCTTTGCTCCAAACATTTACAATCAGAAAACCTTTATTTATGAGGTTTTTCACCTTACCGGCCGCGCTCATTTATCTCTACTCGGGCTGGTCGTCTCTTAATACGGCCAACTAGGCTAAGATCCTAACGGACGTGTATTCCGGTTGCGGTCAGTTTGCGTGAGTTTTCTGGTAGTCGGTCTCTTTCTCCTACAGAAGCTAAGGTAATTTTTAACAGGCAGCCTTCTGCGTAATTTCAGAACCCACTATTTGTTCTATTCTATAAAGATTATGGATGCTTACTCCTGCTACTATTTCCGGATGTAGCTTACTTAACAAATAACAAATATGGCTTAGGTCGTGTTCAAACCTAGTCGTTTGATCAGCTTTGGAAGATTCGCCTAACTTATGAAAAATGGCTGACATGTCAGTGAGGTCCGTGTTAACAAGGTGTGGAGGTTTTTTCTCTGAAATCTCATCCCAGCAGTCCAGTTTGGCGTCAGACGTGAAGACTTCACCCTGTTTTCTTTTTCTGGGTACAACTGTAAGTCAGTCGCTAACTTTATTATGTCTCTTAATCACATCATCCAGAGCTGAAACCATGCCTTACTGCTGACGATGATTTCTTCATTCCAACTGTGTTTTCCTTTTTCTTGTAACCACGCCTACATTTGTATGCTTGCTATCTGCTACCTCATTGGGGCCCACCTTGATAGTTTCTTCGAATTCAAGACTGGACTTATAATAAGGCTCGCTATTTCCTCGAAAATTGAAGGCTGCTCATCTACTGGTATCCGTTTATCTGAGAGCATCTTTACAGCTATGTTCAGCAGCTCAGTCGCCTCAAGAATCAGCATACTTTGAACGACTGACATGAGAGTGGCTTGCGACACCTTTGGTATGCAGCTGGTGTGAGTCCAGTCTACACGCTGTGATACCGCTCGTTGCAGTTGTCACATATAACTTGAAAAAGATATAATCTTCCTTAAACGAATTCAAAGGAAAGTGACAAAACAGGTAGTGGGACTGGGATATAAATAAAAACCAGCTCCCTTGTTCGGCTCAAGGGATTATAAGCCTCTGACCGTTGTATCACCCTTAAGATCAAAGTGATGATGTCACAGGTATTCAGTGTTTGACAACGCTTCTACCAGTAACACCTTCTAATATATTTCGTTCCTACCCAGAGAAATCAAAAGACAGAGTCGAGGAGATCGGAAGAGTGTATTTGGCGATTACCAATATATCGGAATTCTCTGATCTAATCTGGCTAGCGATTGCGGTAGATGTTGAGCACGGCGTTACCACACGTGATCTGGTGCGGGTGCCTGACCGAGCACCTTCAGCTAGATGAGTCCACTAAAACATATGGTCAGCATCCAATGTCGAAAACCTACAGAGCTATTTATTCTGAGGATTTATTTACCGCTACATAAGGATACCAACGCAGTTTACCTGGAAGCCAGCAATGGGAAAGTTCAAAGATATATTAGGAAAGCTACTGATAAGTGGAGAAGCGTTTTTCTAAACTGTTTAGTAGTTGCAATCGATGCACAGCATGGGTACTACTCGTGACCTGGTGAGTATATGTGACGAAGTGCCCTGATCCAAGGTGTGTCTACTTAAACTAATGAGACCAGAGACAACGTTGAAGACTCACGGAACTATTTATTTCGATTATTTATTAAGCATTACACAGAAAGGCAAGGATTTCACTTCCCGTAAATTATTCAAACAGAAGTTTTTACATTTGTATTAGTCGGCAGGTACTGAAAATTACTCAAGATGTTATTCCCTTACCACTTACATGGATAAGTGATGTTTACGTTTATGCTCCGCAAAAATTTAATGCGTGAAACACACTGCTCTTATCCAAAACATTTTTCTGTTAGCATTAATCAGATTCGGTTAGCCTTGTTATTTGAACCATAATCTTAAACTATTGTACCTTGAGAGTGTGTTTGAACGTGATCGAATTGAAGGCGGTCTTGGCTTAACTTATTGATCGTGGCGTGGTAAGTTGTCATTTCTTTATTTATTCAGTTCCTAGATGCGTGATAAATGGCGAAAAAAGAGGATGAGGAGACTGAAGCGGAAACGAAGGAAAATGAGGGAAAGGAGCAAGTGATGTAACCGTTGTGAGGCCCTTGTACCTTTGTGGGAGATTAAATAAATTCTTTCCACATTGATGTCTTCTGTTATTTTAATGTGGGCATTAGACATGTTATTGAATGAGTGTTTATTAGTTAGGAAACTAAGTTTTGATTATGACATCTGCAAGAAAGTCATATCCCGTCATTTGTTCTGTAGGCTAGTGAACCGGATGACGTTGAATTTGTTGATGGAGATGTGGATTGGATTGAAGATGAGAATCAGTCTGTGAACAACTCGGATGATGAATCGATTAACGGTGAGTGGCTTTTTCAGCCGTGCTATCGGCCCAGTGCTACGAGAAGTCATATGTTGTGTCCCCTTGCTTCGATTTCAGGCATGAAAGCTCCATTTTAGTTTAGGGACCTATTAACCGGGAGTAACGGGTTTTTAGCCACCCTGCAGGTGATTTATCCTTATGGTCATCGATTAGGTCCCGGTACTCGGTTTGTTTACTCGTATCCCGTGTGGTAACAATTACTGTGGTGACATGCCACTAGTCGACTCAATAGGTTGTAGATGGTGGCTCTCAACGTGATGTTTGTTTCCGAAACTAGAGTGTTGGTTCGTGGCCGGCTCTCGGTATTCTCCGGATGAGCAATGCTTCAAATGAGGCCTTTCTGAAGTGGTGTTGAGAACAATGCATTAGCACACGTGACTAGTTCCTTCAACAGAAATCTAACTATGTGGTTGATCTTGGCCGTTATTATTTGGTGCATGGTACCTGATCAACTTGCCGGACGTCAAACTTCTAACTCCATCCGGGCTTATTAGATTGCCACATGACAGGCTAACTTTGGTATATTAGGTAGCTCAAGCGAGTTCGACCTCATGTAGCGCACATCCGATAAGTCCTAGGTGGATATTACTGGACGGTGTATTTGCCAAGTCTATGACGTTAACTAGATATGGCTCTACTGAAGATAATCCGTCAGTAGACACTTGTCGCTACGGTTTCGTGTCACGCTTTTGTCGTAAGCTCTAATACTTTACATCAGTCGAAAGAGCAATGCTTAAAATATTCAGTGCACACTATTGGTTTACATATACTGACGGGTATTTGCGAGTTGAAGGGTCACTGTCGACCCATAGGTGACCTGCGCAGACCAGGTTTTCGAATGTAAGCACGATATCCTCCAAGCAAACCATTTTTTGTTAGTGGGGCACGAATAGCTAGGTTGGTGTGAGGTAGGTCTGTAAACTGAATTGTTTATAACACTGGTTACTGCTAGTGAGCTTTCGATCCTATACGGTTTTCCTACAATGAATTCTTACTAGTTCTACTTATGTATACCTGAAGCCGGATCCCAAAAATAAAAATGATTTCGACTGGTGTTAGTTTATTAACATTGCGCTGGTTTACCTGGTGGCCGTGCGTCAGAAGACCGTAACAGATGTATGTTATACTCAAACAGATTGCATTTATGACGTCATTGATAAAAATAATGTAGAGCATCAATTCCCCTAATAGGAGTTGGGTATTGTTAAGCAGCACCTAAAATTCATATCTTTTTGGATATAATTTCGGGTAAAGTGTTCCTCCATATCGAAGCACATCGAGATTTGACCAGTGGAACTTGTTCAGTATTAAAAAACCTTATTACGGAGTCGTTTACAAGTCAGAGATAAATAAAGGTAGTATGAATTTAATTCCATTATAATAGTATTTTTTTTATATCTCAATTTATAGAGGCTGAAGCGGTGGACAGTAGTATGGATGTTGTACAGTATTTTTCACCTACTCAAGACGATACATTCAAATTGCTCTCAGGCCATAAAGGTTTGTTCGGACAATTAATGGTAAATTGTGTTATTCTGTCCGATATACGTTTGTGTGCCGATGAACTGTTTACTAACTACTGATTTAACTGTTTATGACAGAAAATGGGTCGGTGTGTTGTGATCTCACACAATGATTTATCCGTTCCTAGTATTTAGTTTTTTGAAGATCATAATGGTAAAATAATCACAATACAATGGATAGAAAAGACTCACAAGTAGTCAATGGATTTGTGTGATAAATTAAAATACGCTACAAAGAGATTTTCCTCAGCCGATGATTATCATGTCAGGAGGCGCACAATTCTCTATGAACTTGAAGATACTAGGTTTTGATTCAATAAATAGACGACATCGTTTTAATTAAATGGTTATTAGTGTCAAATAATACCTTCGAGTAATGCAAGTTTCTCAGAGGACAGGATTATGTCTTGAAATCTAGCATTATGTTGTTAGTCGGTCTACAACATAAGACCAGGCATATATGCATCGGTCCATGTTGCCATACCTCATTAGCACAATAATCTATCATGTCCTGGATTCGACTAGAAATTCGACACTTCCAGTTTCTAATAGACAGAAATGAGATGATGGCTAGTCCGATTACTTAAGCAACAAGTCTATTCCTCAGTGACAGAAAAAGCACCGTTAATCTTTCAGAATCTACCAGAAACTTCAGCTGCGCTATTAGTATCCAACTGACTATTACTTCAAGGTTGTGTTTTATCCTATTATGTTATACTATTCTATTTAATGTTATGCTCACAGATTAAGTGTAGAGTATTGGTACGCCACCTGGTTTTCAATAACCATCATCCTACGGCTGTAGGCTTAATTAAACTGATGGCTTATTAAACAGGTTAATCCTTATGTATTTCGATTTCTTAATGTTTTCATCGTTTGTAATAGCTTATGATAACAAATGTCTCTCTCCATTGGGAGTTCATCTATTTCACTGTTATCAGGTTATTCATCTCGTAGTGTAGTTGGGTATTTACTGTAACCTAGTAAACCAAACATGACTAGATACAACTACTTCAAGGTTGAATTTTGTTGATCAAAATTCTGCATTTTATAAGCACAATCAAACACTTAATCAGAATGAATGGAATAAGATCTTATAGTAGATGTCGTCGATTGAATGAATTTACAATCTACATAGTTTAACATTGAACTGTCGATTTCGTATGGGGAAATCCAATACGGTTATTTACAATTCCAATAGATGGACAAGAAGTTTATTTGTATGAATTTACGTGTGGTTCTTTGAAGATAATCATCACCATGTACTGATGCGATCTGTAGAAGCACTTATGTAGAGTGATGAACTGAAAAACACAGCTATCCACTGTTTTTTCACTTTGATGAATTTGTTACGCATCGATTTCTTTTAACAAATTATGTATATAAAGTCTCTGATGTACTGTCACGTTATGATTTTTACTTCGATACAACAATTTTCCATTTGGTTTATCTATGTGGTTTTATTCCACATTGGTTGATTGCTGAGTGATGAATGTAATCTTTGTCTGAATTCTGTCGATAGGGTTGCAATGTAGCCACTAATCTGAGTGACCTGACATCGTGCAAAACATGTCTGGCTGTTAGACAGTTGAAGGTAGTTGGCAGGAAATCCTGGGCATAGGTCTAATGCTATTCAGCACTTGTTAGCAGGGCGTAACTATCATCTTGAGGTAATTGGTACCCCTCCGAAGGATTAAAACCCACAGCGCCCATCTTCACTGTCTGAAACCTTAAGTCTAAGCTATTCGGACTGCAACTGACCTTCAATAAAACTGTGATGTGTACGTCTAGTTGATCATTATGTAGTGAACAGTGTCATGTCTATCTAGTCCAAGGTCCGACTATATTCGACCATTTAATATCTAGTTTTACTCAACTTTTGTAGGTTATTTTTCACTAGTTATTATCACTAAAACTTAGGGCAAATATTCAACGAAAAGTTTCAGTCCAATTTCACCTTTATGGGGATACGACACGTTCCCTCGCCAGACAATGCACAAGAGGTAGATATTTTACTGATTAATCTACCCAGCTTTTATTCACTGAACTCTATGTTCGAACTCCACTTCGTTAGTATAAGTAGTATCGATAGCCCTGTCGATTAGTTTCAAAAGTAGATTTGAAATTTTCAAAACGCATTTAGTGTACAATGCATCATCTTTTAAATCACTAGAAAGTTATACCATCAGCTGATATTTCTCAACTTTATATATATATATATATATATATATATATATATATATATATATATATATATATATTTGTCCTTACAACTATTTTCTACTTAACTATTACTTTCATTATTTCAGAAAGCGTCTTCTGTTTAGATTTTGATAGTACTGGTAAATTTCTTGCATCCGGTGGACAAGATCATATTGCTATAATATGGAATGCAACAACTGGTGAAATTGAATTCATTTGTCAAGGTCGAGTTTTGTCATTATTATTATTATTATTATTATTATTATTATTATTATTATTATTATTATTATTATTATTATTAATGTTATTATCATCAGTAGTACTACTATTTATGAATGGTTATTTTTGTTCTGTAAAGTCTGCTAGCAGTCAACATTTGGTCCTAAATCAACAATCAGTAGATGTTTACAAATATTATTAATTAGATCTAAATCTATTAAATATGGTTAAGTACAAAGCATGTTGTGTATTAGGGTGGATTAATAATACGGCCGAGAGTGTGGAGAGTCAGCCCTCCCTCTCGAAATGCTCTCACATGGTCGCGTGCATACAACCACTGCCAGGGGAATCACACTCACTGCCTTCTCGTGGTGGGGGTGTTGTTTACCAAATTGAGGGGATGAAAAGCGAACGTCAGGGTTGGTGGATATGGAGGGTCTACCTAGGGAAGTTGGGAAACCCTGATTCCAAACCAATGGTGCACAGGGCTCCAGTATCTTGCGGGAACAAATGGCGTATGAACCAATCGTTGATCACCGGCTATCATGGGACTGCATCTCCTGACGATGCTCCACTGCCTTGTGGGTCAGATCTTTAGGTCAAAGGCTCAGAGTGTGGTCCCCTAAGAAAACCACCTGCTTCGATCTGGGCACCCGGACAGTATCACAGCCCACACACACAAATATGGTGTTGCGCATATGTATTTGGTGCCCTCTTGTACCAATATTTATCTGTTGAAATAATAATAATAATACGTCGAGATAAGTAGTGGCTTAACATTCATGACGCATGTCCCAAGTTGATACAATAACCAAGAATTAGGCTTAACAATCAAGACTTAATATATTGGATAGTGAGTGACCTACAAACTAATTTCCGCCAATTGTCTATGACACTTTGTCTTATTTATTCTGTTCATATTGGGCATTATAAGCATATTATTTGATTAGATAAGAAATTTGGGGGCCTAATTCAATAATACAGTGTTGTGAGAGACCATCACTCGAACACAATTCATATAATTGTATTTACCTAATGATAACCATTCCATCCTTTGGTTTTTACAATCGAAAACTCTTGATTGAGATCTTGAACCGATTGATGTTAGACTACCATTGGAAACCTGGAAGCACAGGACGGCCGTTCCGTCTTATTGTGGGACTCCTCAGCAAAATCGAAAATTCATCTCAAATCATTACAAGTCTCCTTCATAATACAAGTACCTCAATTAATGAAGGTTCACAGCTTCATATCAATGGATTTTTTTTAACTAGTAATTTTGTCACCTTGGTTTTTATTCTCATTCTTATCGTTATTCTTTTTGTGTATGTCTTTATTCACTAAAACAAAATATTCATGAATAATGTAGGTCATGATGATTCTGTGAATTGTGTTAGTTTCAGTCCAAATGGTGATTATTTATGTACTGGTGATATGGCTGGAAATATTCGTATTTGGTTAAGACCGTTGATAGAAGAAAACTCGAAAGAATGGAAATTATTAAGAACAGAAACTGTTAATGATTTATTGTGGATTAAATGGTGGATATCACCTTCAAATGCTGTACGAAATATGAATAATGAACTTCC
Organism: Schistosoma guineensis; assembly: GCA_944470375.2. Taxonomy (NCBI): domain Eukaryota; kingdom Metazoa; phylum Platyhelminthes; class Trematoda; order Strigeidida; family Schistosomatidae; genus Schistosoma; species Schistosoma guineensis. The sequence continues at coordinate 15,843,655 of OX103893.1, forward strand.
AAAACCTGCTCTACTTTTAGCTGGTGATGAACATAGTTATGTTAATTACTGGGCTGTAAGTTCTAGCATATCAAACAATCAGGGGAAGTGTATATCAATGGCGTATACGTATGGTATGTTTTTTTCTCCCAAAATGACATCTACATTAGATTTAATAGTAATTTTTTAAAATTCGGTTTTCTGTATTAAGTTTAAAACAATTGATAGTACTTTTTCATACTATCAACTGATTGGCTGCCTGATTATGACTGCTACCTTGACGTAGTGGTCGGGATTAGATATCATGATGAACCAAATAACTTGTATTGGCTGGAACATTCATTCCTTTTAATATTCCCATCCCAGGCGGATCAGTTTCAGTGCGGTAAGATCAAAAGCTGCAAATTAAGGCCCGAAGGCAAAGTCGTGCTTACGACTATGGTGAGGTGTACTGGTGATAGCAAGTTTCTGTTAGCATCTGCAGCGATTCTGCCTCTCCATGTCGGAGCTTAGTAAAGATCGATTTTGAAATGGGAAATTGTATCTTTTTCCATGTATTTTCGTCATTGGCAATAGGTATTTTCTTCTATCCTAGATATCAACTCTTCAATGATTTTCGTCTTTTCACGCACCATCACTGCCATGGTTCGAGTTCACTAAGTGTTATCCTGGTCTTTTAAAACTGCTTTCCAAGCTCTCAATGTTCCAACCTCATGCTAGGTCTAATAACAAGCTTTAGACTGTCAGATCTCTTATTATTACCACATGTTGCAGCTCCGAAACCCACATATGGAATCTAAATATAATCATTCACTTGATCCCACCAGCTCAATTTCCCCATTGTTTATCTAAAGACATGTCTACAACTTTTTAGGTGTCTTTTAGTGTCTCTGCCCAGTGAATGAATAACACCAACTGTCTTCGGCAGCTTTTCTCGGACAACCGTTTGTTTCTAGCAAACACCGATTTTAATCATCAGGAGACATTGTTTGACACGGTGACGCACCAAAATTGACTCATCAGTATACACAACTACACCATATTACCACAAACCATCATTGCATAGGCTCAGTAGAAGACTACCGCTCATCCCAATGCACATGTTTATCTCTGATCATACTCTAGTACGTGTATGCGTTTGTTGGCGTCTTTCTGGATTCAGAAAAGCTACAACAGGAAAACCGTTTAGATTTCAGCTTAACAAAAACACCAGTCCTATTAATCACTGATTTTAAGGATGATGATCCATGTTAAGCAGTTAGATTGATTTAAATATCACCCACAGTCTGGAAATGAAAATAATCCCATATAACTGTTTACGATCTCTGATCTTTCCAGCTAATAAGAAAAAAACAGCAATCTCCCTATGAGTAGTCAGTTTAAGAAATTTAGTGTGTAAAATATCACCCTCAATAATCATTCAGAGCTTAACTAAGACTAGTGAATAGTAAACTCGATTAAATAAGTCTAGTTTCAGATTTGAAGATGTATATATGAATTAGATATTCACTCTTTATCAGATCCTAAAACATAGGTATACTTATCGAAATCCGACTGTTGATCATTAATGGTAGCAGTAGGCCTGATGTCATGATTTTCTTTACCATTATGACGTAATGTGTTTTTTCTTCCATAAATTTATATCTTATATTTCGACGAGAATTATAAGTGGTAACTTTTGAGAACTATTTATGGACCAATACGATACATATATTGTTGGGTAGCTAAACTATGCATATTCATGTTCCTCTTATTATTATAAGCTTTATTTTGACCCATAGACTATTATTATACGATTTACCATTCTTGAATTATGCCCAGTCTATTAATCAATACCTCTCATATTCAAAAACACTTTTGGCTAAATCTTGTATAAATGTTATTTTCTATCTTTTGATGCGATGTGATCTGTTTGGTTTGTAATATAAACCCAGTATATTTAAAATACATGATTCATATCACGAAGGCTGAGATTGGTATTCTGGACTTAACAAGCAGGAAGAAGAACCGATAAAGACTCTAGACTACTCGTACAAGTTTATGCGTCATTGATCCCGGGCACAAAAGTTATAAATTATAACAATATTCAAACCCCAAATGCCCTGGTATGGCTGAGAGTGGGGTGGGCCCGCCCTCCCTCTCGAAATGCTCTCACACGGCCACGCGTATAAAACCTCCACAAGGGAAGTCCTACTCACTACCTTCTCGTGGCGAGGGTGTTGCATACGAAAATGAGAAGACGAAAAGTGAATGTCCGGCGCTTTAACCGGATTCCAAACCAATGGTGCACATGGGCTCCAGTATCTTGCGGGAACAAATGGCGTATGAACCAATCGTTGGTCACCGGCTATCATGGGACTGCATCTCCTGACGATGCTCCACTGCCTTGTGGGTCAGACCTTTAGGTCAAAGGCTCAGAGTATGGTCCCATAAGAAAACCACCTGCTTCGGTCTGGGCACCCGGGCAATATCACGGCCCTCACACAAATCGAATGATTTATGTGACGCTTATCTACTTGGTGCCTCCTTGTCCCAATGTTTATGTGTTTAAATAAATAAATAAATAATTTGTTATACTACAATTTTCTCTTTAAATAAAAAAAATAAACAAACAATAAATTACATTTTTTTTCTTCTAGATCTTGATCAAGCTGCATTAGATGGAATTATTCTACCAAGTTTTTCTAATACTAAAAATCCAAAATTAGCAGTACTTCATCGAAATGGTGATCTACGTGTATGGGATATAAAATCACTGACATTAATTGGTTCTATTAAATTATTCGATAAATATTCTTCTTTATCTAATCAATGCGGTCAACATTTAGAAGTATATCAAATGATTTCATTACAATCATTGAAAACTCAATCTAATACAAATGATAACTTGAATCATGATTTATTATTAATTACTGGAAATGGATTTATATGTCCTATCTCTATTAAATTTGATGGGGAATTACATTTTAAGGTAGGTAATCCATAATCATTTGAATAAATTCTTAAATGTATATTATATGTCTGTTTATTTAAACACTGGAAGAGATTAAGGGACGAGTAAACTGTGCAACACTTTGTTCTATTCAACATTACGGCTGCAAAACGTGGCCATTAAGAGGAGAAGGTACTCGTTAGCTACTAGTGTTTGACCACAGATGTCTTAGAAATGTTGCTTGCATCTGCTGGGATCACCGGGTAAGTAATAGTGAGGTTAGACGTAGAGTATTAGGTAATGATGGTAAATCAGTTGATGAGGTTGTGAATCTTCATCGACTGAAATGGTTGGGTCACGTGTTGCGTATGCCTGAACACCGATTACCACTACGCGCAATGCTGACTAGTGTTGTGAATGGTAGGAAGAAAGTTAGGGGTGGCCAAACGAAAACGTTACATCAGTACTTGAAGTCACTAACTTCTGGTCTTAACCATGTTGGTAGATGGAGACTACTTGTTTGGGGTCCGCGTGACTATCGTAAGCAACGGTTGGGGACTCTGTGTGACATGGCTCAGAATCGAACACAGTGGTGTAGGTGTGAACACTCTCTGTCTTCCCTTAAACTAAGAGATTAAAATCGCTTCATATCTTTCTTTCTACGAACTAATTCTTTCTCCCTGTATTATATTCTTGTATGCGATCTTTTTATATACCATTGAAGTAACTGCTCCTATGGATTTGGTGTTCATCTTTTTGTGCTAATGAGGTATGTCAACTTGGACGGGTGCACATATGTACCTGGTTCTACGTTATAGCTGACTGACTGATGAAGTTTGGTAAAATGGGGCACTAAAATATATGTGGACCACATAGCAAATCATTAAATTTGTGCGTTGGTTGGGATATTCTCCGAGTACACTAACCAGAAACAAATGGTTTTGTTAGGGAGCCACTCCCTGAACACTTGACGTAAAGATCCAATCCACGAGGCAGTAAAGCGACATTAGGAGATGCACTCCTATGGTAGACGGTGACCAAGGATAGGTTCATGCGCCATTTGTTTCTTTAGGGTTCTTAAGCCAGTGTGCACCATTAGTTTGAAATCAGGTTTCTACAACTTCACTAGGTGGTCCCACTGTACTTACCCGGCTTTAGCACTGAAGATTCAATTTTCGTCCTCTCAACTTAGTAAACAACACCCCTGAAACGAGAAGGCAGTGAGTAGGACCTCCCTAACGGTGACTATATATGCATGGTCATATGGAAACATTTCGAGAAAGAGAGACGAATCTCCCTACCTTTGTCTGTACCAGGGAATTAGGAGGCAGTAATTATATATATATTCTCTTATCAAGAATTCTATCCACTTGTCACAATTAAAAGGGAGAAAAGACTACGTTGATAGCATGTGACATAATCAGCAAGTAAAGACTCCAGGTTTATTGATCAATCATTATATATCTGTTTCTTGAGTGGTGTTAGAGGTATGACTGACTGATATATCTGTTTCAAAGCATCATCTCTTATCTCTTTGATAAATTTAGATCATACAATGAAGAAAAGACAAGCTTTATCAGAATTACGTAATGTGGTGATGCAATACACTTCGACCAACAATCTGGTCACACATTTACTTGTGATGACTTTTTGTAGCTGAGAAAGTAAAGGTCAGGCAAACTAGATAAATTGTGAAATAAAGAAAACTATAATCAGAATGAAGTTTGTAGGGATTGTAGTAATTTTAATGATTGAATTCATGAGCTAGACTATTATTGAAAACCTGGAAGCACTGGACGTCCATTTCGCCCTAGTATGAAACTCTTCATCAGTAAGCATCCACGATCTCGCACGTAGGATTCAAACCCAGGATCTCATGCAGGATCATGAATGCTTACTGTTGAGGAGTCCCATACTGAGACGAAATGGCCGTTCAGTGCTTCCAGGTTTTCAATGATGGTTTAACATTGATTCATTCATGATATCAGTTTCAACTCAACAATCTCCACAACTCTATACTGATAAAATTATTATTAAACTATGAATCTCAATGTTCTATTATTGGTTAGATCTCATTGCTATATTGAATGAGAACAAGTTGAACTATGTTTATGCATATGTAAGGGTTTTGCTTTCACTGTAACCTTTGTAATATTATGATTTTAATAGAAATTAGAATTTTGTTTATTATTAATTAATCTGTTTTATTGTACAGGTTTTAGATATCATTAAAACAGGTGATGATGGATCCGTTGAAGCATTAAACTGTTCTTGGACGTAAGTCTTTCATCTAATACTCTTATACTATTCATATTAATCGTAAACATATTTATCCGATTGAGTAATTAATTATAAACAAGACATCCATATACAAAAACTGTATAAACACAATTTACAAAGAATAAGAGGTTATGATTATACAAATCACAGTTATTTATCTGTATATCATGTGTAAGCATCTGAGTATATCAATCCATCTATAGCTTTATTCAAAGTCAATGAGATAGTAGTCACCTGATATCTCGCTACATACTCAATGCAAGATATAAGTATATAATCTTGCTTTAAAAACATTTATGGAATGAAACTACTTGACTTTCAGCAAATAAGTCTCTGATTCGTGTTCTGTATCATCTTCGTTTTGTGAAGATCAGATGGTATCATATGACTTTATATAAATAATGTGGTACAAAATGGGCTTCGTATGATTTAATAATTCCTGGTAGTTTGGAGAGATTATATGGTCATGAGCTTCTTGAACTCGATTACAAATTTTAAGTTTATGGATTCAGTAAACGAGTATCATCATTTTTAAGCAGAGATGAAATGAAGGTTAGGAGTGAAATCCGGAACGCACGTTTCGTCCCATCTGGGACTCGTCATCAAGCGAACGGTACTCGATTCGTGTCTCAAAATTTACATCAACTGTGGAATGCAGGTACATCCAGCTGACTAGTCCCAAATACGACAAAACACGCGTCCTGGATTTCATTACTAGCCACTATCCATCTATGCTTTAAATGCTTATGACTTAATGGTAATATCGAGTCAGTTCGTACAGGATGTCCAACTGCCAAAATTGACTTACCAGTTTCAGTCCTAAAATAACCAATACATCATTGTTATTATAAAGTACATATTAAACTTTGAAATTCGGAGTTACATGAATGATTGTTTGAGTTCATCTAAGGAGTATTTACCTGTTACTAAGTTGAAATTGGTTGGATATATGTCAATTATCATGGTGGAATATTTTGTTGTTGTTGAACCTTGTATGAATTAAAATTACATTCATGATTATTCATTGACTAATACATCCAAACATTAATTAGAGATTTGACTTACCTATTGAGTGTAAATGGATGTAATCACCTTTAAACTACATTATTTTTATGAAGGATAATGCTAATATCCGGCAACCTAAACCTATCGGCTTTATTTTATTATCATATATTCTGAATATCAAGACCACCATGGAAAACCTGGAAGAACTGGATGGCCGTTTCGTCCCAGTATGGGGCTCTTCAGTAGTGCGCACCCACGGCCTCGACCCCTGCGAGATCCGAACCCAGGGCCTACTGATTTCGCGCTCGAGAGCACTTAACCACTAGATCACTGAGCCGGCATCCAAAGGTGTTAATGTCTAACTTCAACTAATCCACGAAATTGAACGACACATCCACCGTTGACATCGGTGAGTTACTATCTCACAACAGACCTGGTTGAACTTCACTGGTCACTACTTCTCACTGGAACTCCAGGATATACCTCTTGAAGCCAGTCACTAGTGAGCATATGTTGATTAATATAAGATGGGTTTTGTGGATATTACAGTAATTTCAATGGGTCATAGGACGAAACGGCCGTCCAGTGCTTCCAGGTTTTCCATAGTGGTCTAGCTTCAACTGACTCATGATCTTAACCATTGAAATTACTATAATATCCACAAAACCCATCTGATATTCTGAATATATTTGAAATGAGTTTGTTTATTCATCCATTGTTATGAATGATATCGATAACTGATATGTGGCAGAATGCATTCTATCCTGAATTATTCTTAGTACATTCTAATTTCCCTTTTATTTACTAATATTTTATTTATTTATCTTGATTATAGACATCCATTATTTGCTTTTGGCTCTATCACTGGTGTACTTGGAATTTGTGATGCTCATACTATTCGTGTTCGTCAAAAATGGACGTATATAGATGAAGATGACGCGGTAGGTTATTTCTTGTTGAAGTGTTGATTTCAAATCAGGATTTTCTAAAATTTAACTAGAAGTATGTTAATTGCTTAACTCTTTCAATAACCAACCATTATTTGTGCGTTGAAATTTTGATTACTGGAAAATTAAGAAAAGTTCAACCTACTAAGAGAAAAAAAGATAATCCTAGTGATTTTCGACTTATGGTCATCAGTTTAAAATAACCACATCACCTGATACATATTATGAAATTCTTTAGCTTTTTAGTGAGGTTCACATTTAGTTGCATCATTGTCTATATGGTGAATGAGTTCTCTTGGTACTTCATGAATCACCTTGTTAACCTATGTGATCCCACTTAACCTTGTCTATTTTGTATGCGGATGTTGTCTTACTGAGCTATGATATCCAAGCTTTGCAATCCGCACCTAATCAGTTGGCAACTAGTATCTGTAGGTATGACATATGTCTCGCACCTTCTAAGTGCAAAATACTTTTACGAGAAGTTCGTGTATTTGGGTGTAGCTGTGTAACTGCTGATGGTTACGTGAGTGATGAAATCAATTCATATATATAGTGGAAGCCAGAGAGGCTTATGTCAATCTGGATCATCTTTGGCACCTTCGTGATTCTGGTCTAGCTATAAAAGATCAGATGTACAACGCGTTGATGAGAACAGTTTTACTCTAAGCTCACGAAGCCTGGTATTTCTGAGTTGAGGATGTTAGGCAACTACATATGTTTGATCGTCGCTGGCTCTGGAAAGTTGCTGACATTCAGTGGCAACACCATGTTGGTAACGAGGAGTTATGGGAACATGTGTAGAATTTTTAAAAACTGAACTGCTTCTCCTATTATAATTATTTTGTCCCTTTCATACACTAATTTGTATAACGTAAACATTCTCCTTATTTGATTGATACTATTCAATGAATTCTCGTTTATATTTATTTCTAATTTAACAGCAACCTATCGGTATTACATCATTATGTTGGAGTCGATATAAACCTATATTTTTCACAGCTACCACTAAAGGTTCCATAGTTGCATGGTGTGGTATTACTGGATTAACAGGAAAATCTTCATCTGGTTTATTAACAGAAAAAACCCCTTTAAAAATATGGTGGGGTCATAAAGCAATGATTCTTTATTTAACTCTACCACCATTTTGTAAATCTATAGACGATAATAATAATAATGATAAAATTGAACCATTCTTGTGTACAGCATCAGATGATACAACTATTCGATACTTTGCTATTGATATTTCATCATAATTCTATGCTCTATTTATCTTTTGTTTCTTGTTTCCTTTTTGTTTCTGTCATAAAGAAATTCTGTTTGGAAAAGAAACTTATATATATTTTGATATGGTATTCGATCTTCTTCTGATCCGATGTCTATGAAATTGACTTGTTCTATATCTGTTTTTGATTGAGATCGTGGATGCGCACTGCTGAAGAGTCCCACAACAGGACGAAATCGCCGTCCAGGTTTCCAACGGTGGTCTAATATCAATCAGTTCATGATTTCAATCAAAAACTTAATAATCTTCACAACCCCCCATACTACATCTGTTTGTCATAAATTCATTGCTGTCATGAATTATACTGAGAGTAATACACCTCTGTGTAAATATAATTTATGTGACTCTTGAGCGAAGCAATATTAAGATATATTATGTGCTTAGAGGTAGTTAGGAAGAAATTAGGGATTCAACTTTCATGCTATTTAGCACTGATTTTCCTAAGAATTGAAGCTAATAGCAACCTGAATTACTCAGTGATAATGTCTTTGTCTGTGAAGCTTGATGAAACAGGTTGAAACCCCTAGAAAGCATAAGTCTTCCAAAGGTCCTATTTAGCATGAAGTCCTTCATCTCTTACCGACAACCTCCAACCACCTAACATGAAAATATCTTCCACGTGATTTTGAGTTAATCAGACTAATTGTCACATCATAACTTGATAAATGAAACTTCACCAACACTGAACAATTAGACAATCATTACTCGGTGACCAATCGATGTAAACACTAAAATATTTCACTGGTAGAGCGTATTCGGCCTGAACCACTAGAAATAATCGCTGAAGATATTCGGTGTTTATATTCTGTTGCTATATTGGGTAAACATAACTATTTAAACAAATGTTAAAGATTTTAGAGTAACCTGGGGAATTCCTGGGCTTGTTTTTACAAGTATACATCATTATCTTCAAGTCAGTTCACTTCTAAAAAGAAGTTCGTCCCTTGATGACTGCCTGTCAAGTGTATTACCCTTTCAACAAAATTTTATCGCCTTTCTAAGGAGTTTAGTACTATTATTGAAACAAATTATGGACGCTTCCCTTCAATATCTCGTACTGATGGTCTGATAAAAGCTAATCGAATGTAAATGGAAGGAAGTAACCCTATATAGTTGAATATGTATCCAACTTTGAGTTATAGTTTTCTGTCGCGTCGATGGATGTGAAACTGTTGATAATCCCTGAAGTCCCTATCAAAAGAAAATACAGTAATAGGATAAGATGACATGACTTTAGATCAATAATTCTGTATCATTTCAGTATTAATTTTGATCAATGTGACAAATCTGAATTTCCATCCAGTGTGATATCTTCATTCCTTGTATTAATTCAAGTGTACTGTATTCGGTATATTTTTTCTTAAGTAACTCTGTATATTGCGTATGTAAATGAGCATAGTTCGGTCTAATGACTACTTGTTTTTTAAGGGTGTTCTTTGAAAGGTTAATAAATCTTCATCCACATCAATCTTCAGAGTTATTTTGTGCCGTTTTTGCTGTCAAATGTAAGCAGTAGGGAAGTTGAGTACTTTGTACTGATTTTGTTTAGACAAACACTTCAAGAATCATCTTGCCGGGATTTTACCACTAATTCGTATAGATTACTCAATGGAATACAACCACAACCGCACAAACTAATGGTTTCATAGTGTACTGTTCATGTTTTTAAGGTAAGATTGTATATCAAAATATTGTCTTTGAGCAACTCTCAAGGTCAAGAAGAGGATAGTTTTTGTCATTTGTTTTTTCTAAAGAACGTATAGATTTACCGAAAATTTCAGATTGATTGTAAATAATTCGAAAAATGAAGAGCTTATCGTAGTTTTGTCGACAATCCAGTATCACCGAATTCTGATTCAACGGTCAAACGCTTATTACCAAGACATGTCTGTAAGGATCGTTACCTTGCACTACTGAAACGTCTCCTCATACTACTAGTGTGGTGTGTGCTACTTATATTGACATATGTAGTATATGATGTTAGTCGTGAACAGAAGGTCTGGTAGCAGAGAGACAAGAGGATCGAACAGTAATGAATGTAAACTGAACGCAATTTGTATGAAAATGCAAGAACAATGAAGTCTGAGTCATTTTGAGACAATTGGTGAACATTTTGCAAACTAAGCATTTACTTTATGATTGTTAGATTTTATTAACAAGTCCTGTAATTTTGTGTTAAATACATTCGATTGTCCCCACTGGTGTTCTGTTCACTACACTAGAATGAAGCAGTTGTTCAGTGTTTTACTAATTTTCAATATTTATCTAACTAAAGTCAGTTAATATATTGCATGTATATTGCATTGGAAAAATATTTATTTATTTGAACACATAAATATTGGTACAAAAGGGAACCGAATAGATATGCGCCACATAAGTCACTTAATTTGTATGTGTATTATGATACTGGTAGGGTGCCCAGAACGAAACAGGTGGTTTTCTTAGCGGACCACATCCCGAGCCTTTGACCTGAAGGTCTAATCCACAAGGCAGTGGAGCAACGTTAGAGGAGATGCAGTCCCATGGTAGTCGGTGACCAGCAATTGGTTCATACGCCTTTTGTTCCTTCAGGATCATGAAGTCCATATGTACCATTGGTTTGGAATCAGGGTTTTACATCTCCTTTAGGTGGGGTAGATCCTCTGTATTCACCAACCCGGTTAAAGTGCCGGATATTCACTTTTCATCTCACTTTCGTAAACAACACCCCACCACGAAAAGGTAGTGGGGAGGATTTCCCTGACATTTACTGTATACACATGGCCATTTAAGGATATTTCGAGAGGGAGAGCTAACTCTCCCATCCCTCGGGCGTAGCAGGGCATTTGGGTGCTCGTTGCAAAAATCCACTTAAATAAATATATATGTCACATAGAAAAAATTATTAATAATAATTATCATGCATATCAATTATTATTTCTTGTTTGTTCATTATAACATTGAATAACTAGGAAAAAAAAGTTTTTTTTCTTTTTTTAGCAACATTGAACAAATTCAATAAACAAAATATTACCAACAATAAACAAACAAACAAATATAGATCACTTTGTTATATTAAATATCGATTTTTTTCTTCTTCTAAAAAAGACTAATGGAAGCTAATATGGCTTGACAACTGGAACTGTAATGTACACACGTACAAAGTTCTACGTTGTTGTTGTTGTTGTTGTTGTTGCTAACTGACTGAATGGAAGCCAAAGAAAAGAAAAAGAAAATATTGTTGCTTACCATCATTTACCTAATATGAATAAATATTAGTTCACATGATTATTTGTTTTACTGAATTGAATTGTGTTTTTTTGTTTTCGTTTTTATAATCAACATGAAGAAAAATTCGAAATTTACAAAAAAATTTTTGTTTCTATGCAAATTGTTTATTTAACGATCAATAATTGATTTTTTTTGATTGCTTGTTTGTTTTTTGCCTGAAAAATTTCTATGTTTGTCATTTTTCTAGTTTCATATTTGAAGTATTCAATGTTCAATAATTAATTCTGATCCTTCATACCATTGAACTTTGAATTGTGTATGTATATGTAACTTAAAAAATAAATTAATCAAATTTTTTTTGAAAAAAAATGGAGGTTCATTTGAAGAACTATTTTGAAATGATTAACATTTTGATCCGACTTTCAAATATGCCTCTATACGTGTAAATAATATCAAATAGAGAAATAGGGTAACTATACTTGGTAACTATTTATTTTGTAGTATCTAGTTGGAGATATCTGTAAATAGAAAGAAAAAAGGAAGAATTTTGTTCGCCTTTTTTCGTTGTTGTTAAATAAAATGGACAGTGTGTGTATGTGAATTTATTAAAGAAAAGAAAAACAAACTAAATGTTGTTTCTGTGGTGTAATGGTTATTATGTTTTGTCTAACACATAGAAGGTTTTCAATTCGTAACTGAGCAGGAGTTAGCTCTCCCTCCCGAAATATCCTTACATGACCATGTGTATGCACTCAATATCAGGGAAATCCTCCCCACTACCTTTTCGTGGTGGGGTGTTGTTTACGAAAGTGAGATGAAAAGTGAATATCCGGCACTTTAACCGGGTTGGTGAATACAGAGGATCTACCCCACCTAAAGGAGATGTAAAACCCTGATTCCAAACCAATGGTGCATATGGACTCCATGATCCTGAAGGAACAAATGGTGTATGAACCCACTGTGGGTCACCGACTACCATGGAACTGCATTTTCTCTAACATTGCTCTACTGCCTTGTCGATTAGACCTTTAAGTTGAAGGGTCCGGGTGTGGCCCCGAAATGGAATTATAAACTTCTGTTGAATGTCACGGCTAGAATATGCTTAGCGCTTATCAATAAATCATATAACCCAACTTGCTAAGTTGGTTAGTATAAGATAGAAAAATGGTTAGGGCAACTTAAAGAATGTAAATCACTTCAGTTTCCTCTAAATAATAGACTACTGGTTATATTCCTACGGTGTGAAATGCACCCAGTGGTATGGAGTGACTCAACGGTCATAAGCAATCGCTGAATAAAGGTTGAATAGCCTCAAATAAGTCATATTATTACAGTCCTGCTATCCTCTATCTTCCTAGTGTCAATTCCTATATTGTATCCTTTAAATTATTGTGATTTTTCGCTCAGTGTGATATTCCTTGTGTATGTTCAATGTAACAAATGGGATGCGTTTTGTAGTAACTCTGTATCATATCTACTGTTCGTAGTTATGAAATACTATTAAAATCGATATATGTATAAATGAGTTCATTGAATTAACGTTGTTATCAATTTTTTGTCTTCGTCCTTAAGTGTGCCATGTATATTTCAATTTCTTGTTGTTCTAAATACCAGTTTTTAAAAGTTATAACACTACTGTGCTTAATTCAATCAGATATTAATACTACCCTTCACAAAGGTAATGAGATCAAATACCTTATAGTCAAACCTGTGCTTGAGATAACAGCATACGTTTATCAATTCATGTCATGTCGATATGAGATCATTTAAGGATTTGTACTTTCTATGACTGTAAACAATTTGTAGCTAAATAATACTCTCAACCGCTAAGCTACTGTTTCATAACTTCAGTTTCAACATCGTGAAAAAGTATTGGTAGTATTTCTGGACTCTGTTGATCGTGAGATTTTGTGGCAGTGTTTGTCACTGAAAGGAGTACCGAAGAAGTACATTAACCTTATAAAGGCTCTCTACTCGAACACAACTGGTAGAATGAGACCTTATGGCGAACTGTCATCAGAATTGATTACCTCAATCGGTGTTCGTCAGGGCTGCCCACTCTCTCCATTCTTGTTTAACTTTATCGTAGATGTGCTTTTACAAATAACACTTTCCTCAATTAAATTTACAGGGGTTGAAATTCTACCAGGAGATTCTCTTGTTGAATTAGAATATGCCGATAACATAGTTCTATTTGGTGAAGACGATGACAAAATGCAGAATCTTCTGACCACTCTAAGCAACAATGCAAGCATATTCGGGATACGATTCTCTCCCTCGAAATGAAAAATGTTGCTTCAGGATTGGGTTGCATCGACACCTGAACTAATGATAGGGAGTGAAGTGATCGTGCGTGTATACCGCTTTACCTATCTTGAAAGTCTCATCAGCCCTTGTGGTCTGATGTGTGACGAAATCTCAGCACGGATACAGAAGGTTAGACTAGCTTTTGCCAAATTGCGTCATTTATGAAATAAGCGAAATATCCGTTTATCAACCAAAAGACGTGTTTACTGCGCAGCAGTTCGTTCCGTCCTACTTTATGGCAGTGAAACATGGCCGGTAAGAGTAGAGGATATTCGTAGGTTGCTAGTATTTGATCATAGGTGTCTTCGAAATATTGCTCGTATATTCTGAGAACACCGAGTAAGTAATGCAGTTGTTAGGAAACGGGTACTAGGTTAGGATGGCAAATCGATTGATGACGTAGTGAAACTTCATCAGTTGAGATGGCTGGGACATGTGTTACGTATGCCCAACCACCAATTGCCCCGACGTGCGATGTTTTATGATGTAGGAGCAGGTTGGAATAAGCTAGAGCCAGACCAAAACATGGCACAAATCTATGAAGTCACTGACAAGTGAACTGAGTCATGTTGGTAGGTGTCGGCTACCTGGTTGGAATTCGCGTGACGATAGCAACCGATGGTTAGAGACCTTGAACGACATGGTTGAAAATCGTTTGCAATGACACAGGTGTATCCACTCGTTGTGTTCTCCCAAATTCTAATCTTCTGAATCATTCATGTCCCTCTTTTCCCTGTTTCCAAACTTATTTCACTAGATTATACTCTTTAAATAACATCTCCAAACCCTAATTTTTCCGATTGCTGCTTATACGTTTACTACCTCTACCGCTACTATATTGACCAACAGTTGAAAAATTTTCAACTAATCAACATTTACCCATATTACATAAAATGATGGTATTAATCAGACTGATATTAGGATTGACTCTGATTTATTGATTTAACTCACCATCTACTGTAATATTCACATCTGGTGAAGCTTGTTCTATTGTAACTAGTTCTATTTCCTCTTCTCCTTCATCATTATCATTTGTAGCTGGACTTGGATAAGTCGAACTATGTTTCTCTTTACCGATTGGAGATGAATCTTCATTTAATTCATTGTTCAACCTTTCAGCAATCCAACCATTCTCTGTTTTCAGCTCTGGAGTTTCTTCTAGGAAATAAAAAGTATTCAAATCCAGGTTATATCCCATGCTAAATAAAATATGCTGTAGGGAATTATTTGGTTTGTACGTCTAACCTACTCATGAGTAGTTTAAAGTTACTTTCGAAAATTGGGATTTAAAGAAGGCCGAAATAACATTTCTACTCGGGATGCATTTGCACTAACGCCACTATAAATATCTTTGTGAAGTGGAACTAAATGATTTTAGGTCCCATGGAGGATTTTTCATTTTAAAATCTTTGCGGTCAGTTGTTTATCTGCTTCTAATAACTTAGAGTACCACCGAATTAAGTGGAACTTGGAGACATAGTCAACCCGATGAAGTTTTTATTGTCAACTGTTATTACTAGATATATAACCATTGAAAACTATCGAACATTTCGTCAATATGTTACTTACTTACAATCGGTTTTTTTTCACACAAATATAGCCTTCCACTAAACATTTGATCGAACTGTAATTGTACTATTGTTTCTGTCACCCTATCTGACCCATATTTATTCGGATCATGAATCTTAACATTTTCACTTAACATATAAGCAGGTTCAAGTTAACATTCCATATGAGTCCTACCAACACGAACCATTTTATTCTATTTTGTTTAACAATCCTACAGTTTACATGCTTTAACTTTAACCTAGCCATTGTTGCAGATTATTAATTTGGATTATATATTAGTGTAGAACCTGAAGAGAATTTATCGAAAAGAATACACAGAATTAGATTGAAGTGTTGTGTATGGTATTGATGTTGACAGATGTAAGTAGTATGTATCACCGATCAAAAGTTAAATACATTGCGTCAGAAAGTTAAGAAAATCGAAGAAAACAGAATGAGAACAGAGACTAATTGTTGTGGAAACGAATGAACAGTCAAGTTTAAGATAATTGATTGACCTTTTGCAAATGAACTATTTACTGTATGGTTCACAGATTTTATCAAGAGATTCTGTAATTTGTGTGTTCAAATATATTCGACTGCCCTCACTTGTATTCTTGTTCACTACGATCATACTGAATCAAGGTAGTGACACTCATGTAGTGCGAGACGCATCTCCTAGATTCCACTGCTATCCAACATCCATCTTTGTTTATAAGAGAACAAATATTTTCCACGTTCGATTTTTGTTGATTAATTTTTTACCCTATTAACTATAATCACAAGTTATGACTATAATGATAAATTGGTTGATTACAATACGTACTTTTGTCTAGAACTCCACCTGGAACCCCTCTGTGGCTACTGCCGGTCCCAAGCCCGGATAAGGGAGGAGGGTTGGGCATAAGGTTAGCGACCCCATCCCGTAGAAAACTAACTCGCTAAAAAAACTCTAACTACAATAAAATTATTCAAACCACTTTTGTCTAGTGAATTTCGTTGAACAGAGGAACAATATTTTTCGATGATAAAGACTTCAATTATGTCAGAATAATAGTAAAATAGGGTTAAGGTAATGTAGTGTGTGTTAATGATGTCGATAGATATAAGTAGTATATATCACCAATCGAAGGTGGAATGCCTTGTAGTGTCGGTTATTATGTTAAGCTCTTATACCTTATTCTAGCTTTCGGACAGCCCATTCTATTCATTCTACTGGAGCCACATTCTGATCTTGTTGTTAATCATTCGCTTATCAATCTTGACTATTTTTATGTGAGCGCGTAGGTGTGTGTACATTTCTTATCCCATTGCTCATCACATATCTGTAACGTACTTTTTTGTAACTATAAATATTGGTTAAATGGGAGTTGTCTTACCAGCCATCTCCACTCTGCGTAGTTTCTCTTCTTTCTATTCCATTCACTTTATATACAAAATATATTTATTCAGAAGTCCATTCTCGTTATTTGGCTTATTTAATTCCGTTATTGACTAACGTGATTTAAGTCGATGATGATATACGAAAATAGGCGATAACAAACATTCATACGATCTAATTGGAGTCAGATCCATGGACCACTAAAGCCTAATGGTAGAAAGTTAAGTAGTTGACGAAGAGACAACGAGAACAGAGAGTGATTTGTGTGGAAATCAAAGAAGGTTCGTAGATTTTCACGAAGATATTCTGTACTTTGTATTGTTCAAATACATTCGATTGTCCCCCCCCTTGACTACAAAATACTCATTATATTCATATTTAAGAATAAATTGCTCATAATAATCAATACTTACGTTCTATTGTTCCAGTATTTGGTACAACAATTACAGCATAACCATTCGATTTAACTGATATATGGTCATTAATTAATTTAGAATTTGATTGATTTAATGGGATTTTACGATGACGTTGATTAGGTAATTGTGTTGAACCAATTATTAATTGAGGTAAATGTTCTATTCCATTTGAATTGAATTGTTTTAATGGAAATTCATCTGAATTAACACGTTTTATACGTTGAGGTGATTGACTTTTTTCACGTCTCTCTGAACCGATATATTTATAAGCAACCTTTGTATTTAGTTATATTTAACAAACAAAAAAAGATTATAGGTATGAATTCCTTTATATGACAAGATTATAATATTATGGACAAACCAATCAGATTTAAGATAACAGGTCTTGAATTTTGGCACGAAACCCAGTCATCCAGTTGGTTAAAGATGGGGTCGCTAACCCTATGCCCAATCCTTTTTCTTTACCCGGGCTTAGGACCGTCAGTAACTCTAGAAGAGCTACATGCTACAGGATGCATAACAAATGAAAAGATCTGGAAAAGATTGCCCAGGACAGGGTTGGGTAAAGAGTGCTGGTAGGCGGCGTATGCTCCCCCACGAGGAGTAACAGGCGTAAGTAAGTATTATATATAATGTTATATTTTAAGTCTATGATGGTGTATTTCATTTGAAAAATTCTCAGAGTGATAAAAGTTGTTAGTTTTGTGCCAAATAGCATGAAACCCGGGTCCACGGCATCCTGTTGAATACCTCTAACCACCAATCTATCTCAATATAGAGCACGCAATGTCGAGTCACCTAGACTAATGAACACCGAATTCATAGAAGTTGACAATTAAAAGTGAAAAAACTTCTAAGTTAAGTGTAACCATTATGTACAAACAAAATGTGTTAGATTCTCATGATTGATTCTTCAATTTGACAATCTATGTATTCAATTAACTAGCAAGGGTATATAAACCTCTAGGTAATTTTTCCGTGTCATTAATAGTCACCAACAACAGCACAGTGTAGTTTAACACTGTTGATATTCACGTAATCTGGGTCCTGATGTAGATTAAATTAATTACAATCTAATTGTAGTGGCTTTGCTTCGTTAATCAATCACCTTTGTAACTGTTATTATATAAATCTCATCAGTGTTTTGAAATCAGAAGGCAATAAGATGCGGCGACTACAGTTTATTAGCGGATAGAACAGATAACAAACGAATTCAAAGCGGAGAGGCGAATATGTGTATACGAGCAAATACAGAGGCAAATTTATAGTCAAATCGAATACGGCGCAGCTAGGCAATACAGGGGCTAATAATAGTATTCAAGTACGTATATACATGGGGAAAAGAATGAATCATCGAGCGATATTTAGGCGGTTAGCATTTTAGCTAGAGAGAGATATGCACGTAGGCTGTCATGTGATCAAGGTAAACGTTTATGCAGATATGATAGTGATCATAATAGTACAAAGATATAAGCGAATTGTTACTGTTCCAATAACATTGTCTGTTAAGTAAGTTAATAAAAGGGTTTGACAAAAGTTAATCGTATTTGAAATGGGTTGTAGGATAGTTGCTTTATCACAATTGATTGATCACTGGGTGGTGATCAATGTCATGCTTGTCTAGTCCTTATTAATGCAGATCGAATGCTATCGATCATGTTGACTACCTCCAACCACCATCTTAATAGTTGCTTTATACTAAGGGAATCAGTCAGTACGTTGACAACAACGCAGAACGTCGTATGTACGTACATCAGTTCAAGTTGCCATACCACATGATAGAATAAAGTTATATGAATAAGTATTTGATCAAGACTTGATTTGATTTGAAAAAAAAATACTTTTTTTTAAAGAGAAATAATAGAATATAGGAAAGAGTATAAATCAGAATTAAGTAGACTAAGATCTTTGGATCACATTCATACAAAAGCATATTATTATTATTTTTGGTTTATTTCCCATTCACTTTGATGGCGTATTTTTACGTTTATGAGACTGAATAATAATGTTCGCCCATCTCTGATATAAATTCTCCCAAGTTTTTGCATAGAATGTGATATTTTTGTAAGCACTAGTGTTTTCACTGGTTGTTGAACTTATTTACGCCTCTTACCCTTTGTGGAGGAGAATAGTCCACACACTGGTTTGTCCTCTCCCACAGAAGGCTATTGCTGATGGTACCGGCCTACAACGCATATTGAGTATCTTGCGTAGACAACTATTAATAAATACTTGTATCTTCTTGATGATGGTTGTAGTAGTTCTCCAAGTTTCAACTCCATACAGTAGGATTGTCTTGACGTTCGTATTGGAGATTCTGATTTTGATATTAGTTGTCCGTTGTTTTTAGTTCCATATGTCCTCCAACTGTGGGAATTTTATCCTTGCTTCGCCAATCCTTGAGTTTATGTCTGCATCAGATCCTCCTTGTCCATCGATGATGGTTTCCAGGTACGTGAAATATTCCACATCTTCCAGAGCTTCTCCATGAAGTGTGATTGTGTTGGTGTTCTCTGTGTTGTATTTGAGGGTCATGCTCTTTCCCTGGTGTACGTTGAGGCCTACTGCTGCACAGGCTGCTGCCACAGTGGTTGCCTTTATCTGCATTTGTTCGTGTGCATGGGATAAGAGGACCAGGTCATCTGCAAAGTTCGAATCGTGTGGTTGCATCCAAGCTGTTCACTGTATTCCGTGCTTCCCCTTAGATGTGGAGGTCTTCATAATCTAGTTGACCACCTGAAGAGATAGGAAAGGCGAAAGTAGGAAGTCTAGTTTGATTCACTTGAAATGCATCTGTCAGTTGTGCTACATGCACCAGTTTACAGTGTAGTCCGTCGTATGAATTCCGGATGATATTGACAATCTTTTCAGGTACACCATAATGTTAAAGAAGTTTCCCTAAGGTCCTCTTATCTATACTGTCAAACGCCTTCTCATAGTTAATGAAGCTGAGGAATTAGTGACGAGTTCCACTCAAATGATTGCTCAGTTATGATCCCTAATGTCGTGATTTGGTCTGTGCACAACCGATCCTTACGGAATTCAACTTGTTGATTTTGATGTTGGGCGTCTTTTGGGTCTTTCACCGAGTTCAACAAAACTCTGTTCAAAACCTTTCTTGCTAACGACAACAATATGATTCCTCTGCAGCTGATTTCTCACACTTACTCACATTTCTTAATGAGGTGTCCTTCTTTCCTGTCCATCAGCATTTGTTCTTCCCCCAAATCTTCCTAAATAGAACGTGATACATGCTTGCAGTTATTTCTATGTCTGACTTCAGAGTTTCAGCTGATATATTATCAAGTCTTACTGCTTTCCCACTCTTGATTTGTTTAATAGTAATCCGAATTTCCTCGATCGTTAGTGAAGTGACATCTATAGAAAGGAATGGTTGTTCAAAGTTAAGAAAAAATTACCTGAGTGTTTTAACTCTTACTCTTTAAATAGTATCCATCCTAAAAAAAATGATTCAAACTATTTACATATCAATAAACAAGAAGAAAAATAGACAAAGTAAACACTTTACAACTAATACTGTCTAATACCATACTATTTATACTGTTCAAATGAATTAATATTTATCTAAACTGAAATTTTAGACAAAATATAGATATCCAACGGTGTTAATGTCTAACTTCCACTAATCCACGAAACTGAGTTCATGGAGTTCAACCGGGTCAGTTGTGAGATAGTAACTCACTGAAGACAATTGTAGATTTGTCGCTCAATCCCGTGGACTAGTTGAAGTTAAACATTAACACCTTTGGAGGCCGGCCGGCTCAGTGTTCTAGTGGTTAAGTGCTCGTGCGCGAGGCCAGTAGGTCCTGGGTTTGAATCCCGGGGGGGGGGCGGGATCGTGGATGCCCACTGCTGAAGAGTCCCACAATAGAACGAGACGGCCATCCAGTGCCTCCAGGTTTTCAATGGTGTTCTAGCTTCAATTGGCTCATGATCTCAACAATTGAAATTACTAAAATCTCCACAAAACCCCCTTGTGATAAATTCTCCTTATCACTCAAGAAAAAAAATTGATAAAACAGTTGACGATAACTTCAACATGGACGAAATTCATATGATCATAATTAAGATGGTTTATATCAGAAACGACAACGAGACTGCTGAGAACCTTTGGAATAGATGTTGAACACAAACTAACCAAATTCCTACAATCAATTCTATGCAAACCAAAGGATGATATGACGAAAGAAGACAAACTAAACATCATTTATAAAATAAATTGTGACAACTGCAAGAGATACTACATCGGACAAACCGAACGCCCTCTTCATCTTCGCCTGCATGAACAACAATTAGCAGTCAAACGCCATGACATATCCTCACTTATATCAATGCACATGGACAACTGTGGATACACATTCGACTGGAAAAATGTGAATATTTTGGATAGAGGAAATCCTGATAACACTAGAGAATTTTTTGGAAGCTTAGCACTGAAGTCAGTCCGAAGTAAACAAGCACATTGAAATCAATCCAATTTATCAATCGATCAAGAAAATTATGCTCAAACATAGGAACAAAAATCAAACCAATGTAAAATACACTCAAAACAAAGAAGTAAACAATGGCAGGTTAAAGGTCAACAGGAACTAATCAACATCGAGATGTACAAGACTAGCTGTGAACCACATGTGAAGAAATTCGAACACTTCACTTCTACCTGAAGTTTGTGCTAATGATGTGGTTCAGAAGAACGATGAAAGCTCCATGACCAAACCATTCAAATCCGAGAACAAAACTCCATCATAACATGGTTTATTTGTTTGTTTGAATCGAAAGTGATAGTACTCTCTTGCTAACAAAACAAGAATTATTATTGATTTAAGGAAGAGATAGAATTGTAAAACAAACAAAAACAAAGTTGTTGCATATTGGAAAATAATAATGAATATTATTAGATTGAATAGAATGGGATAAGGGAAACCAATAGTTAACTTGTATCATAATATTCTCTTGATGAAATCTGGCTTTGGGTTCGATTTCATATGAGCCTATGTGTTTTTTTTTAAAAATTGAGATGTACAATGAAGAAGATACTTGATGGAATACTTTGCTTCATATAGGTTTCATACTAGTTGGTAGTCATTAACAGAGTGTATGTTTGTTCTTGAATAGACTAATACTCTATGTGTGATTCTAATTTGAGTGGTACAACACATTTGAAGCTGTTACCATTGATCTGGTTGTGAGTGACCATTTGTACATTGAGTAACAATCAATACCACTTTTGGAATCATATGCAGTATATTAAGATGCTAAGTGTTTATATGTCAGATTATTCAAACTAGCAGCTATATTTCAACTTGGTTTGTAGAACTTGATCAATTTTAAAGGACTAGACAAACATATCTGTGATAACTACTTAGTAATCAGTTAGTTATTTACTAGTGTTGAATTGCAAAATCGAATAGAACAACTGTTGATTGTTACGATTGGTGGGGATTATCTACTATTAATTAATTTCAATAGTTGAGATCATGAGTCAATTGAAGCTAGAGCATCATGGAGAACCTGGAAGCACTGGATGGCCGTTTCTTCCTATTGTGGGACACCTCAGCAGTGCACAGATAGTGACTCACTGAAGATAATGGTTGGTGTGTTGCTCAATTCCGTGGATTAGTTGGAGTTAGGTATTAACATCATTGGATGCCGGCTCAGTGGTCTGGAGGTTAAGCGTTCGCTCACGAGACCGATAGGTCCTGGGTTTGGACGTCGCGAAACAGGATCGTGGATGAGTAATGCTGAGGAGTCCCACAATAGAACGAAACGGCCGTCCAGTGCTTCCAGGTTTTCCATAGTGGTCTAACTTCAATCGACTCATGATCTCAACTACTGAAATTAATATGATATCCACAAAATCCCATTTTGATATTAACTAATTGTTAAGTGGTTATTCTTGACTCGCTTCTGAATGCTCATCGATCCTTATTGTAATAATTTATTAAAAAAAAATTTAAAACATATCAGTCAGTCAGCTACAGCGTAGGACCAGGCACATATGTGCATCTCTCCAAGTTGCAATACCTCATTAGCGCAACAAGATGAACACCAAATTCATAGAAGTAATTAATTCAATGGTGGCAATACAGAAAAGAAAGATTGTATATAAGGATATAGTACAGGAAGAAAGAATTAGTTCGTAGAAAGTTATGAAGCGATTTTAATCCCATAGTTTAAGGGAAGACAGAGAGTTTATACACCTACACCATTGTGATCTATTCTGAGCCATGTCACCCACAGTCTCTGTCCCTTGGTTACGAAGTCGTGCGGACTCCAACCAAGTAGTCTGCATCTACCAACATGGCTCAAATTAGAAGTTAGTGACTTCAAGCACTGATGCAACGTTTTGGTTTGGCCACCCTTGACTTTCTTCCAACCATCCCCAAAATATTCATCAAATTAAGAAAACACATCCGAAAAAACGCATGAGAAAACGTATCTCTCTTACTTGAGGTCGTGCTGTTACTGTATTAACATAACGACTTGACTTTGAAACTGGTGGTAGCTTTTCATTTCGATCAGAATCTTTATCTAAATTCTCTTCATCTTTCCCTGATGACAAATCATTATTATTTACTAAATGTTGACTTTCTTGTATTGGCGAACCACGATAGATATGACCATCCATACCTTGTAAATTAAGAGTTTCTCTAGAGAACAAAAAGAAGACGATTTCGAATGAAAGCAAGAAGAAACTAAGAAGACAATAAAGATGATGAAGAATATTTTTAATTCAGGAGAAAGAGGTCGAAAGTGTTGTGTCTTCTGAACTGAATAGTTTAGTTGTGAAGTTTTCGTTGTCTTTCTAGATAGTAAAATCAGTGCATACTTCGAAATGAAACAAACTATTAGAATTACTCTACAATTGACAAATACTTTGTTTTTTTCCTGAGATTCGATTAGTTAATGTCCAGAATTTTGTAGTTGTTGTCTGGACTTTAATTTTAGTTAATTTATTGCTGTGCTTTATCTCTGACCTCACGGTCGTTTATCTCTTTTTTTAGTGAATCAGAGACTAGATCGATTTTGACCTGTCTTTTAATTGATCCGTAGCAAGAATCCCAGGTTCTTTATGATTCTCTGACTTCGTTTAGTTCGAAGAGGCCCATAAATGCCCTGGCACGGCCGAGGGTGGGGAGAATCAGCTCTCCATCTCAAAATGCTCTCAAACGGCCACGTGTATAGAGTCACTGTCGGGGAAGTTCTACTCACTACCTTCTCGTGGCATTACTGTTGTTTACGAAATTGAGAGGATTACTCAGCAGTGATTTATCACGACCTATCCCAGATTCGAAGTCAAGAATTTCAGCTCTCTCTGGAGACTTCTAGTATAACTGTTGTCACTAATCTCATTGGGAGATCATAATTTTATAACATGAGTTGATTAAAACCGGAAGCCATCTTAGGGGTTCTAGTGGCAATGTTTATCGCGTGACCCGAAGGTTCTACATTCTGTTGCTGATATGATTGCGGATTGGTACCACCATGGAATCCCATATTATGTTTGAAATCTGTTTGGTTCATCCTGGTTTTCAGTGTTTAGTCAATTAGTCAAGTGTAACGTAAAACTTGGCACATATATAACCACCACAATAAAACAGAGTGGTGAAATTATCAAGATAAATTCCACAGTTGTAGAAATGGTAACAACATCAGTAGTAGTAGTAGTAATAGTCGTAGTCGTAGTCGTAGTATTAGTATTAGTAGTAGTGGTAGTATTAGTATTAGAAGTAGTAGTAGTCGTAGTAGTAGTGGTGATAGTAGTCGTAGTAGTAGTGGTGATAGTAGTCGTAGTAGTAGTAGTAGTAATAGTAGTAGTAGTAATAGTAGTAGTAGTAGTAGTAGTAGTAGTATAAAAGATAGTAAAACTATATTGCATAAGTGAATAACTTCATCATTTCAACATTTAATCTGCTATCATTATACAAAATTCCATAACATTCGGATTACCTGTGAGTATATGGAATGGAAGACTTTGTTGTGACATCACCATCATGAAGAGAGCTAAATGAAAATAATTAAAATGTTATATTGTTTTAATATATGGATTGATCATGTTAATATGAGAGTATGTTGTTTATTAGATCGAAGCTTAGAACGGAACAAGCTGATTACTGAATCTCATAAGAATCTTGAATTGGAACTTTGTTGACTGGGCTGCAAAACTTAACTGTTAAATAAAAATCAACTTCATTTTAGTCTCTCAATGTCACAGTGGAAAAGTTCCCGTGAAACGTTTGTCACTAGTACCGTTCGTCTAAGAAAGAAAGAGCATATTGTACAGTAGTTCACTCTGTATTACTCTGTCTCTGAAAAACATGGATTGCTAATGTTCAGTCATCGATCTTTTCGAGGCGATGTCTACATTTGCTGAAACCATAAAATAATGTCAAGGTTAGGCATAAGTTCACTAGGTTTAAATGGAGGTTCAGTTTGCATAATTTTAAAATTCCATCAACTGAAATCGTTGGATTATGTTTTACTCATGGTAAGGGGCCGCTAGTTCGGATGCTTTATGCTCTCTGCTATTGGAGTAAACTGTAAAAATAGGCCGACAGTAAGGAGATCGAAATTTGGCATCAATTCAAGAAGGTATTAACTGTTAGACTAAAATATATTTCGAAGTGCACAGATCCATCTTGCGGCCCATTTCGTTTTGGTAACCGATAATTGAAAAGCTTAAGCTACATAGAACAAAATTAGTTCCACTGATGCAGGTATACACGATTATTCAACACATTTTGACAGTGAAAAACCAAGAAATGCCTAAAAAGTCATAATTAACAAACCAAATAATGTTTACACAAATTCTAGTTAAGTGTACACCAGTCCTTCTAGCCTAGACAAGGAAATATAGGCTAAGACGATGATGAAATGGATTATAAGTATTCTCCACTAGTATGCAATGTTTATAGTCTTTTACCTGAAGGGAAGCGGAAAAAAGGGAGGCCAAAGAAGATACTACGTCGGGAAATAGAAGCAGATATGAAAAGGATGAATAACAACTGGAAAGCAATGCCTAGGACATGGTTGGATGGAGGGTGTTGCCGGGCGGTCTTCACGAGGAGTAACAGGCGTAAGTAAGTAACCTATCGTTTGGACCTTAGATACCATGTTAGCACATACACTTAATAGGTCTAGACTCGGTTAATCAATCACTCCGAGTGTTCTTAGTTTTGAAAAATAGAAATATCAGTAGGTTGATTGAAATAAGTTTCATTATTCTTCATGTGAGAATTGTCTCAATAAGTTGTAATTTAAAGCTTAATAATTAGAATTTAGATTTGAATAATATTGACAACATCAGTCTGACTAAATCAGTTCATTGAACAATGATCTTTTACTTACTGACTGTTAATATAAAGTTAGATATATTAGAGTTTTGATAGAAAATTGTGAGTTATACAGTCAATAGATGAGGATAACAAATTATCATAGCCATAATGTGTCAATGAAATGAAAGTGTTAGACATGTCGTGAGAAAATAGATGTTCAACATTTAACACGGAGAAAAACCCGACGATGAAGAAGGCGGGAACAATGATTGGAATGAGTTCAAATCCATCGGATGGCATGACTTGACCTTGCGGGCATGATCATTATTGAGTCTTAACGTATACCTTTTATTCATATTAAAAATATTGTTCTATCTCTAGCTTAAGTATGTTCTTCATCATATATTGGTTATTGTTACGACACGATGAGTTGGTGTAGACAATAATGTGACACCCATGTAAGATCTTATAGATTAGGCAGTTACATAATGACAAATCTACCATTTTAGGATTAAGTCTATTATTAGAGCGGTACTGATATCATAGTAGACCATAATTCTACAGACTAAAGAATAACGTATAAATAAATTACTGATTATCCCGAAGAGCTCAATGACTAAGATAATAAATACAATTTGAGCTATTTCGAATAGCTATCAATACAGGTACATTTTAAGCACTATTATCCAACATCATTTATCTTCTAGGTAAGCTACTTAGGTTGCAAATTAACTGATACGGTACGGTGTTTTAGACGTGTTAAGGTTCGTTAATCCTTATCCGGTGATGTCGGATTGGCTTTTCTAGAAATGGCTTTTGTTTCTCAAAGCTCACAAACCTGCCATGTGGATATTATTTTGTGAGGAAATTATTATTCCCAGGTCTTGGCGCGCGGGCATTGCAACATGGAAAAGTATAGTCTATATGCATACCGGTAACACATAAGTTATCAGTCATTCACCCCATAGAATACATATAGGTATATTCCATCACCTGGGAGGGAAAATGGTCACCATTCTCTTTAAGCATATTTACTACAACTAACCTTCACTTACGAATTACATGCATATCACTAGTACAAAGGCTTTTGCTCTTGCACTTCATGACATACAAATAACCATAAACACTCCCTAGTATTTACTATTATATGTTTAGGCCGCTTATTTAATTAAACATATGGTAGGCATTTCTTCCAGCTTACGTTCGTTGTACTAACCCATTTGCGTACTCTTTGGATATTACCAACAAACATCAAGCATACAAGCCAAAACCTACTCAATTCTTATACATAAGCATACACATCGGACAGCCCGTAAAAATTTGTAGAGAGCCCCGAGTAAATATTTTGGCAACTAAATTTAACAAACGGTATTATCAATAAAACAAAACACTTAATTAAATTAGTTCAAATATCAGATGGCAACAAAAAATTTAGAAAATTAACCTTTTACACGTTGTTGCACGTGATTTCCTTTTGGACGATGGTGCAGTTGTATGCGTTCCACCACATTGACGTGGTGTACCACCATAAACATCATAATAATTACAATTATATCTGATTCAAAAAAGAAAGAAAGAAAGAAATGGGGAGGATAACAGCAATAAATTGTACTAATGTAACCTTTTTCTTAGAAGGCTCCTGCCTACAACGTACATTGATTACATTCAACATATATATATACATAGACAGATAAAACATGAATTGGCTATTTAAAATACCGAGCATATTGTTATTGTTGATCATAGAATGTTGAAATCATTTTCATGTTATTTGTTCGGTTTCTTTAGAAATAACAAGATTGTTTTGGATTTGTATCTTGTTGTTTATTAAATTAACATTTGAATTCATTGCATGTTGTTTGTTTGTATCTATCCGTTGATGTTTAGAACTGCAATTGGTCAGTTTCTTATTGACATATATGTTTATCCTATGGGGATTAACTCGATATTGCCTTAACTTATAAGCATTATAAGTTAAGATCGATAAGGGGCTAGCTAGTGGTTATTGGGACTTAGTAGTTATGTGGATAATGCGATGGTGTCCAAAGTAAACCGGATTAGGTTCGAATCCTGAAGTAGATATCGACTCAGGTGCAGATACATCCATCGGACGAGTCCCAAATACAACGAGGTTTCCAATGCTAACCGCCATCCACCTTTACATATAACATTAACATAATGATGATCTTATCAGTACGATTGCGTTGGTAGAGATGAGGAGTTACAGAGTGATGTTCTAGATTGGCACTAGATGATAAGTCATGTAACATATTGGTTATAATCCAATAGTTTGCATAAAAGATCGATTGCCCTGGGTTCGAACAACAGCTCAGTGCTTTTAAATCTTTAGTGATAATTTAAACAATGAAAATAACTATACATGCGTTGATTTCAGAAAGTAAGAACTTTACAGGTCACTTAATAGATGACATTCATTCATATGAATTGTCAAGCATATGTATACGTGTGAAAGAAAAAAAACCCATGCACATTACATTATACTACATACAAATAAATAAATGGGTAAACAGGTGCATTGCCATTAACTATAAAAGGAATAAGGTACAATGTGTGTGTGTGTGTGTGCATATTGTTGTAATATAGTAAAATAGGCTTAGAGATTAGAATTTACTTAAGACATAATAAACAATGTCATAAGTTTAAAAATTACTTAGATACCAATGTATGTACCGATTTGTCGGTGAGATTTTTTTTAATTTTTGGATTCCATTAAGTAAGTAATTAAATGAATCATTGAAATTACCATCTGGTCTAAATAATAGAGAATAGATTATCAGTGTTAAATTATGAACATCTTGATGTTATGAGTTATATTTGGAACTTAAAACAACCGTCTGTCAACCAATATCAAAGTCACAATCTTCAATACGAAAGTTAAGACAGTTCTACTGTACGGAGCGGAAACGTGGAGAACTACAACAACCATCATCAAGAAGGTACAAGTACTTATTAATAGTTGTCTACTCAAGATAATCAATATGCGTTGTAGGCCGGATACTATCAGCAACAGTCTTCTGTAGAAGAGGACAAACCAGCTTCCATCTGAAAAGGAAATTTGGAAATGGATAGGACATACATTACGGAAATCACCAAACTGTATCAGGAAGAAAGTCATAACTTAGAATCCTGAAGGGAAGCGGAAAAGAAGAATGTCGAAGAACACACCACGTCGGGTATTGGAAGCAGATATGAAAAGGATGAATATCAACTAGAAAGAACTGGAAACGATTGTCCAGGACAAGGTTGGATGGAAAATGCTGGCGGGCGGCCTATACGTCTTCACAAGGAGTAACAGGCTTAAGTAAGTAAGTAACGTTGTTGCAAATGCCGTTAAACAAGACCACTGAATTGTTTATTAGGATAAAAGGTTTGTATAACTTGTTCAATTTGTATTCATATGTATTTCGAACAACGACACACTAAAAGAGATTGATCAATTACAGTCTTAAATATCAGCGGAAGATCCAAAAAATCAATACAAAAATGGATTAAAATCTTCCCCACTACACAAGCCAGTGAATATCTGAACTCAGTAGCTAAGTGGATGATATGATAGCGTTTGAAGTGAACGGTACTGACTTCAACTCCAAGAGTAAATATCAACCGTGTTTACAGCAAGCAAATCTTGTAAATGAGTCTTGAATAGAACGAAACATGAGTTTTAGATTCCATTGTTAGCCACCAGCCATCTCGGTTCAACTTGTAATTTAATGATAATAGTTGAATATAAACTAGACCACCATTGAAAACCTGGATGAATTGGACAGCCATTTCGTCCTAGAATGGAACTCCCCAGCAGTGCTCTTTCACAATCCCTCAAGTGGGCCTCGAAACCCCGACCTTTGGTCTCGCTAGCGAATACCTACTGCCCTAGACCACTAAGCCTGAATCCAATGGTTTTAAAGCCTAGCTTTAATCATTCCATGACCATGAGCAACTCTTCATCCCTTGTCTTCGGTGGGTAACAGTATCTTTCCGACATCGACTGGATTCCACTTGTTTGCGCGTGAGACTGAAAGTTCTGGGTTCAAGTCTTGCATGCAGAATGTTGATTAGGAACTGTTGGGGATTTCCGTGCTAGGACTAAATGGCTGTCCAGTGCATTCAGGTTTTTCATTGTGCTCTAGCTTTAATCAACTCATGAATTCGACTATTGAAATTCTCTACACTTTTGAAAAGAAACAATTTATGAATAATACACACTTGAAGAGAAACTTATTCGTTATGTAACATGAATCAATAATAAAGCAAAACAAAAATATATAGAGGAAAATGAAATTCCTAATAATCTCCACAACCCCTATACTGGTAATTAACATGTACTGATTAGCGATTAGCTTCATGAGGGAATTCTCGGAGTTCTAGTGAGAAGCCGTGACCAATAGAGCTAATCCGTGTCGAGTAGAGACAGGTATCTACTTCAATACAATGAAAGATGGTCACCCAATTTCGTGCATTGGTTGACGTTAGACATTAACACCATTAGATGTCGGCTCAGTGGTCTAGTAGGTTAAGTGTTCGCGCGCGAGACCGAAGGCCCTGGGTTCGAATCTCGCGAGCTTGGATGCGCACTGCTGAGCAGTTCCACAATAGGACGAAACGGCCGTCTGGTGGTTCCTAGTTTCCAACGGTGGTTTAACATCAATCGGTTCATGATCTCAATCAAAAATAAAATTCTGATGAATTTCACAATTTTTACACACATACACACACATATGATCATATTCATTCACATTATAAATCAATATCAATTTTGTATATATTTTCTAATATTAGCACACATTTAAATGTCATATGCACACACATTGATCACAGGGATACAAACAAAAACAAACAAAAGAAAAATAAAAAATACAGGGAGATGAAGGGAGAGATAATTAAAGATGATGGGAAATGTTGACAAATGTTGAATAAAACAAAAAAAAAAGGAATGTAACCAATCGATCGAAATAATAAATTCTTATTAATGATTTTGTGCATTCATTAATGATAATATAAGTGAATACAAATACATGATAAATTGTGTAAAAATTACCGTCTATATGGTGGATCTACATAAAATGCTTTATTAGATCGTCTGTAGACAAAATAGATGAAAAGCAAAATAGTAATATATATATATATGATTTCATAATGAAAAATTATTACAATTAGTTACATAATAGTATACCCTTATGGGTTAGGGGTATTCTACATTGATTTTCCGAAGAACTCGAACACTATCTAGACCTTCATATGATCAATATTAATGATGAAAAATGATTGGTCTAGAAGTTAAGCGCTCGTATGCGAGACGGATAAGTAATGGATTTGCATCTTGCGAGGCGGGATTGTGGATGCGTACTATTGAAGAATCTCACAATAGGATGAAACGGTCATCCAGTGCTTCCATGTTATCTATAGTAGTCTAGTTTCAATTGATTAATGATCTTAACTATTAAAATTAATATTTTTTTATTGTGAATAAAACTAACCAATCAGGAAAAAGATAATAAGTATTAATAATGAATATAGTTTTTCTTGTTATATCCTAAAGATTAGTAAAATTGTATTTTTGACGTTTCGTAACTTAAATAAGCTACTTCGTCAGTGTGAATAGATAAATAATCGATATTAACTTAACACAAAAAGTCGAAAATACAAATTTTCTACTCATTATGATATGAGAAAAATTATATTTATCATTAACTCTTTATCCAATGCTCAATTTATTTGAAACTGTCAAGTTCAACAATGGATAGCGGCTAACAGTGGAATCCAGGACGCGCGTTTTTTTTTCTATTTGAGACTTGTCAACTTGAAGTACCTGCATTTCAGAGTTTAATGTTCACCCTGGGACTTGAACCCAGTACAGTTCGCTTCAAACGCCATCAAGTTATCTACTTAGCTATTGAGTCCTGATAGCCACCTGCTTGTGAACATCAATTCTGAAATACAGGTACATTCAACTGACCAGTCCCAACTAGGACGAAACGCGCGTCCTGGATTCCACTGCTAACCACTATCCATCTCTACATCTAATGCTTATGAATTGAGGCAATATCAGGGCAATCCACATAGGGCGCACATATACCAACAAGAGACTGATCAATTGTAGTCCTAAATAACAATGGAGAGATTCAAGTAAAACAAAACCGAGTAGGTTTATCAAGTTCCGGTTTGCTATGGATACCCATAATAAGTGTTAGTTGATTTTGAATAACATTTTAAATCTTACATCAACTATTATGAATGACCTTGCCGGGGAGAATGTCTTTTTGCTAAAGTGTTTTAGATGTTTTGACTTTTGTGATGAACTAGTTTATTACATATACTTTAGAGATACAAAAAGCTGATGAGAGAAATATATTTTAATAGTTGAATTTATGAGTAAATGTAAGCTAGATCATCATGGCAAACTTGAAAATACTGGATGACAGTTTTGTCCTTGTATGAGACTCTTCAGAAGTAAACATTCATGATCTCCACAAACCCCTTTTCTAATAATAATCATCATGTGGTCACTAGTGACTACCTTCAAGATGGATTTCGTAGAGTTCTAGTAAGAGGCCATGACCAGTGGAGTTCAATCCGTGTTGGTTAGAAACGGGTTTCTACTTCAGACAATTAAAGAATGGTTGCGCAGTCATTTATGGATCGATGGAAGTTAGACCGAAGGTCCTGGGTTCGAATCTCGCACTGCAAAGGAGTCCCACAATAGGACGAAACGGCCGTTTAGTGCTTCCAGTTTTTCCATAGTGGCCTAATTCATGATCTCAACTATTGAAATAGTGTTTGTCTCGTTTATTTGTAAGAGAAGCCAAATATTGGCCAATAACCTGTGCTTATCGTTTGACTGATTGGCCCATTGTAGCACTATTTCTATTGTATCAGTTACATACACTACTATCAGTATCGGATTGTAGATATTATTGAGTGTTACTAATATCATGAATCAAACTGAGATAAACAAGTATTAAAAACCTGGAAGTACTGGACATCTATTTCGTCGTAGTAAAGGACTCATAATGCCCTCAAATGCCCCGGTACGGCCGAGAATGGAGAGAGTCCGCTCTCCCTCTCAAAATGCTGTCACATGGCCACGCTTAAATAACCTCTGCCAGGGAAGTCCTACTCACGACCTTCTCGTGGTGGAGGGTGTTGTTTACGAAAATGAGAGGACGTAAAGCGAATGTCCGGCTCGGGATGTGGCCCCTTAAGAAAGCCACCTGCATCGGTTTGGGCACCCGGGAAGTATCACAAACCTCACACTAATCAAATGAGATTTGTGTGGCGCATATGTATCTGGTGCCCCCTTGTACCAATATCTATGTGTTCAAATAAATAATAAAAGGATTCATAAACCTCAAAAGGCACTGAACCCAAGATTTTTGTGTTTTATGGTTAGCATTCAACTATTAGATTACTAAATTACATTTCTAACTTCAGTTGACTGGCAATAATGAGCCATCATTATTCAATGCTGTTGATTGATAAGATATCAAGTAACCCTTAAAATTAGTCTGTTATATTGAATGAATATTGTTGGAAATATTATACTATTACTTACTATATAGAATAGTTAAACTTTATTCAATCATAAGTACTAATAACATTTTCATAGTAATTTAATTTCACTTAATCAATTGTTGAAGATTCGTATACCAACTACTTATTTCTTGTTATCAATAACTTAAGGTAGAAAAACATTTGGTTTTGAATAGTATTCTTTCCTTTCTATAATGTTGTCATGCAATACAAATGGTTAGTCAGTCAGACAGTCAGTCAGCTACAACGTAGGATCAGGCAATATATGTGCACTCAACACAATACAAATGGTATACTACAATAGTTTATAGAATATTCTAGTCTGTATATTATGTAACTATCCTAATAGTAATCTAAATAAACTACTTATTTAGTTTTAGTGATCTATTCAATTATGATCTAGATCTAATTGTATCTCAATTAGTTTCTCTCTTACATTCTATTAAGGATTTTGATTTGGAAAATATCACACACACACATACAGATACACAAAGCAAAATAAACAATTTTCGGTCACTAAATGATCTTTTAATTTGATTCTCTATTTCTATGATTTCTTCAATTCTTCGGGGGGGGGGTGTGGGTGTGTATTTGTGTCTCACCCCTTCATCATCTTTCAAATCCCTTTTCTAAGCTTACCCACTTCATTTTATACAGTACCGAAGCTTATAATAAAAAAAGAGTTTTATATAGGTAAGAGAAAAAAAAGTAGCTTCATTGATATAAGAGTATCCCTGATTATCATCGTTTTTTCCTTCTTCTATGCATACTTCACTTTGATGAACTAAGAATTAGTAACAGAAAGGATTTTGTGAAGATTGTAGTAATTCTAATAGTTGAATTCATGAGTCAATTGAAGCTAGACCACCATGGAAAACTTGGAAGAACAGGACGGCCGTTTCGTCCTAGTATGGAACTTCATAGCAGAGGTTAGGAGCTTGTGTGTGAGACTGTTAAGTACTGGTTTCGAATCTCACGTGGTAGGATCGTGGATGCACACTGCTGAGGTATTCCATACTAGGATGAGGCGGCCATCCAGTGTTTCCAGGTTTTCCATATTGGTCTAGCTTTAATTGACTCATAAATTCAACTATTAAATTAAATCATTATTTAGGAATATTAAAGAAATAACAGATAACTAATGTACTTTACTATGAATTTCTAATTCATTTCAGTCTGTTTTGTGCTACTAGATGATCTGATTGATTTCCTGTTGGGTAGTTTGTTATGTCTTCAGAAATTAGATCATTGTTCAAAATTCATCTCATTCTCTAATCATTTTCTCAGTGAGTTGGTGATAAGCCCCTCAAATGCTATGGTACAGCCGAGAGTAAGGAGAGTTAGCTCTCCCTGTTCAAATACTCTCTTATGGCTACGTGCATACAACTAATTCCACGTAAGTCCTACTCACTGCCTTCTCGCGGTGGGAATGTTGGTTACGAAATTGAGAAGATGAAATGTGAATGTCGAAATCATCGATGAACATGGGTTCCAGGATCCTATGGAAATAAATGGCGTATGAACGGGCTACCATGAGACTACATCTCCTTACATTGCTCCACTGCCTTTTGGATTAGACCTTTAGGTCAAAAGCTAAGGGAGTGGCCTACTAAAAAACCACCTGGTTCGATTTGTACACCTGGTTAGTATTCCAGACCTCACACAAATCAGATGGTTTGTTAAGCACATATATTTTTGGTGATAAGAAAGCACAGTGAAATTGGATCCATTTCTTGTTTTTTTTTCCTCTTCATTAAAGTAGGTTTGATATCGTTCTTATTTAGAATTATGCATTCACTGTTCTTCGGCCTTACTAAAATACATACCAATTTCCTCCATTCACTATGTCGATAATCAACCCAAAAGATTTTATGAATTTTCTAGGAGCTATTTCTAATTATCATCAAAAAAAATTTGAGAATGCGTTACAATATACTACTGAATCAATTAGGATCAAAGGAACGACTCCCAAGTCATGATGATTAAATCAATTCAGAATGAGATGACAATTCAATTCAATATTCATCATGCTTAGTATTGAAGTTAATGTTAGGGTTATAAGTAGTATTTCAGTTTCGAATTAAAATTTAGTATATATTACAAAAAAAAGTTCTTCAATCTTAATCTAGAACTCTAACAGTTAAAGTACAATCATAAATGGCGAGACTATAATTTATGGACGAACCAATCACGTATAAGATGACAAGTCTAGGATTTTGGAGCAAAATTCACTCATTCAACTGAATAAATAAAGTTTTGGCATTATAACTGATGTCAGTTCGTGATGAAAACCTCCTAAATCTAATTCGTAAGCCTAACCATTAACTGTAAATCATAGTTCGGATTCGTCACACAGGTTTATAACCCTCATTTAGGTGGACACTCTCTAGGTCACTTTAGCGTCACTCAAAGGTCGTCCATAAATTATAGTCTCACCGGTTTGATTCCCAAGTGACTAAAACTAACCATGATCTTCAACACCGCTCAACAGAATAGTTCAACTTTATTAAATCAGTCATGTGGTTATTAAAGAGACTATTTGTATTAGATTGTCATAGATTAATTGATTACATGCGTAAACAAACAGTAACTCTCTTCTAGAGAGGAATGAAGTAAAGAATCAATAGGTAATTACACTTTACAACATTCAGTATGTTAGAAATTGAATAGAGAGAGCGAAATAGAAGAAGAAGAAGATGGGAGAGAGGATCTCAAAATAGCTAATAACTTACGTTTGTATTTGATGACGTAAACTTTCCAAATCGAATGTAGTATATGGTCGTATGGATTTATTCATTGGAAATCCTCGACTATCAGCTGGGTAACTGCCTAAATATCTATTAAATTAAAGATGTAAATATTGAAGTCATTTGTTTTTTAAGAGTTCTACTATTCACTATTTATTAATCAATGTTCAACCAATCTCAGTAGTGAATTCGAAGTAAATAATGAAGAGAAGAATGAAACAGATCAAATGTTATCATTTATTGATCATTGTAGAAGGTCACATTGTATATTGGATACTAAGATTGGATAAGGTCTGATAAATCTTCTATTAGATGACTATTAAATCAACCAGTATATACCATTCAATCAGGGTTTTTCTTCATAACCATTTAACGTTGTACTATAATTTCTTTTATTACAACGCAGCTATTCTTATTGCTTAGTATTCTTGAACATCAATTCAGTCGACAAGTTCCCAAAACAGAACAAGGTTGAACAAGAACAAAATTATATTCCAAATGAAAAGAGTAGATGGAATTAAGAAGTACAATAAGAGAAATGTCAGTATATCCATAATCTCTACATGAGAAGATTCTAGAGTTTTCTCCAAGTATCCACTAACTCTGATTGGATAAAAAATAGCCAATCAGCATGCAACAACACAATTCCGCACGGAATATACCTTAATCCAATCTATATTCCATTAACAGGTTGGTTATTAATGAATATAAAGAGTTCCTTTTTTTACAAGATCATTGTTTTTCACAGTTTCAGGTCAATCAGTTACTGATCATTCATGTAAGGTTTGGTATAAATGTGAGTTTACCAAAGTTACCATATTGGGTTAGCACAAAGAGATTAAGTTTAGCATATCTAGTAAAATAAAATATAGTAAAATGAAATTTAAATAGAAGTTTGTGCTAATGATGTCATTCAGTAGAATGATGAATGTTTCACGACCAAACCATTCAAATCAGAGAACAAGACTCCATCGATATTTGAATAAATTGTCGAAATTCGATTAAATATTCCTGGTTTTCTATGGTGGTCTAGCTTGAATTGACTCATGACTTCAATTGTTGAAATTACTACAATCTCTACAAAAAGCCCTTCTGATACTAAACGACATATGATCACTAGTGACTGGCTTCAAGAGATATATCCCGGAGTTCTAGTGAGAAGCAGTGACCAGTTGTGAGGTAGTAACTCACTGATGACACTGATGGATGTGTTGAAGTTAGACATTAACATCGTTGGATGCTGGCCGGCTCAGTGGTATAGTTGGTCAAGCGCCTGGCGCGAGAATGGTAGGTCCTGGGTTCGAATTCCGCGGGGCGGGGTCTTGGATGAGCACTGCTGAGGAGTCACACAATGGGACGGAACGGCCGTCCGGTGCTTCCAGGTCTTCCTTGGTGGTCTAGCTTCAATTGACTCATGATCTCAACTGTTGAGCTTAAATATTCATTTCATGAAACGATGTTATTATTATTGGTAAACAGATGTAAAAAGCAATCCACTTGAAACTTTATTCAGACAGGCAATATCTCACTTGTTATCTTCCAAGTACTATATTGGATCGGACAATTTCAGATATCAGGTCGTGTGTCCCTTGGGTACTACGATCACGTTCTCAGGTCACTATGACCACCTTTAATCCAATTTTCTTTTCATACACCTCCAGAAGAACCTTTTCACGGTGTAGGCAACTAGGAATTGATAACTACCCTCATACTTCTAACACTACTCAAGAACATTGTATTGAGAATCAATTTCCCTCTTTAATTCCTATTATTCTTCCTACATTGACCGACGTTTTAGTTACAAAGTAGGAGACAGTAAATATTAACAATGAGTATCAACAGATCGCTAAGTCAATCAATCAAGAAACTTATAGGATCTCTTATAGATATTTACTGGTTCATATCCTAAAACCAAGCTTAATCACTTACTTTATCTAATTTAACCATTTTAAAGAACTATCATAGTTCATCTTTTGTGTTCCTCGATATTCCACAACGTCTAATAGTTTTATAGGCATTGGAAAAACGGTAAGTTAAAAATAAGATCAGTCATTTCTAAACTAAATCTTAATCAACCATTGTTTATCTGCTATCTAATTGAATATCATTGTAAGAACTCAAAAGATAGATGTTATCAGTATAGGGTTGTGGAGATTTAATTGAGATCATGAATTAATTGATGTTAAATCAACATTGAAAACCGGAGAGCACTGGACGACTGTTTCGTCCTCCTCAGCAGTGCACATCCACAATCCTGTTCTCGGGATTTTCACATTTTGATTGATGTATTCGACAACAAATTAGTCAATTCAACTGAGCATTCGTACACTACAATATAAGTTTTGCTTTTTTCTTCTGGACAACTAATCTATTTACCAAATCTATCACCTGATTGGGTAATAACGGATTGAAATTTACTGAGGTAGTTTCAAACACATCCCTACATTACATAACTCTTGTAGG
Organism: Schistosoma guineensis; assembly: GCA_944470375.2. NCBI lineage: Eukaryota > Metazoa > Platyhelminthes > Trematoda > Strigeidida > Schistosomatidae > Schistosoma > Schistosoma guineensis. The sequence continues at coordinate 15,882,999 of OX103893.1, forward strand.
GAACATGAAGACCAGTGGGGACAATCGAATGTATTAGACACAAAACTACAGGACTTGTTAATAAAATCTAACAATCAAATAGTAAATGCTTAATTTGCAAAATGTCCACCAGTTGTCTCAAATTGCATCCTGTTTCCATTCTCTACTATTCGATCCTCTTGTCTCTCTGCTGCCAGACCTTCTGTTCATGACTCACATCATATACTACTTATCTCAATCTAAGTAGCACACACCACACTCTTAATGACAGTTACAACGATATATCACTAGTCAGTAATTGTGAATTAATGTTTTATTAACAAAACAAACAAACAAAAAAACGATCCAACTTTCTTTTACTCTGTTCAACTTACTCTTGACTTAAAGCAACCTCTAATGGACGATCACATGATATACAATGATAATGTTGCATAAGACTACGTTTTAAACCAGCAGCATCATCTGTTATTTGTCTAGTTGGTGATGTATCATGTGTAAATGAATTCAAACGTTTATTCATTGATTTAAATCGTTTCTCTAACCATTCTCTTAATTGTTCCATTTCATCACGATCTAATTTATTTTCCATAGTTTCTTGTAAATCGATTAATAATGATTTGAGTTCATTTTCCTGAAAAGATAATTAGTTTCTTATTGAAGGGGAATAGTAACCAGAGAATTAGACTTTGATAAATTAAATGAACCAATTCTGATAAATTAAATCATAAACCGATCTAAGTGAGATCACTATTAGATGCCTGAAAGCAGTGAACAGTTAGTTTATCCTAGTTTGAAGTATCACTCTGTAAAGTTACTAACTTCCAGTTTGAGCCACGTTGGTAGATGCAGATTGCTTGGTTGAGATCCGCATGACTATCGTAATGAATGGTTGGAGACTCTGGTTGGCATGGCTTAATGGTGAGACTAAAATGACTTCATATCTTTCTTTCTACGAACTAACTCGTTCTTCCTGTACTATGTCCTTATATGCTATCTTTCCGTTATATATTACACCACTGAATTGACTGCTTCCATGAATCAGGTGTTCATCTTCTTGTGCTAATGAATGTATGGCATTTTGGACCGATGCATGTATATGCCTGGTCCTACGTTGTAACTGACTGACTGTCTAAGTTTAAGGTTCCTCAGCAGTGTTCATCCACGATTCCGCAACCAGGAATTCAACTCAGGACCTTCAGCTTCAAACGTGAACACTTAACATCTAGATCATTAAGCCGGCATTCGATTGTGTGGAAGTGTAACTTCGATCAGCAAGTGATATTACTTGACCATCTTTCATTTGTTTTCAAATTACTAACTAAGTAACTCAAGCTAAACAGTTTCTCTTGATGGCGTACTTACTATAAGTAGTAAAATTATTAAGCTACAGTTGAAGTATCTTAGATGAATAGATTTTGTGAAGATTGATTTAATTTGTTGATTGTATTTGTCTGAGATCGATCTCAGTGGAGGTAACAATGGGAACCAGGAAGCACTAGGAAACACGTACCCATAAACCATCAGGTGCTGGACCCAAGACTTTCAGTTCTTAGAGACAGTCCCATATTAGGAGGAAACATTTGTCTCGTGCTCATTCATCTTCATTCATATCACAACTTAAGTCAGTATGCGACAAATACAGCCCACAACCAAATTACTTTGAATAACTATATGTACGTACGTTAATGTTATCGATCTTTGAGTTATGAGTGCTCATATGGGTGAGGATTGGCAGAGCAAAGATAAAATTCCTACAGTTGAAGAATATATGCAATTCAAAACAACTGTCAACCAATGTCGAAGTCGGAATCATCAATATAAACGTTAAGACAGTCATACTGTACGGAAATGAAACGTGGAGAACTACAACAACCATCATCAAGAAGGTACAAGTATTTATTAATAGTTGTCTACGCGAGATACCCAATATCCGTTGTTTACCAGATACCATCAGCAACAGCCTTCTATAGGAGAGAACAAACCAGTTTCCATTTGAAAAGCAAATTAGGAAAAGACCCTGGAAGTGGATAGAACATATGTAGAGGAAATCATCAAACTTCATAAGGAGGTATGTCCTAACTTGGAATTCTGAAGAGAAACGGAAAAGAGGATGGTCGAAGAACACACTACGTCGAGAATTGGAAGCAAACATGAAAAGAATGAACAGAATCTGGAAACAACTGGAAAGGATTGTTCAAGATAGAGTTGAATGGAGAATGCTGGTGGGCGGCCTGTACTCCTCGATGAGCAGTAACTGGCGTAAGTAAGTAACAAAGCATCCACGAATTCATTTGTCTAAGTCTATGTATACATTAAACAGGTAAAATTTCCTACATAGTTTCATTTTCTTTTACTGTATTTAGTTGAGATATGGATTTAGTATTCATTTATTGATAAAACATTCAATCACAAATATGAAATAAAGTGTATCATTATATACTACTTTGAATAGTAATGAACTTACCGCTACATTTAACTTGGCGAATAGATCTTCAATTAATTTTTCAAGTGTTTGATTTGTACTATCAAATTCTAATCGATTAATGAAACTTTTTACATCTTCTCGATCAGCTTTCTACAATTCAATATAATAAAGATAAAAGTAATTCACTGGAAAGTTTACATGAAAAAGCAAGCCAAAAAACAACAACTTCATTCCATTTGAATTAACTTAAGATTTGCCTTAATAAACAGAAAGACATTTAAATCTTTATTGAAATGCTCATATTATTGTAGACAATCGGTGGATAATCTTAAAATGAATGAAGTGTCATGTTATGAAGAAAAGAATGGTACTGGGTTCGAGTCCTAGAATGAGCATCAACTCTGAGATTTAGGTATATCCAGCTGAAGAGGAAATGCGCGTTCTGGATTCCATTGCTAAACACTATCTATCTTTGCTTAAAACGGCTTGTGACCTAAGGCTATATCGAAGCAATCCGCACAGAATGCACATATATTAATATCAGACTAATCAATTGCAGTCCTAGACATCAATGTGAAGATTCAAGTAAACAATACCAAGTGAATTTAAACATCACACCATTGTACAAGCAATCGATTATCAGGACTCAATATATAAGTGGATAACACGATAGCGTTTGAGGCGAATGGTACTAGGTTCAAGTCTCGGAGTGAGGATCAATTCTGGGATACCGGTACATCCAGCTGATGCGTCTCAAATAATATGAAACGTGCGTCCTCTGTTACACTGCTATCTATCATCCATCTTTGATTATAAAGCTTGTGACTTAAGGCAGTATCTCAGCAATCTGAATAGGATGTATATATACCATTAAAAGACTGATCAATTGTAGTCCTAAACAACAATGAGAAGATTCAAACAAACAATACCAAATGAAGCTAATCATTTACAATTGTTTTCATTATATTTGTTTCATTATTCATGTTTTATTAAACTCAAGTCAGTTATGTAATTGACATGTTGATTTCTTAAATTGATAGATTTCATATCATAATATTCTATTTCAATCATTTATGAATTGAAACCTTGAATAAATAATTCATTCATTACAAATGGATAAACAGATAACATCGTCATGATTTGCCTTTTTTATATAGTAAAAAAAGTGGTTGCCTAGCCTAGTCTGTCTAGCTATCTGGTGAGAAACCGTGACCAGTGTAGCTAATCCGTGTCGGGTAGAAACAGGTGTCTACCTCAGTACAATGGAAGATGGTCGCGCAATTTCGTGAATTGGTTAAGGTTAGACATTAACACCACTAGATGGCGGCTCAGTGGTCTAGTAGGTTAAGTGTTCACGCGCAAGACTGAAGGTCCGCGGTTCGAGTCCCGCGAGCGGGGTCGTGGATGCGCACTGCTGATCAGTCCCACAATAGGACGAAACAGCCGTTCAGTCCTTCCAGCTTTTCAATGGTGGTCTAACATCAATCGGCTCATGATCTCGATCAAAAACTTAACAATCTCCAAAACCCCTAAACTGATATCTATCTATCTGTTTCTTTGCATACTTACTTGTGTACTTGAATTTATAACAATTTCAAATTATATTAGTTGAATTCATGAGTCGATTTAAGTTAGACCGCCATGGGAGACCTCGAAGTTTTGGATGGTTGTTTCCTCCCAGTAAATGGACTTCTCAGAAGTACACGTTCACAGTCCCGTACGTGGGATTCGAACTCAAAACCTTTGGTCTTGCGTATGAACACTAAACCTCTAGACCACTGAGCTGGCCGGCATTCAATAGTGTTAATGTCTAACTTTCATGGATCCATAAATGACTGCGTAACCGTTCATCCGTTTCATACACACAGTTCCCTTTATTATTTTGAAAAGAGTAAGAACACAGATTCTAGCAGAATAGCATGAATTCATTTTTATTTCGTTGGTTCTCGTCAGCTGCTTAAAACCTGTGATATTTAAGAATCAAAATTACATAATGGTTGTAAATTACTTACATGAAAGAGTTTGGTTGGAAGTTATATTGAGGACACATTATTATAGCATAGTAAGGGTGAAAATAAAATTAATAGACTGAATCAGAATGGGGTTTTGTGGAGATTTTGAAAATTTCACTGGTTGAAATCATGAGTCACTTAAACCTAGACCACCATGGAAAACCTAGAAGCATTAACATCGTTGGATGGCGGCTCGATGGTCTAGTTGGTTAAGTGCCTGACGCGAGACTGATAGGTCCTAGGTTCGAATCTCGCAGGGGGCGGGATCGTGGATGCGCACTGCTGAGGAGTTCCAGACCGGGACGAAACGGCCGTCCAGTGCCTCCAGGTTTTGCATGGTGTACTAGCTTCAACTAACTCATGATTTCAACCAGTGTAATAGACTGAATATTGTAAATATATACCTTATGTGATAAAAGAACATTCTACAACATTGATTGTGACAGCAGTCCAAACGCCTAGAAACAAGTGATTACATAATGAGTAAACATTGATAGGAATAAAATGAGCAAAGCTCAGTTGATAAAAATAAAATTACTAATCTAGAAGATAGTTGAAATAAAAACTCAATGATGTAATCAATGCAAGAAAGAGTTTAAAGGAAAATGTCTAAGATATCACAAAGGATTATTTGTCATCAAGGCAAAAAAAGAAAGATTAATAACCATCTCATATTGAACGCATAAATCAGGACCTTAAGCCTGATAGTAATGACTTGAGCGAACTTCAGAAGACAGGAGTTTGGCTGCTTATTAGTCACCTTGAAAGATTCCAAGGTAACGATCTGATGTCTTGGAGATGTTTAGTAATTACATTGTCTGAGCTAGATACCTGTCTCGCTAGCTTAGATAGACTAATGAATTCAATAATTAATATGATTGCAATCTTTACAAACCCCATTCTGATCGTAGTTTCGAATTATTATTGTTGTTATTATTATTTCAACATTTGAGATCATGGGTCAATTGAAGCTAGACCACCAAGGAAGACCTGGAAGCACCGGACAGCCGTTCCGTCCCATTGTGGGACTCCTCAGCAGTGCGCATCCACGACCCCGCCACGCGGGATTTGAACCCAGGATCTATCAGGCTCGCGCCAGGTGCTTAACCAACTAGATCACTGAGCCGGCATCTAACGGTGTTAATGTCTAACTTCGACTAATCCACGGGATTGAGAGACACATCCACCATTGTCATCAGTGAGTTACTACCTCACAACTGACCCGGTTGAACTCCACTGGTCACTGCTTCTCACTAGAACTCCAAGATATATCTCTTGAAGCCAGTCACTAGTGAGCATATGTTGATTAGTATCAGGGATTGGAATTACTACAATCTCCACAAAACTCCTTCTGATATTATTATTATTAAACTGCATAAAACAATAGGCATAAGTTATTTTATTTTGAAAGAAGATAAACCATGGAAACTTATAAAGTTTACATAATAGTGAGTAGTAAAGAACTCATTTATCTTCATTTAATTACTGAGTTTTTTTTAAATATTCACTTAATTTCATAATATCAGTCCGTCAGTCAATTTGTCAGATACAACGTAGGACCGAGCGTATATATACATCGGTTCAAGTTGCTATATCTCATTAACACAACAAGATGAACACCAATTTCATTAAAGGAGTTACTTCAATGGTAGTAATATATAAGAGAAAGAGTGCATATAAAAGAACTCGCTTGTAGAAGGAAAGGTATAAAGTAATTTTAATCTGACGATTTAAGGGAACACTAAGAGTGTATACACCTAAGCCAATGTGATCGATTTTGAACCATGTCACTCAAAGTATCTAACCATAGTCAAGCAGACCCCGACCAAATAGTTTGAATATACCAACATGGCTAAGACTAAAAGTTGGTGACTTCAATGACTGATGCCACGTTTTGTTCTGGCCGCCCCTAACTTTCTTCCAATCATCTCCAACACTAATCAGCATAGCGCGTCGTGGTACTCGGTGTTCAGGCATACGTAACACGTGACCCAACCATCTCAGTCAATGAAGATTCACAACCTGATCAACTGATTTACCATCATTCCCTAATACTCTACATCTAACCTCACTATTACTCACCCGATGATCCCAGCAGTTGCGAGCAATATTTCTAAGATTAATGTAAATATGATTGTTTTTAATAACCATTGTGCATATAAACATAGTCTTATCATTAAATAAATGATATCTATTGTATACACACAATGAATATATTCTGATAGAATATATATAGTCATCAATCCAAGTTGTCACATCTCATTAGCACAACAACATGTACATCAAATTTGTAGAAGTAGATACTTCACTGATATTATAAGGATATAATACAGGAAGAAAGAATGAGTTGGCTTTAACAATGTATATTATAAGTAATATATATATAACACAATTCAATTGAGAGCTTTAAATCATTATAAGTATTTAACAGAATCAAATGTTTCAATAGATTATAGCGGTTTGTTAACATCAGAAATTTATTAACAATTTGGAAACTACTAGCTAAATATACTACTGAATAATATGGTTGTTATCTTCATTGTGATATCATGTATCATTTACCTTTGCTACATCCCATTGCTTCCAAATAATACGATAAATCTTTTGTTTATCTCCTTCTATTCATATCTTACTATTACAATCATGATGTACATACCTACCTACCCACATACCAACCTACTTACCTACCTACCTACCTACATACCTACATACCTACATACCTACCTACCTACCTACCTACCTACCTACCTATCTACCTAACACACATTTAATGTAGTTTTATGAGTATTTGATCAAAGAGATTGAAAAATTGTCTAATCAAAGATGAATTTAGAGAGAGATAAATTTCACAAGTATAAAATGTCAATAATGAAATGAGTATAAATGATATCCATCTCTTATCTTTGACAAGTATAATCAAATGTCTATGGTAAACCGAAAAGAAGAGATAATTAATGGAATTCATGATGTGATCATATATCAATAAGATGAATGAATTTTATCTGTCGTATAGATGAGCTTATAAAATTTGTCCATAAGTGTTGTGACTTTAATCAGGGCTAGTTATCTCGTGATTCATTCGCCAATCTAAATACGACTTATTCGATCTTAATACTATGCTAACGCAATGACGTTCGACTAGTATGAACATCCTAGCGTTCTTATTGGTCCTTTGTTCGGTTAGCCCGTTCAGTCGAGTTCAGAGCCGCGAATAACAGCTTTGATTGTGCGAACCATTTATTTCAAACATACTTGGTTTATATACAGACAAACTGCATAAAACCATAAGCTAACGAATAACATTTATACAAGATCAAGCCAAATAGTGGCTGTGAACGTAGGAGACAATAATCAATAAACTGAATATAATTTAAGAGCAGTAAGTCGAATAATAAATAGTTTATGGGTCAAAATAAAGCTTAAAATAAGAGGAATATAGATATTCATAATGTAGTTACTGAATAGGTGTACAATGAGAATATGTGTATAATATTAGTCCATTAATAGTTCTCAGAAGTTGCCGCAATTTGGAAGACTCTCCCGGTCTCCCACATTGTACGAGTATTTCATATACCTAAATTATTGGTTACATGGTTGTTAGAAGAGGCATCAGCATCGTGACTTCCGAAGGAACTCGGCTTTCACCATGAGGTGTCATAACTCTTCTAAATGAAGACTTTCTAACTCGCAGGGCAGAGTTTAAATGGTTTGAATTATCTTTTCTGGTTAACGTTTTTCAGAGAGAGTTAGTTTTCTACGGGATGGGATTGTTAACCCCATGCCCAACTTTCCTCCTTTGTTTGGGCTTGAGACCAGCAGTAACCTCAGAAGGGCTTAAGAAGGAGTTCCTCAGAAGTTACCAGTAATTTAATCTTCATCACCAGGATATAACAATAATCATAAGTGAAGTATTAAAGTGATACTTATAACGATAAAAACCTTAGTTACTATTATTAAAACAAAATATTAATCTAGTATTCTTTGATTTCAATGATGTTCCGAATACATTCTAGACAATAATAAAAACTAACTTCATATTAGCTAGATGTTATAATCTATAGAAAACTGTTACTTGTAACAGTCAAGAAATGAGATTTGTTTGAGCGCTCGCCGTACTTCTACAACAACTATTATCATGAGGTCAGATAGTTGGTCAATAGAAATACATACTATATGTCTTAATCATTTCAGTCGGTGAAGATTAGCTACTTGATCAATCGGCATGATATACTTAGTACTCCAACTCTAATCTAAGAATGATTAATTTAATGGTTTCGAAATACACGAACAGTGGCTTGAATATACTTGCTATCAAATATCGGAGACCTACAATTATCCTCTAATTTTAAAGGTCACATTTCATAGCCATAAATTAAATTAGAGCGAACTTTTATGTCGTATAGTTGTCTTTTAATTGGTAGACATGTATCTTCCTTACTCCACAGGTAACGTAAGTTGGCAAAAGCCAACTGAGCTTTCTAAATTTGTATCGCTATTTCGTCAGAAATCAACCCATTAAGGGTGATAAAATTTCCAAGATAAGTGAAGTAATCGACACACTCAATTAATTCATTCCCTATGATTAATTCAAGCATTGACAAAAATCAGTCCTGTAGCAAAATTAAGTAGTTATGAAGGGAAAATCTCATTTCATATAAGTTTATATAACTACTTAATGAGGTCAGAAAACTCTGACCGAACAGAACTGTACTATTTGAGCCTCCTGAGTCAATAAGCGAATAAGTACTGTTTCGAAGTAGATTGTATTTGTCACACATTAATCTTGTTTGTGGTAGCATTGAAAATCAGGCAGGACTGTAAAACCGTTTTGTTCTGTTATTAGTATCATACCCAATGTATATCTACAACTTCACCATTGTTCAAATCCACGAACTTCGGCTCCTAGGGCAAATGTCTAACTAATGGAACCCCTCAATCAACCAACAGTATAATTCCAAATCCAATCAGCTTGAAGTATAACATAAATATCATCCAATCCCACTAATTAAAACCAGTTCATTCTTAAAATATCTAAGCTGAACAAATTGTAACTTCTAACTGGGCATTCAGGAACATCTCAAAGTAAAGTCACTAGTAAGCTAACTAGTTTAACTGATTAGTTCTATCGAAAATTGAATAAAGTCGGAATTGTGCAAAACGAATACACCAAGTCAATGACAAATACCCATCTACTCATTAAACCAACCTCCATAAAACTACAATACTGTTCGTTTTAATGCTAGTGGGATATTATTGTCATTATTATTATTATTATTATTATTATTATTATTATTATTATTATTATTATTATTAGTGTAAATACGTAGTACGTCAGAAATTCTATTTCACTTGGTAAATAATGTATGTGTGTGTGTGTGTGTGCGCGCATAGAAACACACATATACCTTTGCTTACACCCTATTGTCATATAATATGAACCAGTGAAATTCTTTCATCCCTAATTCAAAATAATCCAAACTGTTATCTAATTGGTTAGCTCATATCAAACATTTTTTTTCTACCATGAATACAACCGATATTAAGTTCGAAGTTAAATTCCAAGTAGAATATTTTTGTGTTCGGTCAACATTAACCAATAATTCTAATTAATGTTCTTTTTATTCAATGAATGAACACTCTTTAAACAATTTCTCATGATATAAAGGATATAAATCTTACGTTCACCATATATCAGAAGTTTCAAATTATTGTCATTTAGTTCAAATTGTGTGACCTTATAATACCAATATATTTAGTGGACATTATTTAACTACTTATTAGTAGTTTGAAATTTATCGCTAAAAAGAAACACACTCTATCACTTATGTTACCTAATTCATTAGATGAATTATCGGAAAGAACCCAAATTCATGGAACAAATACTATTACTACTAATCATAATAGTAATAATAATAATAATAACAACAATAATAATACAAATCAGTTCAGCGATTTTCGTCTAGGCATTATACAATTATTAAATCATAGTACAATACATGGTTTATCGCATCTATCCAAAGCAACTAATCATATAAATCGTTTCATCTGGTTTATATTATGGTTAATTGGTATGATTGGATTTTTAATTAATTTATCATATATAATTGAACATTATTTATCATATCCAATATTAACTAGTTATATTAATGATTATGAAGCATTTGAATGGCCTGATATTATATTATGTAATGCAATGGCACCATATAATGTCTATGATAAACAATATAATATATTATGGAATAAATATATGAATTTAGCAAGGAATCTATCATTGCATATACCAAATGATTTATTTCTAAATATAGATGATATAGATACAAATGAGATTATAATACAATCATTAATACATTCAACAATATCTTATTGGGAATTCAATATTGGCAATATTGATAATATGTTTCAATTTATTGCAATGGATAATGGTTATCAAGGTATACGTTTATCAGTTGGATTAGATGATAATTTAGTCATGTTACCAATACCATTAAATCAATATTTTTATACACAAATATTACAAAAACGTTATAATGTACCATGTTTTAATTTTCAAGTAAGTATGATATTTGAATAAGTATTTTATATAAACAAAGATATACATAAGCAAAGATGGATAGTGGCTAGCAGTGGAATCCAGGACGCGTGTTTCGTCCTGTTTGGGACCCGTCAGCTGGATGTACCTGCATCTTAGAGTTGGTGTTCACTCTGGACTCAGTAGCTAAGTGGATAACGCGATGGTGTTTGAAGCGAACGGTACTGAGTTCGAGTCCCAGAGTGAACATCAACTCTGAGATGCAGGTACATCCAGCTGACGAGTCCCAAACAGGACGAAACGCGCGTCCTGGATTCCACTGCTAGCCACTATCCATCTTTGCTTATAATGCTTGTAAATTAAGGCAATATCGGGGCATACGCACAGTATGCACATATGCCAGTAGGAGACTGATCAATTTCAGTCCTAAAACATCAATGGGATGACTCAAGTAAAAACAATATCAAGTGAATTAAAGATATACACATTTTATATTAACACATAGATATTGGTATAAGGAGGTACCAAATACACGTGCACCACACAGATCTCATTTGATATGTGTGAGAGCTATGATACTGGCCGGGGTGCCCAGATCGAATCAGGTGGTTTTCTTAAGAGGCCACACCCGGAGCCTTCGACCCGAAAGTCTGATCCACAAGGCAGGGAAGCATCGTAAGCAGAAGCAGTCCTATGGTAGTCGGCGACCAATAATTGGTTCATGTGCCATTTGTTCCCTTAGGGTGCTGGAGCCCATATACACCATTGGTTTGAAATCAGGGTTTTCCGACTTCCGTAAACAACACCCCACCACCACGAGAAGGCAGTGGGTAGGACTTTCCTGGCGGCAACTATATATGCGTGGCCATGTGAGAGCATTTCGAGAGGGTGAGCGAACACTCCTCACTTTCTGCCGTAGATAGTAGTTAGTAATGGAATCGAGTTTGCTGAGTGTTTTGTCCTATTTGAGATTCGTCAGCTAGTGAATATACTTGGATCTTAGAGTTGATGTTCAGAAGCAAGTGGCTAAGTGGATAATATGATGGTGTTTGAAGCGAATGGTCTTGGTTTCGAGTCACAGAGTGAACATCAACTCTGAGATGTAGGTACATCCTAGTTGACGAGTACCAAATATGACAAAATGTGCATCCTCCATTCCACTACTATTCACCATCCATCTATGCTTAAAAAGCTTGTGACTTAAGGCTATATCGAAGCAATCCGCACAGGATGCACATGTGCCAATAAGAGACTGATCAATTGCAGTCCTAGACATCAATGTGAAGATTCAAGTAAACAATACCACTGAGATTATTTGTTTTGTGTGTTTGTGTCATTTCTGTCTATGATACAATATAACAAGTTGATTGAAGTCATGAACTAATCTAAATTAGACAACTACTGAATACCTGGAAGCACTGAACACCCATTTTTTCCTAATGTAGGGTTCTTAATCAGTGTGAAAGTGAGGATCGTACTCAAGACCTTCAGTCTCTTGTGTGTGAACGCTTGACATCTTGATAATTAAACCAGAATTCAGTAGTAGACAAACTTAACTTCGACAGACCCACGATATTAAGTTAGTTATATCAATGAAAGTGAAACAATGCAATAATACTTTATAATTTGTAAATATATCTCCATTCAATGCCAGTTTGTGATCAGCACAATCTGTTACTAATAATAATGTATTGAAATAGCTTCAAAGTATAAATACATCACCATATGTCATTCATAATTCTAGTCGATTAATAGGTTATCAGTATGAAACTAATGATTGCACCGAATATTCATTAATGATGAGTTCCCTTATAGAACTAAAACAATAATCTGTTTGGATTTTCAATTTGACTTTTGAATTGATGGGGGCAAATGAATTACCAATATACAGCATAGTTGTATTTTTAAAAGTTGACGTCATGAGTCAATTGAAGCTAGACCACTATAGAAAGGCTTGATGAATCATCAAGTGACATGATATATCTGTTTTGGATCGCGAACATTGCGAAAATGGTTGAGAAGGTTGAAAAGACAAAGCTATCAAAAGTTCGTGTTTAATTTTAAGTGTCTTATTTCATTGGCCTAAAGGTCTAATCCACAAGGCAGTGGAGCAATCTAAGGAGTTCCAGTCACATAGTAGCAGGTGATCAATAACTAATTCACATGACTTGTGTTCCTCCAGGATCCTAGAACCCATGTACACTACTGATTTGGACCCTTCGTATCCACCAACCTAGTTCGAGCCCCAGGAATTCGTTTTTCGTCCTCTCGATTTCGTAAACAACACCCCTACAGCGAAGACGTAACAGTAACTTCATTGAAAATACATCCATCTTTGGATTTTATGTTTTACAATCACATTAAAGAATGTACATGGACGTTGAGAAGAAAAAAGAATTTTCCAAGAAATCCTGTTGATCGATAGGAAGAAATCCTTTCAAAATTGATGTTTATACTAATTTTAAGGGATAAATTCTTTTGACAAATTCATAGCGATTGGCTTCAAGATGTATTTCCTGGAGTTCTAGTGAAAAGCCATGACCAATGGAGCTAATCCATGTCAAATAGAGACAGGTATCTACTTTAGATAATGGATGAATGGTTGCGCAGTCATACATGGATCGATTGAAGTCAGACATTAAGATTGTTGTACACTGGTTGGTCTTCAGGTTAAGCGTTCGCGCGCGAGACTAAAGGTCCTGGGTTCGAATCACATGAGGGGGATCGCGGACGCGCTCTGCTGAGGAGCCCCATACTGGGACGAAACGATCAGCCAGTGCTTCTAAGCTCTCCACGGTGGTCTAACCCCCTTTCTGACAATAGAAATGAAAACTTTTTTTCAGATGAATTATGATCACTGATAGGTTGGTTGATAAATGGGAAAATTAGAAAAACGTTTTTGATGGATAAGAGCCTCGAATAAAACACACACTTCATTCTATTCAGAAGTAGTCTAATGGATGTATTCATACAGATTGATAGATTAAGCGAGTCCAGAAATATCACAGACATTGATGGGATTTGATTAAACATGTAGTCAATGTCTCAATTTACATGTAATTGTCTAGGTCAAACGAATGAATGTTTATACACTTGTGATTTGTATATAAATCTATTCTGTTTTGTAAATTATAGCTTTTTAGTGTTATTTGTTATTCTTCTTAGTTTCGTTGGCTGTTGAGCATGTTTATTGAAAGTGTGTGTGTGTGTGTCTAAATCGGACACCGTAGATATATGCATTCCCGTTCAATTCATCAAAGCGAATAGTTGCTAGTATACACACTAGTGAATAGCTTTGAGGGGAAATTTCCTTAGTTCGAGTCAAATGTGAGATAGTTACCCACTAAAGACAATGGAAGATGGTCGCACACTATCATGGAGTGATTGAAGCTAGATTTCTACACCATTGGGTATCGACAAAGCAATCAAGAATTTGAGCGTTTGTAATCGAGTCAAAAGGTACTGGGTTCGACCTCCGTGTGTGGGGTTGTAAATGTACACTTCAGCGAGGTCTAATACTAGAACGAAGTAATCGTCCAGTGTTCTCATGTCTTCAATGGTGATTTAACCTAGATTAGTTTGTGATTTCAAAATTCTGACTAGTTACCTCGTTAACTCGTTAATTGCGTTCCACTGTGCTAATATACATGAAGTGACTACAGTTGATGTACATTTGTCTAAAACCTTTAATTGTTTATAACTTGATAACTGAGAAACACAAATCATTGGATACTGATTCACTTGTTCAAAAGTTAAGCAGTTACCATGATATCTGAAAGTTCTATGTTCGCTCCCTGGTGGGTTCAAAGACGCTCACTACTGAAGAGTCTAGGATGAAATAAGCATCTAGTTTTTTTCTGGTTTTCAGTGGTTTTCTAGCTAAGATCATTCTATGGTGCAAGTTATGAAAGTATTAAGAATTGTTTAAGTTGATTAAATGATAGACACTAGCTAAATATACTACTGAATAATATGATTGTTATCTTCATTATATATCATGTATCCTTTAGCTTTGCTATATCCCATTGCTTCCAAATAATACGATAAATCCTTTATTTATCTCTTTCTATTCATATCTTACTACTACAATCACGATGTACATACCTATCTACCTACCTACCTACATATCTACCTACCTACCCACCCACACACCTACCTACCTACCTACATACCTACATACCTACCTACCCACATACATACATATCTATACATCTACCTACCTAGCACACATTTGATGTAGTTTTATGAGCATTTGATCAAAGAGATTGAAAAATTGTCTAATCCAGGATGAATTTAGGAAGAGAGATAAATTTCACAAGTATAAAATGTCAATAATGAAATGAGTATAAATGACATCCATCTCTTATCTTTGACAAGTATAATCAAATGTCTATGTTAAAAAAAAGTGGCATAGAATAAATCTTCTTGGTATCCATCTTATAAACATATAACATTAAAGAAACTATTTGATCTCTTATTGAATAATAATAAAAATTATACTTAGAAATTGAATTAGTTGACTAGTTGAATTCCTGAGTCTATCTAAGCTAGATCATCAGTGAAAACCTGGAAGTACTAGACGGTCGTTTCATCCCAGTATGGAACTCCTCAGCAGTAAACATCCACTATTCTACACACGGGACTCGAGTGCACAATCTTTGGTTTTATGTGTGAACACTTAACCTTTAGACCACTAAGCTGGACGATATTTAATGGTATTAATGTCTCCCTTCAACCAGTTCATGATATTGCGCGACCGTTTACCATTGTCTTCAGTGAGTAACTGCCTCAAAACAGACACGACTGAACTCATTTGATCATGGCTTCTTACTAGATCTCCATGATATCCATCTTAAAGCCAGTCGCTAGTGAGTACATGATTAAGAGTTCCAGACTAGAACGAAACGGCTCTCCAGTAATTCTAGGTTTTCACTGACGGTCTAGCTTAAATCAATTCATGAATTCAACTATTTAATATGAACAATTGTTAAGCATTATAAATTATTGGATTAGTATTAACTATTCACTATATTGAATTGATATCTACTGTAATGTGTATTTGTTTCCTACCTACAACTGTCTATTCCATGTCATCTAATTCCTTTCATCTGAAAAAATAATCTGTTATTCATAATAGTTTGTGTAAAGAATTTATGTATTTAGTGAATACAAACAATATCATCATTCCAAGGGTATATATATATTGATCCGTTGAACGAAATCAAATCTTGTTATTGGATAATTTTTTTTATCAGAATTTAACAATTGATCAGTCTCTTGTTAGTATATGTGTATCCTATGCGAACTGCCTCGATATTACTTTAAGTCACATATATTATAAACATTGATGGAAAGCAGCTGGCAGTAGAATCTAGGACGCGCGGTTCTTCCTATTTGGGACTCGTCACTTGGATATACCTGCATCTCAGAGTTGATATTCACTCAATAGCTAAGTGGATAACGTGATGGCGTTTGAAACGAATGGTACTGGTTTCGAGTCCCGGAGTAAACATCAACTCAGAGATGTAGGTACATCCACCTGACGAGTCCCGAGTAGGACAAAACGCACGTCCACTGTACCCCTCAACATCTTGAGGCACTGGTTACTATGATCATGTGGACCAAAAATGGTCCTGTCTAATGGTCAACAATTTGATAAAATGATGCCATATCTTACTTTTCTCCAACTTAATTCTACACTAACTAACATCGACAGTTGTGTTAATCACTGGTTTCATATGTGTAACGCATGTCCCTACCACGTTAGTTGATGAATATCCATCACTTCCTAATCGATCAATTTGTCATTTTGCTTTAGTACCATTATGTCTAACCTCAACATAGCTCATTCAATCATCCCATAAGAAATAAGAAATATTTCTAATTTACCTATAGTCGGTAACCTGTAGCCTATCCGTAACTTTTACTTCCATTGACTAGGTTTAATAGGGATAAAGTAATGCATAGAGGATAATCATTCCTTTTTATCAAGATTTATATTTTTCCGTTGTTGACATACTCATTGCTGAATATGATCAGATATTGTCAGGGTTACAACCTCTTTGGTCGAAAATATCTTGATATTCTTCATTAGTTACAAGTTATTTCATGTTTCTTATTATTATTTCTATTAATATACATTAACAATGAGGCTCAGAGCAAAATAAACTCTAAGCTACTCACTCATTCGATTACAAACAACACTATCTTACTTTTATTTACTAATCATATCGTCAATTCCCAACCTTTCACTTTCTTCGATTTGAGTTCCACTTCTTCACACACACACACACACACACACACACACACACACACACTCAAATTCAATCTAGCCAAGTACTGATCATTTCAAAAATAGAAAGTCAAGTACGCCACTAAAGGCAAGTTTTAAATGGCATATTAAAACTTTTGTATAACGGTACAATACATTATAATTTCCCTTGGGAACTACAAAATTAGTACTAATATATAGGCGGGGGTGGGGGGGGGAAGTTTAAGCAGAAAGTTACACTGATTCAGTAAAACGTTCAATTGGCCAAATGTTCAATCATGTGTGTGTGTGTAGGTATATGCATAAGTTTGTATATTAAAAACTTTTGTATTAAAATATTAATTCTTTTTGAAGATAACCAAAGTCAATTTAGAACTTGAAGTGAATTACTTTTTAGTAAAAGCTTGAAGTTTGAATTTTATTAGCTGTAATAATGAACACTTTGCAGTACAGTTTTTTGAATAATAAGAACCGATAAGTCCTGGGTTTGAATCCCGCGGGCGGGATTGTTGAGGATTACTGTTGAGAAGTCTCATAATAGAACGAAACAACTGTCCGGTGCCTCCAGATTTTCCATGGTGGTCTATCATTAATTGACTCATGAATTCAACCATATAATTATTATCTTGATTAGATCAAGTCTTATTCGATAACTGATATGATTTATTATGATTCATCAATTGTTATTACATCTCAGTCCTACAGGAGGTCGGTCGCGGCTCGGATAGCTCAGTGGTTAGCGTCTCTGACTGTGAAGCCGGATGACGCGAGATCGAATCCGCCAGGGAGCACCAGTTCCCTCAAGATTACAGGTACACTTAGCTGACGAGTGCCAAGTAGCACGAAACCCGGGTCCAGGGTTTCCTGTCGACTACCTCCAACCACCATCTAAACTGTTAATACCTTCCGATTAAATTCTGTTACAATTTACATATCTAAAACAGTCACTCAACAAACGATGCAGGATAAAAAGACCCAGATTGTCTAGAAAGCTTTGAGTGACTTTTGGGAAATAATGATCTACACTACACATTCATATATATATAGGCATATACTGGTAAGATTTAGTCGAAACACAACTTGACATCATTTTACATTGTTTAATATCGTTAATTATTTCTAAAATTTCTATGTTTAATGAAAGATGACTATCAGTATAGAGTAGCGCAGATTGTTGACTTTTAACTGTGATCATGAACCGACCAATGGAAGACAACCAATGGAAACCTGGATAGCTATTTCTTTCTAGTATGGGACTCCTCAGCCGTAAGCATTCACAATCTCTCACACGGGACTCGAACCCAGGACCGTCGGTCTCGTGTGAGAATTCCTAACTTCTAGATCATTAAGCCACCATTTAACAGTGTTAATGTCTCACTTCAAACAATCCACGCTATTACGCGACCATCTTAAATTGTCTTCGTTAAGTAACTGCCTCACACTCGAACACAGATGAACTCAACTGATCACAGCTTCTCACGAGAACTCTAAGAAGTACTTCTCAAAGCTAGTCACCAATCAGCACATGACAATTATTTCAATACTGTATTTAAGTTATAAATACTGTAGATAGACAAATGTAAATAAAATTTGTTTTTATCTATTACCACTGTGGTGTGAGCTACTTATATCCACATAAGTAGTATATAACGATGGTCGGGAATAGAATGTATTTCAGTAGAAGATCGAGAAGGAAAGAATGGGAATAGAAAGCAATTGATATGACAATTCAGAAACAATGAAATCTGATACAACTCACTAATATTTGCAAAAGAAACCATCAAGTTTGAGACAATGGATTGCTATATTGCAAATGAAGTATTTACTGTATGATTCTAAGATTTAAGTGAGATGTTCTGTAATTTCATGTTCGACTACATTCGATTGTCCCCAATCGTGTTCTTGTTCACTACATTACTTATTACTATTTATTATTAGAGACCAATTAATGTATATCTAACCGATTTATTGAAGTTTTATACATACTTCAAGTCTTTTTAGACAACCATCATCTTAAAGATGATCAAATTTATCATAGTTTAAAAGGAATTAGATGGAAATGATTGAAATCCGCTGATTGATAAGCATATCTCCACATAAACAGTTGATGAAGATAGGAAGGTTGATATTTACATATATATTCAAACACTGTATGTTTATTGAAATAAGATAGTCATTGTGTATGTATATAATGTATGCTACTTATGTCTACATAAGTAGTATATAACATTCATCAGAAATGGAATACTTAGCCACAGAATATTGGAAAGATATAATCAAGGAGAAATGAAAGAAGGATGAATGTTAAGACAATTGTAAGAGGATTTCAAAATGACGTATTGAACGTATAGTGTTTATATTTGATGAAAGTACTCTGTAATTTTGTATTTAAATGCTATTGGTTACCCGTATCTGTATATTTGTTTATTACATGTACATATATACCATTTCGAATAGTTCACAGTTATGTCATCTAAAGTCTCAGATCATTGTTTTTAATTATCCTACTGATTTTAAACTAGATAACTTAGATCTATCTGTATAACTTGGATTCACAGTGAATAGATTTTTGAACTGATGGTTATCTCTAGCTTGTTCACAAAGATTAATGTCATTATGTATGTGATTTCATAGAAAAAAGTTTAACCATACAAATATATATTTATATTTTAATAGTTCAATTCATTAGTTAATTAAAGATAGACCACTATGGAAAACCTGGAAACACTGAACGACCGTTTCGTCCCAATATTGTAATCCTCATCAGTGCGCATTTCCGATCCCACCTCACGGGATTCGAACCCAGAACCTATTGGTCTCACACACAAACTTTTAACCCCTAAACCACTAAGCTGGTCGGCACCCAACCACTTTAATATCTAAATTCATCGATCCATACACATATATATTTTAATAGTTGAATTCATGAATCAATTAGAAATAGACCACTATGAAAAACGCGGAAGTATTGAATGGCCGTTTCGTCCCAATACTAGATTCCCCATTAGTATGAATTGACGAACCCCCAAACGGGACTCAAAGTCAGAACTCATCGGTCTCACGCGCCTACGCTCAACCTCTAGGCCGCTGAGCTGACTGGCACACAACAGTGTTGGTGTCTAACTTCAATCAATCCATAATATATAAATAGTAATAGTTAAATTCATGAGTCAATTAAAGCTAGGCCACTATGGAAAACCCGGAAGCATTGAACGGTCATTTCTTCCTAGTATGGTTCTCCTCATCAGTGCACATCCACGATCCTGTCCACTGGATTCGAACCCAGAATCTGTTGGTCTCGTACACAAACCACTAACCCTAACCGGTATTCACTTATGTTTTTTATCTTTTTTTCTGTTTATTCTTCTTCTTCTTCCAGATTTCACGTCATTTAAATAAAACCAATTATCATCATATAGAAAAACTTGCTTTTGGTATTAAATTTAATTATCAAAGTTATTTAATTATTAATTCATCTTATACATCACATATGATTGATTTATATATCACATTACCAAATCATTTCCCTAATATGAATTCCATTGAATTAATACCTGGTTATATAAATCATATTAAATTAGAAATGTTACGTATAAAACGTATCAAACACCACTATTACCACCATCATCATCATCATCATCATCACGAGCACCATCACGAACATCAACACCAACATCAATCACTATGTAATGAAAACAAATTTTCAACAATCATCTATGATGGTGATTTAATTAATAAACGTTTAATCTATGGTTCCAATGAATTATGTCATCGTATATTATCACAATATTTATATTTAAATGAATGTCATTGTTATAGTCCCTTCTTACCTTATGGTTACTATGGTAACATACCCATCATTAATAATCATAATAAAACAATGGAATATCATCATCCAGCTTTATGTTTAAATATGTCATTATTTAATAGGAATCAATTAATTGATAATGTGAATTGTATGTATCGTGTCTATCAAAAATACAATAATCTTAGTTTATATATGAATTTAATTGAAGCGAAACAATGTGATCTCTTACATCATTTACCATATTGTGATCATGTTTATTATCAAAATTTTGGTATACATCGTATTATTATGAATGAATTATGGAGTAATACATATAATGATGCAAGAGCCACATTTTTAATTCGTACATTTCGTGATGTATTTATTAACAATACTACTACTACTACTACTACTACTACTACTACTACTACTACCAATACTACTGATAATACTACTTATAATAATGAGAAATTAACAACTCAACAAATTTTATTAGAAATGCGTAATAATTTTGGTTTATTAATTATAGAACGTAATAGACCACAAGGTAAATTAGTACGTGAAGAACAAGAATATTCATTAGCGCAATTATTATCGGATATTGGTGGTAATATGGGTCTATGGATTGGGATCTCTGTTATTGGTTTATTTGAATTTATTGAATTAATTAGTTTTATATTATATACATTATGTAATTATATCATTCATTTATGTAGAAAAAATTGAGAAGATACAAAAAAACACAAGCATTTCTTTCTTTTTTTTCTTTTGATTGAGATCATGAATCGATCGATGTTAGACCTAGAAGTATTGGACGGCTGTTTCGTCCAGTTGTGGAACTCCTCAGAAGTGTGTATTCATGATCTCGCCTCGTGAGATTCGAACCCAATCCCTATGGGTCGCGCACGAGAGTTTAACCTCTAGACCACTGATAGATAGATAGTGTTATATCTAGAGCTTAGATTCTTAATATACCGCGTATAATTTGAGCACTCAGACGCTGGAACTCTCCCAAGGAGCGAATGAAAAGACAGAAGACATGTAAAAGGAATGCTATTCCAAACAGTGTCAATGATGATACAAAACCGTTAGGTATTTATAGATTTTAGTGAAAACGAAATCATCAATATAGTTAACCAATCCGCATAAGCATTTGTACAATAGGGAAGCTATACGTAGTGTTTCTGAAATATTCTTCTAAAAGATGATTGGATTGAATATAGTCGGCTCTTTCTGAGCTTCTTAGAGCTTCCTCAAGTTCATCTGTGAACTGTCCTCACATACCTGTCGCTATTTGACACGGATTAACTCCATTGGTCACAGCTTCTCACTAGAACTCTGAGAATTCCCTCACGAAGCTAGTTACTAGTGAGCACATGGTAATCATTAGTATAGGGTTGTGGAGATTATTAAATTTTTGTTTGAGATCATGAATCGATCGATGTTAGATCTAGAAGTACTGGATGGCTGTCTTGTCGAATTGTGGAACTCCTCAGGAGTGCGCATCCACGATCCCACCTCCCAAGATTCGAGCCCAGAACCTATCCGTCTCACGCACAAATGTTTAACCTCTAGACCACTCAGCTGGTCGGCATCCAACGGTGTTAATAACAATACTATTACGTAATCAGAATTTTTTTGTTTATTTTAAACGAGACCCTGAATAATTGAACACATAGTGTCATTGTTTACAGTTGGTAATTTGACAACCTATTGCATTCTTTTTAACATGTTGACATATATGCATAGATATATAAGGAGTGTATATGTATGTTTAAGTGTGTGTATATGTATGTATGTAGTGCTATGTATGTATGTGCGTGCGTACGTATATATTTGTTAATGATAGATAGACTAAGGAATTTTATTACTTATAATCAATACATTATAGATATGATCACTTAATATTCCCTAATCAATATCTTGGCTATGAAAGAGGGAACCAATTAAGAACTTTCGTCTAAATTAGATTGAATAATTTCACAGTATTTGAGGGTCGAGTTAATGTGATACATTAAAAAGAGAAAGAATATAGTTGTTTTTTGATGAAGTTTTGTTCTATGAACTGGATGGTTTGGTCATTGTAGGAACAAAATTCAAGTACCTGATGATATCGTTTAGAAGAATGATGAAAGTTCCATGAATAAACCGATCAGCTAAGAGAACAAAACTTCATCAAAATCATCCACCTGAGCTATGAATCTTCTCTACCAGTCAATCAGCCACCTACAATGTAGGCACATACATACATCGGTCCAAGTTACCATACCTAGTTAGCACAACTACATGAAGATCGGATTCATAGAAGTTGTTAATTCAATGATAGTAATATATAAAAGAAAGATTGCATATAAGGATATAGTACATGAAGAAAGAATTAATTCGGAGAAAAAAAGGTGAAATGATTTTAATCTCTTAGTTTAAGGGAAGACACAGAGTGTATACACGGACGCCATTATGATCGATTCTGAGACATTTCACTCAGAGTCTCCAAGCCTTGGTTACAATAATCGTGCGGACCCCAATCAAGTAGCTTGTGTCTATCAACATGCCTCAGACTAGAAGTTAATGACTTCAATCACTGGTGCCATCACCATCTAAGAATGTATTTATGAAAATCCCAGCAAATGAATTTGAAGTAAATCGAACGTTTCACCTGGCAATCTGGTCTAAGCTTTTTCAAGGAAATTTAATCAAACATCAAAATTATCGAATATAAACAGATACATGGTTGATTATTTATCTACATTTTATGCATACTGTTACATTTTTGATTCATATCATTATTTCAAAAACCAACCAGAGACAATATACAGTGAATGAAATTTCTTCTCATACCGTTTACGTATACACACATTCTGTTATTGATGGAGTTTTGTCCTCTGAGCTGGATGATTTGGTCGTGGAGTTTTCATCGTTCTTCTGAACCACATCATCAGCATAAACTGGAGATAGAAGACTTCAGAAGAACTATGGAAGCTCTACGACCAAACCATCCAGCTCAGAGAATAAAACTCCATCAAAATCATCCACTTGAGCTACAAATCTTCTTCACCATCTCACATTCTGTTATTTTAACGCTTCGATTCATACTACATGCCTCTCACACACTAATACAAATACCTACGTTGAACATTGTTAACATAGATTAGGTGGTGTATTCAGTATACAGAGAACTGGAGAACCATGTACCTATTTATATTCGATGATTTCGATGTTTGATTACATTTCCTTGAAAAACTTGGACCAGATTGCCAGGAGAAACGTTGGATTTACCTCAAATTCAAAAACATTTTTACTCTTTAATGAGGGAACAAATTGTTTTAATAAAATTGTGATAATTTTTAGGTTACGGTCAATTATAACCTTTTTCACAGGTTGAAATCATGAGTCAGTTGAAGCTAGACTACCATTGAAAACCTGGAAGCACTGGACGGCCGTTTCGTCCTGGTATGGGACTCCTCAGCAGTGCGCATCCACGATCCCGCACTACGCGGGGCTCGAACCCAGGACAATGGTGCACGGTGGCGTAACTTCGTGGATTGGTTGAAGTTAGACATTAACACCGTTGGATGCCGGGTCAGTGGTCTAGTGGTTAAGTGCTCGCGCGCGAAGCCAGCAGGTCCTGGGTTCGAGCCCCGCATAGTGCGGGGTCGTGGATGCGCACTGCTGAGGAGTCCCATACCAGGACGAAACGGCCGTCCAGTGCTTCCAGGTTTTCAATGGTGGTCTAGCTTCAACTGACTCATGATTTCAACCTGTGAAATTTCTAAAACTCTCCACAAAACCCATTCTGATTATAACCTTTTTATTTTACATAGTTTATCTCATCTGTTCAGTTTGCTAAATTTATGCATAAATAAAGGAGTGGGAATTATGTCACTGTTCACAAATGATTGATTATTGGGTAATGATCAATGTCAGATGTATCAGGTCTTTCTTAGTGCAGATCGAAGTCAGTGATAGCCTGGATAGCTCAGTGATGATAAGATCTCTGACTGTGAAGCTGGGTGACACGCGATCGGATCCGTTAGGAAGTATCAGTTTCCTCAAGATTACAGGTACACCTTGCTGAAAAGTGCCAAATAGCATGAAATCCGGGTCCCAGGTTTCCTATTGACTACCTCCAACCATTATCTTATTATATCAGAGTTTTTTTCAGTATGGAATAACAGATTGGTTATCGCTATCTAAGTTCTCATTCAATACAGATTATTGAAATTAATTTTAGAATTCGCTAGATTTTAAAAACTGTACCAGGTTGAATTATGACACTTTCTTAGTTGTATACGAGGTGAAAACGTGGAGAACTGCGAAAGCCATCATCCAGAAGATTAAAGCGTTTATTAATAGTTATATACGCAAAATGCTTCAGGTCTGCAGGCCAGACACTATCAGCAACAACCTACTGTGGGAGAGAACAAACCAGATCCCAGTGGAGGAATAAATCAGAAAGAGGCACTGGAAGTGGATAGGACACACATTGAGGAAAGCACCCAACTGCGTCACAAGACAAGCCCTCAAATGGAATCCTCAAGGCCGAAGGAAAAGAGGAAGACCAAAGAATACATTACGCCGAGAAATGGAGATAGACATGAGAAAAATGAAGAAGAATTGGATGGAACTAGAAAAGAAGGCCCAGAACAGAGTGGGTTGGAGAATGCTGGTCGGCTGCCTATGCTCCATTGGGAGTAACAGGCGTAAGTAAGTAAGTAAGTAATATTTCTGAATATTATCGAATCAGGATATGGATATTATTGTTGTGAGAACAAAACGAAAATTGACTTGTATCCCCTAACAGAACCTTGGATCTCCAATTGGTGTGCGAACATTTATCCGCTCGACTAGTGAGTCTATATACAATGTTGTAAAAGTCAAACTTCAATCAATCTGACTATCTACTAATGTTCACGGTGTGTACCATCCTCACATCCGACAGCGTTCCTACATTCCAGTGTTGATGTTCACATTTGAACTTGAAACCAATACCTTTCACTTTAAACATCTACAAATTATTCACTGAGCTAATTAACCAAAATAGCTAACAGACTGTGAAACAAAAATTATAATACAAACCCCGAAATATAAAATTCACACACGTAGCACAATCTGATGACTGTCTTGATCCAGAATCTCAGTAGGTAATGTATCATTATTTAAAGAAAGAGACACTGGGTTCTAACCTCAATCTGAAAAAATCGACACCGGTTTCAGTGCATTCAGGTGACGAGTCTCAAATGAAATGAGACAAAATTCTAAATTCTGCTTATAGTCGTTATCCAACTTTAATAAAAATCTAGCTGAGTACGAAAGCTCATTGGAGTTTCACTAGGAATACAAATAAATGAATATTATCATAATCATGAACTGATCAATGTAAGACCACTATTAAAAATCTGGGAGAATTGAACGGCCATTTCATCCTAGTTTTTGGGGCACTTCAGCAGTCTGCACCAAAGACCCCCCACCCTGAATCCAAACCCAACATCTTCGGTCATGTATGTGGACGCTTAACCTTTAGGTTACTGAGCCGGCATCCAAAAATGTTAATGTCTATCTTTGTAGATCCAGTTAGATTTTGGTTCAGATACTCTGGAATTCACCTCTTAGTCAGTACCAAAACATTATTTCAGTAAAAATTTCCAGGAACACATTCTTAACATTATAATCTCTATAAATTTCTCAGAAGTTTAAACTACGTAAGTGTTTAAATGAGATTCATAAATTCAGAGTTAAAATATTAAGGTAACAAAGTATGTTTTAGTCGAAATCAAGTCACCGGGTCATTAGAAAATAAAGTCAGAAAATATAAACTACTCATAAGTAATCAACAGTTCGCTTGAAAAACGATTTTTTGGACAGTGTGATAACATAATCAGCTTTGTTAAATATTGTCCCAATATTTCGTTAATTCAATGGGAATTACGTTTCATTAAAGCATACTTTAAAAAAAGACAGATAGTAACTAAGGACAGAATATAGGAGGGGGACTTAAACTTGGTTAAGATAAAGCATTACGGACTTTAAGAAAAAGTTATTGAGTCTGAATGTAGTCACCAACACGGGTACAGGTACGTGCAGCTGATGAGTGTCAAATAGGATGAAACTCACTCCTTGAATTTTATTGCTAGGGATTATCCAACCTTATTGAAAACTTGTGTATAAATAGAAATATTGAGGGAATCCGCCCAGTATGCATATATTCTATAAGTGATTGGTCAGACAGAATTCTTAATATATCAACGGAAAGATACAACTACTTATAATTTATAAGCTTTTCGACTGGTAAAAAGGACTACAAACAACGAACCACTTAACAACTATTGTTTTATGTTTCCTCACTGCATAGTAATATGATCATTGATTAACTAATCAACTTCAAACTAAACGAACCTCCCTAAACTGTCTATCTAAATAAATAAACGTTTTAGTACGTGGAATTTGTAATAATTGTAGTATTTTCAAAATTGACATCACAAACTGATCTTATCTTTACCACCACTGAATACCTGGAAGTATTAGATGGCAGTCTCACCATAGTATGGAACTCCTCAACAGTGTACACTCACGATATCGCGCACAAACATTCAACCTCTAAACTATTCAGTCGGCATCGAACCAGTGGATTCCGCATGCAGGATCATGTATACACACTGCTGAAGAGTCTTGTAAGAGAAAAAACAGCCGTTGAGTGCTTCTAGCGTTTTGATAGTGGTCTAGCTAATGTTGGTTCGTGATTTTGGTCGTGAAGATAATATTGAAATGGATTAGCTTTTTTTTCAAACAAAAAACATTTTACTAAACTAACCTTGTCTAATTGTGTATCAACATAATTTGCATCTGCTTTACGCGTTTCCAAATCATCTGCATACTGTTTAACATCCTAAGATTTTATCATTTAAATATGAAAAACAACATGTATCAGTATTTAATTTATTGAGGGATTCATTTTTCGTCAATTATTTAGCACCAAGTTAAATAAAAATAAAAATAAACAAGGATGAATAGTGGCTAGCAGTGATATCACGGAGGGGCGTCTCGTCCTATTCGAAACTTGCCAGCTGTATATACCTGCATCATAGATTTGATGTTCACTCAGGGACTGGAACTCAGTACCATTCGCTTCAGATGCCATCATGTTATCCACTTAGCTACTGAGTAAACATCAATTCTGGGATAACAGGTATACCCAACTGACGAGTCCCAAATAGGACGAAACGCGCATCTTGGATTTCAATGCTAGTCACTATCCATCTCTGCTTAGAACGCTTGTGGATGAAGGTAATATCAAGGCAGTCCGCACAGGATGCATGTATACCAAAAAGAGACTGATCAATTTCAGTCTTAAGCAACAATTGAAAGATTCAAGTAAACAATACCAAGTGAACAATAACAATAGAAAATTATAAGGATTGTCAATCTCGGTTAAATAGTTCAAGTGTACAAGATAATTGTTGGTGATTATTATTTTTAACGCAGATTTGGATTATACACATACACACACAATGAACATCGATTCCTTATGTCTATCCGTTTTAATCAATGTAGAGCTTTGTACAAATGTACATCAGATCAAGTTCTCGAACCACAATAACATCAAGGAATACTAAAACTTAAAATCTTCAGTAGGATAAAGAATGAATATATATTTGTCATTCTGACTAGTTTTGAAGCACATCAAATAATGTCTTCAGTCACTGATCGCAGTTATCACAGTGACCTCATTAATGTATTTCTGTATCATTTAATCTGACTTAGACTAACAGTGAACTGATGCTATGTTTAGGTTTGAGCGCTCTTAGCATTCTTTCAACTAAACTGTAACAGCTAGCACAAAATCCAAGTTTAGGATTATTATTAACCTTTAATCATTTAGGATAGATCCTTCATGAAATACATAGGTTGTCAGAGAAATACGTAAGCAAAGATTAGAAACAATTTATACACACTCAAATATCAGAAAGCTCAAGAAACCATACATCTTTATTATTGTGTGTTGATTATAATAAAAGGTCAACATATAACCTCATTTATCAAAGAAACATGAATGTTAAAAATTGGATTCAAGAAACAGTCTACACTAGACTACTACTGAAAGCCTGAAAGTACTGGACGATCGTTTCGTCCTAGTATGGGATTACTCATCAGTGCATCTTCACGATTTTGAGTGCCGGACCTTCGGTCTCATATGTGATTATTTAACCTTTAAAGTACTGAGCCTGCATCAAACGAAGTTAATGCCTAACTTGAATCAAAACCATTCATCCATTGTCTGAGATAGATAGCTGTCTCATTCCAAACACGGCTCCCCAATAGAACTCACTAGGACATGAATTTATTGAAACTGAAACTTCTTGAATTCAATTCTGTTTGAGTATATTGGGGTTGACTATTGATGTGGAGTTATGAAATAATACCAGACAATTATAAAAGGCGTCATGGCTTTTAAACAATTACTCATGGAGAGTCAGTCAGTCAGTTACAATATAGGACCAGGCACATACATACATCGGTCCAAGTTACCATACCTAGTTAGCACAACTACATGAAGATCGGATTCATAAAAGTTGTTAATTCGATGATGGTAATATATAAAAAAAGATTGCATATAAGGATATAGTACATGAAGAACGAATTAGTTTGTAGAAAAAAAGACGAAGTGATTTTAATCTCATGGCTTAAGCGAAGAAGGAAAGTGTATACACTTACACCATTCTGGTCTATTCTCAGCCATGTCACCAAGAGTCGCTAACCATTGGTTACGATAGTCACGCGGACCAAAACCAAGTAGTCTCCACCTACCAACATGGCTCAGACTAGAAGTTAGTGACTTCAAGCACTGATACCAAGTTTTCGTTTGGCCGCCCCTAAAATTCTTCCAACCATACCCAACACTAATCAGCATAGCGCGTCGTGGTACTCGGTGTTCAGGCATACGTAACAGGTGGCCCAACCATCTCAGTCAATGAAGATTCACAACCTCATCAACTGATTTACCATCATTACCTAATACCCTGCATCTAACCTCACTATTACTTACCCGGTGATCCCAGCAGATGCCGACAACATTTCTAAGACATCTATGGTCAAATACTAATAGCTTACGAATATCTTCAACTCTTAATGACCACATTTCACAGCGATAAAGTAAAACAGAACAAATTGTATACATATCCCTTAATTATTAATAAACGAATATCTCACCTCAACAGTTTCATGGAGTTTTTTAAATTGTGATTGTACATTAGTAACCGTATTATTCAA
Organism: Schistosoma guineensis; assembly: GCA_944470375.2. Taxonomy (NCBI): domain Eukaryota; kingdom Metazoa; phylum Platyhelminthes; class Trematoda; order Strigeidida; family Schistosomatidae; genus Schistosoma; species Schistosoma guineensis. Next base: position 15,913,266 of record OX103893.1, read on the forward strand.
TTGATTAATTTGTTCTTGTAATACTGACATGGTATTTTGTAGTTTTTTCAATAATTTCTTATCCTATTTTAATGTAAGTTAAAGAGATTTTTAAAAAAAATGATCCGAAATGATAAAATGGAATATTGTACCTTCTGAATAATCAACAAACTTTAAAGAATAATTGTGAGAAGTACGAGATCAAAGGTCTTGGATAACAAGTGCCGCCTATGAAACCATCTTAAATTAGGATGAAATGATTGTTCAATAGTTTCAGTTTCTCAATGGGGATCAACTATTGATCGATTTTATGATCTTAATCAACATCTGATGATATATGTGAATCCTTAAGCGTTTGAATTCGATAGTCATTTTAATTATGATGAGTTATAACTAGTAGTGGAAACTAGAACTTACAGTTTATACTATTCAGGACTTATACCATGAATGTTCCTTGTTGACACATGTTATAATTCATAGCGAAGAAAAAGTTTAGTCAAGTCAAACAAGGATAAAATACAAATGAAGTAAGGCTTTTTAATGATTGCCTCAAACAAATTGAGATCAGATATTATGTTCAAATCTTCTCAGTGTTTACTTGTAACTAACTGAAATTAAGTTATTAAATCTCTTAGCAGAATTAACTCCTAGTTAATACATACTGAAGCCAGATTCAAATCGGTACACTCTGACCGATCAATCGGCGCCAGTGGATAAATGGAGAAGATTGTGGAAAATTCTTATAAAAATTCTGTATAAGTGGCTAGGTTTTTAGTAGTGCATTTTTGTTATTCAAGTCTAGTGAAATATCTCTTGTGGTCTTCCAGTGGTTGTTGTGATTTGGGAAGAGATGGGTGTTATATCCCGATAAGAATAATGAATGGTAACTGTTGGGTTCTATTTATAGACCAATACTAAACGTATATTTTTATCGTATAATTGTTAAATAACTAAACTATTCATATTCATATCCCTTTTATTATAAGCCTTATTTTGACTTATGAACTATTACTAAACGATTTACCATTCTTGAATTATGCCCTGTCGATTAATTACTACCTCCCACATTCACAGCCACTTTTGACCAATTCTCGTACAAATGTTGTTTCACATTTTATGGTACGATGTGGTCTGTTTGATTGGTATATAAAGTCAGTATGTTTGAAATATATGATTTATATTGCAGAATGTGAGATTGTTATTCTGCACTTAATAGGCTGGGCTAGTCAGGAAGCAGGACCGATAAAGACTCTAGACTGTTCGTACTTGTTTTATGCGTCATTGGTCCGGACGATAATTCATTGTTCTCCAATTGCCTTTATCATTACATTAGATATTCATAGGGCAACAGGGCTACAATTTATAACAATGGGTAAATTGTACCGTTCAATAATTACTAGATATTAGAAGAACGTGGCAATAATAAGTTTTATCTAAACTTACATCAGACGGATAAGGCATATGAGGCGATGTTCCACAATCCACATAAATCTTCAAAGAAGAAGAAGAAGAAAAAGAAAAAGAAAAAGCAAATCAAATTACCAATTGATTGTTATCAATAATAATCAAGCAACAATAAATCAAACTGACATATATCATACTACTAAAAATCTGTGCGTTAGTAGTAGTTCAACAAACAGAAGAATTTTTCAACAACAAAAGAGCAAACAAACAAACAAACAAAAAACTAACTCAGCTCACTGCAATGACAAATTTCAATAAAATAAAGCACACTCAGTGAAACAAAACAAAAGAACAAAACAAAATGAAAACCCAACTATACACATAAACAAGATAAATGACATTTCAAATACACATTACTGAATTGTGATTATAAGTAATAAATCCATGTAGCCTGTAATGGATCATGGAAAATGAAATTCAATATTCAACGATTTAAAAGTGTTTCGTTTTTTTGTATAAAAAACAAACAAACAATCACTTCACTAAATTTACACAATTGTAGTTTAGTTTATGATTTTATTGAATTAAACACATAAAGATTGGTAAAAAGAGGCATCAAATAGATATGTGCCACATAAAGCATTCGATTTGTATGATGGTTGAAATATTACTCGGGTGCCCAAATCGAAACAGATGGTTTTCTTAGGAAGTCATATCCAGAGCCTCCGACCTGAAGGTCTGATCCACAAGGCGTTGAAGCAACGTAAGGAGGTGCAGTCATATGGTAACCGGTGACCAACAGTAGGTTCATACGTCATTTGTTTCTTCAGGATACTGGAGCCCATGTACACCACTGGTTTGGAATGAGGGTCTTCCAACTCTCTTAAGTGGATCCTCTTTATCGACCAACACGCTTAAAGCGTTTTCTCAATTTCGTAAACAACATCACCACAACGAGAAGGTAGCCAGTAGGACTTCCGTGGCAGTGGTTATATGCACGTGGACAATTGAGAATATTTCGAGGAGAAGAGCTAACTCTATCCACTCTCGGGCTTTAAGTTCAGAAATTATTGATGAATAAGAATGTAATTTCATCTTAAATGTTTCAACTTGTATATTCTCTCCTCCTAAAATCTGAATGAAGATTAGTGAAGACTGTAGTAACTTTAATAGCTGAATTCATGAGTCGATCTAAGGTAGATGGAGACATTTATCTACTTTAGACGATGGATGAAAGATTGCAAAAGATTGTAGTGACTCACGTTTATCACGAGAACACGACTGGTTTAATAAAAACAATTATTATTATAACCAACTGTACCAGTGTTTGTTTTAATGTGCTTTTGTTTAACTGTGCTAATTGTAGCCATTTTGTGCTTCCATTACCTTCCATTATTATTCCGCGGTTTTTGGTACTGCTCGCACGTACTCCCGTTTCTGCTTTCACTTGTACCATTCCTTGGCACGATCTCGGTATTCGTTCAATACCACGAGATCGCCAACGAAATAAATCTGGTTACGATCGATCCTCGCCGAACTGTGTTGCCGATGCTCTATCACGAATCCAAATGAATGCAGTTACCTTGCCGGTGCTTGATCTTCCTGCTATGGCCGCTGCCCAAGCAAACGATCCCAGTTGTTCAAAAGCACCACACTCTACGTCCCTTCAGTATCAGGAAGTACCTCTAGCCACGACTTCTGGCACCATTCTATGTGATACGTCTACCGGTCTTCCTCGACCCATCGTACCCTCTGCTTATCGCCGTCTCGTATTCGATGCCCTGCATGGATTATCTCACCCAGGTATCGCAGCTACATTACGCCTCATCGCTGCACGATACGTCTGGCCGTCCATGAACAAAGATGTTCGTATGTGGGCTAAGCAATGCTTACAATGTCAACGATCAAAAGTGCACAGGCACGTAGCCGCTCCTCTCGGTACATTCGCTACGCCTGATGCTCGCTTCGATCACGTTCACTTAGACATTGTAGGACCACTGCCACCATCGCACGGGTATGATCACTTACTCACGTGCATCGACCGTTTCACCAGATGGCCCGAAGCTATACCCATCACGTCTATCACGGCGGAGACAGTTGCTCACCGCTTCGTAGAACGATGGATAGCTCTATATGGTTGTCCCTCGACCGTCACGACTGACCGAGGACAACAATTTGAGTCCGCACTATTCTCCTCACTTACTCGGCTGCTTGGTACGGAGCGAATACGCACTACCGCCTACCATCCAGCTTCAAACGGTTTAGTTGAAAGGTTTCACCGTCAACTTAAAAGTGCTCTTCGAGCACACGAAAACGACGACTGGTACGAAACCTTACCGCTCGTTCTTTTAGGTATCAGAACGAGTTTAAAGGCAGATATCCAATGTTCCGCCGCTGAACTTGTATACGGCACGACATTGCGTCTGCCCGGGGAATTCTTCACACCACGGAGCAGACATGATTTCGCTAAATCAGACTACGTCCAACGACTGTCTGCATTTATGCGAACGCTGTCTCCGGTGTCAACTCGAATACAACATCGACAGGTCGCTCTCCCTCGAGAGTTATCTACCTGTTCACATGTTTTCATACGAGTAGATTCGGTACGCAAACCTTTGCAACAACCTTACGAAGGCCCTTTTCGCGTGATCGCTCGTCACGAAAAGACCTTCAAGGTTGATCGACACGGCCGCGTCGAGATCGTCAGCATTGATCGTCTCAAACCAGCACACGTCGATGACAGTGCCCTATCTGATAACCTGAGATTCAATGCTAGACCAAGTAAACCTACTAGCGGGATCCTCAAATCATCTACAGGTCCCACGCTAGATACAACTGAGACCTCACTCTCACGTCCCAGTCAACAGCACGCGTCATCTGCACCGTCTACGGACGAGACGACAGTCTCACGTCCAGATCAGCAGAACACGCCGCCCTTGACTTCGGATGAGATTGCAGGCTCACGCGACGCGAACGAGACTATCGTCTCACGTTCCGGTCGCCGAGTACGGTTACCCGTACGCTTCCTCGATTAGTCGCACAGTCGACAACCGATACGGTGTAGGATTATTCCTATACTACACGTATGCTACACTCTTCTTTTTTGATTTTCTTTTTGTTTCCTGAGCCCACGCCTTCGACCATCTCCGTTTGGTTCCGTCGACTTCAGTCAACTTTGGCGAAAGCTGGATTGGCCACCCATGCTCTTGTCAACGTTTTCAGTCGATATATTGGTTTCGAATGCTTGGCATACGCTTGGTCTCGAACTTGGTCTTTACGGTCGCTTCTGGTTTTTTGGCTCAACGTGGTTTCGTCCTACGTCTGCAGCGTTTCTGGTGCGCACCTCTACGAACGCCCTCTTCAGATTCTGGATACAAACCACTCTGGTGTAGCATGCCAACTCGAGCAATCAATACAACACATCGCCCCTGGTACTGTTCTCCGAAAACGACCTTCGTTGGCAACTCGACGATCAACGATCGCTTTCCTGTTCGCCAATCTTTCCGTCCTACAATCGCTCGTCAGCCGATCAGTCCCACGATTCAAACCGCTATTTATCGAAAGTGTAAACCCTTTCTAGCGGGGGGCTCCTGTAGTGACTCACGTTTATCACGAGAACACGACTGGTTTAATAAAAACAATTATTATTATAACCAACTGTACCAGTGTTTGTTTTAATGTGCTTTTGTTTAACTGTGCTAATTGTAGCCATTTTGTGCTTCCATTACCTTCCATTATTATTCCGCGGTTTTTGGTACTGCTCGCACGTACTCCCGTTTCTGCTTTCACTTGTACCATTCCTTGGCACGATCTCGGTATTCGTTCAATACCACGAGATCGCCAACGAAATAAATCTGGTTACGATCGATCCTCGCCTTCTGATTTGTCTGGCACGTGTTTCTGGGTAGCGGTGTTCACAGTTAATCTCAACTCGACGCCACGCTACAAGATCATGGATCGATTGAAGTTGGACATTAACATCAACCTGAAAGTTGGTTATATTGTTTTCTTTTAAAATGATCAAGTTTTCAGTAGCCTAAAGAAATATTCTGGTTAATTTCATGAAATTTACCGATAATTAACTTTATTAAGTTGAAGTGGTTTTGTGAAGAATATTTTATTGTGTAGAAGATATTCAACTCCGCCTGGAGTACCTCCGGGGGCTACTGTCGGTCCCAAGCCTGGATAAAGTAGGAGGGTTGGGCATGGGGTTAGCGACCCCATCCCGTAGAAAACCAACTCGCTAAAAAAAACGCTAACCAGAAAAAAATTATCCGAGTAAGAAGATATTCGTCAGGAATCGATCTCAGTTGAAAAAATATACCAATGAAAGATCAAGAATTATTGAGCAATAGTTTTGTACTTGTAGAGGCTTTTTTTAGCAGTAAACACTAACAACCCAGTAGGAGATAGAGGTCACTATCTTTAGCTCTCCTAGTGAAAACTTAACCATTAAAATCGAATGGTACATATTTCCAACTTCACCTAATCAAGACGATCATTCAGTACCAGTGATGATAAGTATTTCATTATAAACACATCCAAACTTCGTTGGTTTTGACTCTACAATAGATCTAAAGGAATATATCTTTCGTTTGTATCAGCCCACTTGTTCTCAAATTATACCCAATATATTTCACAACGGATAATGTCTAGAATAATTATAAAATTCATATAATGAAATTATTCAGTTTAGTTAATTTGTACAGTTAATTAGATATTAGTAAACTCCAGACGCATTATGTCTCTTTCCCGTTTCTATTCAGGATTTCAAGTTAGCAATTGCCTCGTGATGAAGTCCACAATATATGTCCGCTGGAAGTGAATAGGACGTGCATTTCAGAAATCAACAAACTGCATCATGGATCAAGCGCTAACTTGGCATCCTGAAAAGAAATGGAAAAGAGAAAGACTAAAGAACACAGTGTGTAGATATCTAGGTAACCGTCGTGCTATTGATAGAAGAAACCAAATAAGTAGTGAATAAGTCTTTATTTCGATCTTCGCGCAGTCACAGTAGAGCGTGGGATTATTTGTTCAGACAAACAAAGCCTCTCAACATTCAATATAAGATAATAGGAAATACAACGCCTATACAAAATAAAGAAGTGAATGAATACTTGAAATATACTGTTTTGACATATGCTTAGTTGTTTGAAGAACATATAGAACTCAAAACAACTTTCAACCAATATCAAAGTCACAATCTTCAATACGAACGTCAAGGCAGTTCTACTGTATGGAGCTGAAACTTGGAGAACTACAACAACCACCATCAAGAAGGTACAAGTATTTATAAATAACTGTCTACGCAAGATACTCAACATCCATTGGCCGGATACCATCAGCAACAGCCTTTTGTGGGAGAGAACAAACCAGCTTCCAGTTGGAGAAGAAATTAGGAAAAGACGATGGAAATGGATAGGACATACATTACGCAAATCACCAAACTGCATCACAAAACAAGCCCTAACTTGGAATCCTGAAGGGAAGCGTAAAAGAGGAAGGCCTAAGAACACATTACGTCGGTTAATAGAAGCGGATATGAAAAGGATGAGTTACAACTGGAAGGAGCTGGAAAGGTTTGCCCAGGACAGGGTTGGATGGCGAATGCTGGTGAGCGGCCTATGCTCCTTCACGAGGAGTAACAGGCGTAAGTAAGTTAGTTAGTTAGTTAGTTGTTTGACGTGAACTCTTAACCAATCAATCTAAGCTGTTACAGATATTCGGAAGCAGACATGCAAAGGATGAATAGTAACTGGAAACAACTGGAAAGAATTGTCCAGGATAGAGTTGGATGAAGAATGCTAGTGAGCGGCCGATGTTCCTCCACGAGAAGTAACAGGCATAAGCATGTAAATTTTGATACAGCTATGAAAATAATATCAATGTTTATTATTTTAATAACAAAACTATCTCACAAAAACCAAACACACCGACCCACCTTCAACAATCCCCGTCAAAAAAGCACAACACATACATATCACAAACGTAGATCGTTAAAGATAAAAGTAAATCATAATAATAACTAATTGCCAAATATATTTAGATTAGTAAGCTGGTGAATTATATGAGACAGTTATAGAAACAATAAAAAGTGATTAATTAGCTGACTGATTATGAGAGTAAACCGGTGCATTGAAACATGTGAAATGACACACAGAACTAATATACACATATACAAACACACACACACACACATAGAAGTGTACACACACATAGAGAGACACATGTTACTATGTGCATTGTCTATATTACTTCTTAATTTATATACATATTTACCTTTTCTCTTTCTTTGGCTAACTCTTTAACAATGGCTTCTAAACTATATAGTTTTTCATATAATTCTGTTGGTACACCCAAACCTTCTAGTTCACTACGATCAGGTTTTTGTTTTATAATTCCCTAAAACAATTCAATGAAGATATAAATATTAGATCATTATGAACTGTGTATTGTTTAAACGACTGACATTATTTTATATTCTGTTCTCAGGAAAGAAGGAAATGTTCCTCAAAGAAAGAAAGATAGATAGAGAGAAAGAAAGAAAGAAAGAAACATAGATAGATAGATAGATAGATAGATAGATAGATAGATAGATAGATAGATGTGTGGATAGATAGATAGATAGATAGACAGATAGATAGATAGATAGATAGATGTGTGGATAGATAGATAGATAGATGTGTGGATAGATAGATAGATAGATAGATAGATGTGTGGATAGATAGATAGATAGATAGATAGATAGATGTGTGGATAGATAGATAGATAGATAGATAGATAGATAGATGTGTGGATAGATAGATAGATAGATAGGTAGATAGATAGATGTGTGGATAGATAGATAGATAGATAGATAGATAGATAGATGTGTGGATAGATAGATAGATAGATAGATAGATAGATGTGTGGATAGATAGATAGATAGATGTGTGGATAGATAGATAGATAGATAGATAGATGTGTGGATAGATAGATAGATAGATAGATAGATAGATAGATGTGTGGATAGATAGATAGATAGATAGATAGATAGATAGATAGATAGATAGGTAGATAGATAGATAGATAGATAGATAGATAGATAGATAGATGTGTGGATAGATAGATAGATAGATGTGTGGATAGATAGATAGATAGATAGATAGATAGATAGATAGATAGATAGATAGATAGATAGATAGATAGATAGATGTGTGGATAGATTGATAGATAGATAGATAGATAGATAGATAGATAGATAGATAGATAGATAGATAGATAGATAGATAGATAGATAGATAGATAGATAGATAGATAAATAGATAGATAGATAGATAGATAGATGTGTGGATAGATAGATAGATAGATGTGTGGATAGATAGATAGATAGATAGATAGATAGATGTGTGGATAGATAGATAGATAGATAGATAGATAGATAGATGTGTGGATAGATAGATAGATAGATAGATAGATAGATAGATAGATAGATAGATAGATAGATGTGTGGATAGATAGATAGATAGATAGATAGATAAATAGATAGATAGATAGATAGATAGATAGATAGATAGATAGATAGATAGATAGATAGATAGATGTGTGGATAGATAGATAGATAGTATTGAATAATTGCTTTCAATGATGAATTTAATATTCATCAACGTTGATTAACTTGTGAACATTCAACATTTGTGATATGAATGAATAATCTGTCGATTGTTTTTTCTTGGTCGGTTTAATGTGTCAAGTATTTGGGAGCTTTGATTGATTGATAAGAGGGACGAAATATGTATATATATGACACAGTACACTATATTGTAAACTCTCTCTTATTATAGACTTCATTAAATCACTTATTGTATTCTGAATTCTTGATTCTGTTAATAAACGACTGTCTACTTTTTGATTTTAATAGTTGAGATCATGAGTCGATTGAAGCTAGATCACCATGGAAAACCTGTAAGCATTGGACGGCCGTTTCGTCCTATTCTGGGACTCCTCAGCAGTGGGCATCCATGATAGCGCCTTACAGGATTCGAACTCAAGACCTATTAAACTTACTATAATATCCACAAAACCCCTTCTGATACTTTTACTTGCGGGTCAGAATTGTGTATCTAAGTGTTTCGATCATGTGCTCAGTTGTATTATCCAGTCTAATACTAGTGTTTCAAGCTGCCGTATCTTATATCAAGTGTTCACGTACTATTGAGTATCGACAAAACATTTATTTTTTAGTACAGGGTTATGGAGGTTGTTGGAATTCATTGATATTATGAACCGATCAATGTTAGATTACCATTGAACTGCCATTTCATCCTAGTATGGTACTGATCAGAACTGTACATTCACAACCCTGCACACGGGAATAAAACCAAGGACTTTTGGTTTCGTGTGCGAACGCTTAACCTCTAGACCATTGGGCCGGCATCCAATAGTGTTACTGTCTAATTTTAATCAGTCCACAACAATTCGTGACCGTCTTTCGTTATCTTCGATGAATACTTGCCTAACATTCGATATAATTTAGCTCCATTAGTTATGTCTCTTCACTAGAACTAAGAAAATTACCTCTCAAAGCTAGTCACCACTAAGCACGTGATAAATATCAGAAAGGGATTTTGATGATAGTTGAGCATCATTCAAAGATAGATACTATTTGAGGTTTATTCGATTTACAAGGACTTGATAATTACCTTGTCCCTGTTAGAAACTTTCCTAGAGTGTACGCCTAAGACATTGCTAGGAGACGGAAATGAAACTTTCATGTCTCGTAGGGAGCTTGTTAATACCAGATCATTAAATTTGTATCCAGTAACTTATACTCTTAATTCCAATCAATTTACAATATTGCATAACCATTACACAGACCGGTGTCAGGCAAGGTTGCTTACTCTCACCCTTCCTCTTTCTCCTGGTGATCGACTGGATCATGAAGACATCAACATCTGAAGAGAAACACGGGATACAGTGGACTTCTAGGATGCAGTTAGACGATCTAGACTTCGCAGATGATCTGGCCCTTCTATCCCAAACGCAACAACAAATGTAGGAGAAAACAACCAGTGTAGCAGCAGTAGGTCTCAATATACACAAAGGGAAAAGCAAGGTTCTCCGATACAACACAGAATGCACCAACCCAATCACAATTGACGGAGAAGATTTGGAAGATGTAAAAACCTTTACATATCTGGGCAGCATCATTGATGAACAGGGTGGATCTGATGCAGATGTGAAGGCGCGGATCGGCAAAGCAATAGCAGCATATCTACAACTAAGGAACATCTGGAACTCAAAGCAACTGTCAACCAACACCAAGGTCAGGATTTTCAATACAAATGTCAAGACGGTTCTACTGTATGGGGCAGAAACTTGGAGAACTACGAAAGCCATCATCCTGAAAATACAGGTGTTTATTAACAGTTATCTACGCAAAATACTTCAGATCCATTGGCCGGACACTATTAGCGACAACGTACTGTGGGAGAGAACAAACCAGATCCCAGCGGAGGAAGAAATCAGGAATAAGCGCTGGAAGTGGATAGGACACACATTGAGGAAAGCACCCAACTGCGTCACAAGACAAGCCCTCACACGGAATCCTGAAGGTCAAAGGAAAAGAGGAATACCAAAGAACACATTATGCCGAGAAATGGAGATAGACATGAGAAAAATGAAGAAGAATTGGATGGAACTAGAAAAGAAGGCCCAGGACAGAATGGGTTGGAGAATGCTGGTCGGCGGCCTATGCTCCATTAGGAGTAACAGGCGAAAGTAAGTAAGTAATAACCATTACACAGTGTCATTATTGAATCCTGTTAGTTTCTTACTATAACATCAGACATCCATCTTTAAGCTTTTTATTAGTGAAACTAACTCGATTTACAAGCATATAATGATGAAAGTTAGGAATGTAGACCGCTAGATTCCAACTCATTGATTTAAACAGTAACATTCTTGTTACAAGTCTAGATGTTCTGATTCTCTTAGTATTGTTTCGGGTATAGACTGATAGGGTTGTAAAATAGAGTCAAACAAATATCCAATATGCCGAGATTTCTAATCACACTCAAACTGATGTCAATTCAAGACAAATAACTGTTATATGGAAAACGACACAAATGATTTACAACAAAAGATTACAACAATAATAACAGTAATAAGAAAGATAGTCAGTCAGTCAGTCAGCTATAACGTAGTGCTAGGTACAATAATATATATTGGTGATTGTGTGCATGTAAGTTATAAAACATTCCGTTTATGGATGTGTGCACATGTATGTACATTAACTAACCTTTTCTAAATCTGTGTCTTGATGAACAGAGATCTAAAATAAGAATTGGTTTTCTAAATAATAGTTTCCCTTATAGGAAAAATCACTTTCTATGCTTAAGTCAATTTGATCCATGTCAAATTACGTAACATATATAAACCTTGATTGGTATAGAAGTTTGTTGAGAAGCAAGTTCGAAATGACTATGCTAAGATGAAACATTAGTTGATAAAGTCACTGACTAAGTAGGTTTCCAGGCTGTTCTCTTTCTGGTTTACGTTGTTTTTAGCGAGTTAGTTTTTTACAGGAGAGAACCAGATCCCAGCGGATGAATAAATCAGGAAGAGGCACTGGAAGTGAATAGGACACACATTGAGGAAAGCACCGAACTGAGTCACAAGGCAAGCCCTCACATGGAATCCTCAAGGCCAAAGGACAAGAGGAAGACCAAAGAACGCATTACGTCGAGAAATGGAGATAGACATGAGAAAAACGAACAAGAATTGGATGGAACTAGAAAAGAAGGCCCAGTAGAGAGTGGGTTGGAGAATGCTGGTCGGCGGCCTATGCTTCATTGGGAGTAACAGAAGTAAGTAAGGCTGCTCTCTTCATATGTGAGACAAACTATTATTCTTAATGTAGCAGAGTTTGGTACAACATAGAACTATCAGCACAAAGTATTTCAACAAGCTTCTGTTTTTTATTTCTTGATAGATCCTAACGATAAATATTGAGTGATAGCCAATTAGAAGTTAGCAGTCCAGTCAACGGACATCTAAATAATGTACATTCTTTTCGCTACATATTACCAGCAACCACGATGTCTCTGAATAGGCTCTTTTGTAAGTTGTACAGTAAAATATTGTAAACTTTTCACAAATGCACTGGAATAGGTTACTTGATTAACAAACATAATGATATGTTAAACCAAACAGAAACAACTTGTTGAAATATCTAAATGACAGGAACAAGTAGACCAGATATTCAAACAAGCCACCTATACTAACTCATTAACAAAATGTTCATCATACGTGACAAAACATTTACATATGGTACTTTTCATTAGAATATTTTACATACATTTTTTTGTTTTAATCATACTCTTTATCGATTTGTTCAGTGTCACCTAAGAATAACTGACGAACAATCTCCAAATGTTCTTGCAACACAATGTTAAACGTTAATCTATATTCTATCCAGCATAACTTGCATTGTCTTTTCTCTTAATGATGATAATCATGGTGAAGAAGATTTGTAGCTCAGGTAGATGATTTTGATGGAGTTTTGTTCTCTGAGCTGGATAGTTAAGTCTTGAAGCTTTCATCGGCTTTTTTGAACCACATCATCAGTACAAACTTCAGATAGACGATGAAAACTCCACGACCAAACCATCCATCTCAGAGAACGAAACTCCATGAAAAAGAAGATAATCATTTTGGATAGTCCAAATTTTTATTTATTCATTATTCAGTTTATTTGCTAGTGTAATTGATTATGAAGATTATTATTAGGTAATTCCTTGAGTGACGGTGAAGTGACCTTTAGAGTGGATACTTACATATTAGAACTAAATGATGGTTATAAAGGAGTTAGGATTCACATTTACAATTGACGGTTAGGGTTAAAAATTAGATTTAGGGTTTTCATCACGAACTGATATCGGTTATAATACTAAAACTCTATTTAGTTAAATGTATGGATGAATTTTGCGCCAAAATTCGTAACTCTTTAGCTTATATCTGATTGGTTCATTCATAAATTATAGTCGCGCCAAAGTTTTCAGAAATCAGGAATATACTAAAAGAAATACTTCAAGAGATATTAGTTCTTCAGAAACTTTTAAAAGAATTCTCAAAGGGAAATGATGGATTAAACTATCATTAACCTGATTGAATGAAATGTCAATCAATGATATGACTAGTTTCGTTATATTTTTGAAAAGCCTCTTTTCATATATGAATTAAACTTGACAGTAAAACTCTTTCTAGTCGGAACATCAAGAGTAGAATACTTCTAGGAATTAGAAAACAGTTAAGAAGTTGATATATAAACATTCATATACAAAGCATGTCAGTTCTTATCGGTTTAACAAATACACAAGTCATTATGTGTACTTTTTAAACTTATCATGCTATTGGATTTAAGTTAACGAACGGTAATATTTTGACTTTACCTGCTTGTGGATTAGTTTATTCAGTTGGTTTTATTTAAACACATAAACAGTGGTACATATGGGCACCAAATATATATTCACCACAGTTTGTTAACTGATTTGTGCCAGGGCCGTAATACTACCCGGGTGCTTAAACCGAAACAGGTGATTTATTAAATCTAATCGATAAGGCAGTGAAGTAACGTTAGGAAGTGCAGTCCCATGGTAGCCGACGGCCAGCAATCGGTTCATACGCCATTTTTTTCTCTCACGATCCTGGAGTCTATGAATATCATCGAGTTGAAAGTGGGGTTTCCGAACTTCCCTAGATGGATCCTCCATAACCACCAACTCGGTTTGAGTGCCAGATATTCGCTTTTCGTCTCCTCGATTTCGTGAAAAATACCCCTTCTACAAGATGGCAGTGAGTAGGACTTCCCTGACAGTAGTTGTATACATGTGACCATATGAGAGCATTTTTATAGGGATTGTAAACTCCTTTCACTCTCTGCCGTACTAGAACATTTTGGGAAAGTATTCAGTTAGAAATAGATCTTCATTTGAATTAGTGAGGTGGAAATTATCATAGACACGTTATCAATGAGTAATGATGTTAGATAATTCAAAACGGTTGGAAAGAATTCCTACTTCATGTAGTTTTCATGCTATTAAAGCCGTCATTTTCATGTAAGATCCGAATGGAATAAAGAAACACATTCCATATAAACACCAATTAACACAAAAAAAACTATGTGAAGCAAGACCCTACTGTAGATTGCCTTGGACTACCTAACATTACAGTTTCTTGTTGTCATTTGCGTTGATCTTTACCTGTTATTATTTGCTCTTAAATCCTTCTTAGTACTCAAAAGAAAATAATCAAAGTCAACATAATTGGTTGTTTCTAATTATTAAATGTTACTAGCTTCTGATAGTTCTTTTTATGATCTAGGATAACGTTGAAAACACTTCATCCATTCATTGGTGATTAGGAACCCAATAGAAAGTTCCAGAATAACAATCAATTGTGTGTTGTATCTTGATCAGATAACTACAGATGTTATAATTTATTATAACATGTTTCTAATCGCATCCAGTGTATCAAGATCGTCCATAGATCTGTAGTGACGTACTTTTATCAAGAGAATGCGATTGGTTTAATGGAAATAATTATTATTATAACCAATTGTCCCAGCGATTGTTTTATTGTACTTGTTTGTTTAACTGTACTAAAGACATACTTGCTTCCGTTGATTGTGATCTTGCACGCACTTACGTTGGCTCAGTGATTCGGCCTGTACTCCTTTGGCACGATCTCGATATTCTTTCGATACCACAAGATCGCCAACAAATATATCTCGCTACAACCTCCAATCGCCTTCTGATATCTGGTACTCAACCTTCTTGTAGTGGTGATCATAGTCAACCGCAACTCGACGCCACACTACAAATCCATAAACATCTCTTTATATTCATCACACGAAGTTAATTAATTCATTATTAAAACTATTCAACAGATTCAATAAAATGAAAGATGGACTATACTAGTATTGTTGTTGGCATCGATTACGTAAAAGATATTCTCAGTGTGAAGTACTGAATAGTTTTTGATGGAGTTTTGTTCTTTGTGTTTGATGGTTTGGTCATGGAGCTTTCATCATTCTTTTGAATGACATCATCAGTACAAATCTTCTCCACCAGTATTGAATAATTTCAATACTTTCTTCTTGGTTCACTTGGTACTGTTTTACTTGAATCTTCCCATTGATGATTTAGGACTGAAATTGATCAGTCTCTTATTGGCATATGTGCATACTGTGCGTATGCCTCGATATTGCCTTAATTTACAAGCATTATAAGCAAAGATGGATAGTGGCTAGCAGTGGAATCCAGGACGCGCGTTTCGTCCTGCTTGGGATTCGTCAGCTGGATGTACCTCCATCACAAAATTGATGTCCACATATGCCAATAAGAGGCTGATCAATTTCAGTTTTAAAACATCAATGGGAAGATTCAAGTAAAACAATACCAAGTGGATTAAACTTCACCCCATAGCACAAGCAAGTGGCTATCAGGACTCAGTAGCTAAGTGGATAACGAGATGACAGTACTGAGTCCGAGTCCCAGAGTGAACATCAACTCTGAGATACAGGTAAATCCAGCTGAAGAGCCCCAAACAGGACGAAACGCGTGTCCTGGATTCCAATGCTAGTCACTATCCATCTTTGCTTTGTTTTTGGAGTTTAATTTTAAAATTTTCTAGGTAACAATCTAACATTAAGCTATCAAATGATACACTTCAAACAGTCTAGTTTCCATTCAATATTGATTATATTAATTCAGTTTGATGATTTCCACAGATGATAGAGTTTAGCTTGTCAAGATTACTGATTATCTCTACTATTACTGTTCAATTATTTATTGTGAATAATGTGAAGATGAAAGTTATTTTATTGGTGTATAATAATGTTGATTCTGTGCAAGACTACATTTTATTGGATGAACCAATCAGATTTGAGATAGCAGATCTTGGATTTTGGCGCGAAATTCATTCAGTTGGTTAAATAACAGTTTGACATTATAGCTGATGTCAATTCATGATGAAAATCTATAAATTTGAATTCCTAACCATAACCATCAACTATGAATCCTAATCCGTATTCTTTAAACTGCTTTATAACCGACATTTAGTCCTAGTAAGTAGATAAGCACTCTCAATATCACTTTGGCGTCGTTCAAAGATCTCACCGTCTTTTGATAAACATCTTATTAGTTAAATCATTTAAAATAAACTATTCTTTTGGAAGAAATACAAAACTGACGTAATATATACTAGAATAATCAGTAAGATTGAATATTCACACCTCCAAATGGTCGACAAATATTGAGTGGTGGCCAATTAGGTGTTAGGAGTTCGGTAATCGACATCTGAATAATGTTCATTCGTTTCAGTGCATATTGCCATCCACCATGTTGTCGTTGATTGTACCTTTTTGTAACCCGTATAGCGAAAGGTTGTAAGCTTTTCATAAATGCGCCTGAATAGGTTGTGAGCTCAATATACATAATGATGTGTTGAAACAAACAAGAAAACAGATATCTAGATGGGAGGAACAGGTAGCCCAGATATTCAAGCAGGCCACCGATGAGTTGTGATGAGTTATTCATTCGTAGAATGTACAACGTAAATCAGTTTATTCTTTTCATGTTCTGATTCACTATTGGTGATTAGTTGGATTTGTGTTGACCATTCACTATCAGAACTTCCGGTCATGGATGTAAGTCATTTGTATTATTCGTTAAGGAAAAGTTAATAATCTGGTTAGTAGAAAGTGACATTGTCGCTAAAGTACTCTATAGTTGAGTTACTACTTATAAGTAGTAACATTAGTAATAACAAATAAAACGAAGATAAAATAAAAACACTAGTAAAACTTTAAGTGTATTTACTTCAAGTTGTTCAATTCGATTAACTACTGAATCAAATCCAGAGGCTACATTTCCAAGTTTTCGAAGTGTAGATGATAGATCCGGATCTGGACATTCAAGCTAGATGATGAATAAACAGAAAATAAACAAATTGATCATATATATTTATTTCATATTGTTTTACTAAATAATAATTTGATTTCATATTATTACGTATCAGTGATAGGAATGTGAATTCAGGTCAACTGATTCCATAATCTTGGACTGACTTAATCACATAACAAGCTTCAATTGGATTACTTTTGATACGAATCTGGAAAGAAAATCAATATCAGATTCGACAGCTTTTATTTACTAGCTAGAATATTGACAGATGTAAATTTTATCTGACTGAAAAGTTGTTGTTTGATCATCAGGCATAAGCACTATGATCATGTTTCCATGTAACACAACAGTTCACATATAACTTTTAGTGAGTTGATATCGGTGTATCGATTAACCGACTTCAGTCTAAAATCTAGTTGGTTACCTATAATTGAGATCACAAACTGATCAATGTTAAAATATTATTGAAAGCCTGAAATCACTTGACGGTCATTTCGTTCCAGCATAGAACTCCTCAGAAATTCCATGTATAGGATCATGCATGCTCGCTATTGAAGAGCTTCATACTAGAGCGAAACGATCATCTAGTTCATCCAGATTTTCAATGACAATATAACATTGATCAGTTTATGATCTCAATTAAAACAAGATTATCTAAACACACGTATATATATATATATATCAGGTGGGTTTTGTGGATATCATAGTAATTTCAGTGGTTAAGATCATGAGTCAGTTGAAGCTAGGGCAACATGGAAAACCTGTAAGCACTGGACGGCCGTTTCGTGCTACTGTGGGACTCCGCAGTAGTGCACATCCACGATCTCGCCTCGCGAGATTCGAACACAAGGCCTATCGATCCCACACGTGAGAGCTTAACCACTAGACCACTGAGCCGGCCGGTTCCATTTTTGGTGATGTCTAACTTCAGCTAATCCACGAAATTGGGCGAGACATTCACCATTGTCTTCTAAGAGTTACTATCTCACAACAGACCTGGTTGAACTCCACTGGTCACTACTTCTCACTAGAACTCGAGGATATGCCACTTGAAGCCAGTCACTAAGGAGTCCTACAATGAGACGAAACGGCCGTCCAGTGCTTCCATGTTCCCTATGGTGCTCTAGCTTCAACTGACTCATGATCTTAACCATTGAAATATATATAAGATTTTTAGTGATCTTTAATGTTCAATCTCTTGTCTATTCATGTGGGAAAAAAGGAACATTTATCATTTAAATGTCATGTAAATATTTGTATAATTAACAAATACCTTAGTTAGTCTTTAACTATAAACATAAAAAAAGAAAAAAACCATGGAGAAGAAATACCGCAATGAAAATTATAAACATTAGAGAAGAGATCATAAATCATTTGTACATTCTTGTTATTGTCAGTTACAATACAAACATATGCACATATATATGTTAACAGATATTGAATACAACTTAACCACTAGACCACTGAGCCAGCGAAACCAGTAGGTCCTAAGTTCTAATCTCGCAGGGGGCGAGGTAGTGGATGCGCACTGCTGAGGAGTCCCATAATAGAACGAAACGGCCGTCCAGTGCCTCCATGTTTCCTATGGTGGTCTAGCTCCAACTGACTTATAATCTTAACCATTGAAATCGTGTAATTGTTTTGTAATTACTTGTCAAATGTTTTTCTTTTTCTTTTGTTTACATACATACACCTTTTTTTGTATACTGATCTATACACATCGGATGGAATTGTTTATTTTTAGTGACTAATATTATCTTATAAATTGTTGGTATTCCTCAGTATGACGTAAGATATATATGTATAAATAAGTGATATTTAGTAAAGCTTAAAGATTCGAAGAAAACAAAAATTAAGATTGTGGATGCGCATTGCTGAAGAGTCCCATACTAGGACGAAACGGCCGTCCAATGTTTCCAAGTTTTCCATGGTGATCTAGTTTCAATTGACTCATGATTTCAACCAGTGAAATTTCTAAAATCTCCACAAAACCCTTTCTGATAATAATCATCTACTCACTAGTGACTGACTTCAAGAGATACTCCTGGAGTTTCTTGTGAGAAGCCGTTACCAGTAGAGTTCATCCAGGTCTATTGTGAGAAATCAACTCACTGAAGACAATAGTATACGGTGGCGCAACTTCGTGGATTGGTTGAAACTAGACATTAACACCGTTGGATGCCGGCTCAGTGGTCTAGTGGTCAAGCGCCTGGCGCGAGAATGGTAGGTCCTGGGTTCGAATCCCGCAGGGGGCGGGGTCATGGATGCGAACTGCTGAGGAGTCCCACAGTAGGACGAAACGGCCGTCCAGTGCTTACAGGTTTTTCATGGTGGTCTAGCTTCGATTGACTCATGAACTCAACTATTAAAATTACTATAATATCCACGAAAACCCCTTCTGCTGATACTTAATATTTATTTGTTTTGCTCCTTCGTGCTACTAAAATTTGTGTTTATTTTATTTGGTTATTTGTTCATTCATTGATGAGATGACATAAATGAAGTCGCAAAAGAGTCGGAACTCCAAATTTTCCCATTTAGTGAAGGAGGTATCACATATATATCAGTTAATTATCATAAATCTGTCATGATTCAGTCAGCTAGTCAATCAGCTACAAAGTAGGACCAGACTCATAAATGTATCGGTCCAAGTTACTATACCCCATGAGTACAACAAGATGAACACCGAACTCATGTTTCACAATCGTGATAAAAAGGATTTTGTTACTAAGTCTTTTTTAATAGTTGAAATCATAAGTCAATTGAAGCTAGACCAGCATGGAAAACCTGGAAGCACTGGATGGCCGTTTCATCCTATTGTAGGACTCCTCAGCAGTGCGCATTCACGATCCCACACCCTTCGAGACTCGAACCCAGGATCTATCGGTTCCACACGCGACAGCTTAACCTCTAGACCACTGAACCGGCATCCAACGGTGTTAATGTCTAACTTCAACTAATTCATGACATTGGGCGACATATTTAACATTGTCTTCAATGAGTTACTTTCTCACAACAGACGCTCAATTTCATGGATTAGTTGAAGTTAGACATTAACACCATTGGATGCTGGCTCAGTGGTCTTTTTCTTTGTATTAAAAATAACCGACTTTCAAAGTAGTTTGTTGAAATTCAAATGAAAAAGGGGGAATGAATTACTTTAGAGAAATAAAAAAAACCAACATAGCAACCAATCATTCATTATAATCAATGTCAAAATCAAGGATGTAATTCTATAAAGAATAAAATATTAGCTTACAAATTCTTCTGGTAAACACTTTGTTAAACGATTTGATTCCTCTTTCATTAGATTATTATCAGTAGTATTGACATGATGTGATTTAGCATTACCATTACCATTATAATTGTTAGTAGTATTGACTTGTGAATAAGCAGTTAAATAATCTACTCCAGTAATTGATTTGCCTAATGTATGCCAAAATACTAAACCACGTAATGCATCCATATGAACAACATTTTGTAAAAGAGCTGCTTCTTGATTCTTTAGCACAAAAAGAAAGTAATAAGAATAATAATAATACAATTGTGATAAGTTTAATTAATTAATTTACTTACTTACTTACGCCTGTTACTCCTAATGGAGTATAGGCCACCGACCAGCATTCTCCAACCCATTCTGTCCTGGGCCTTCTTTTCTAGTTCCATCCAATTCTTCTTCATTTTTCTTATGTCTATCTCCATTTCTCGGCATAATGTGTTCTTTGGTATTCCTCTTTTCCTTTGGCCTTGAGGATTCCATGTGAGGACTTGTCTTGTAACGCAGTTGGGTGCTTTCTTCAATGTGTGTCCTATTCGCTTCCAGCGCTTCTTCCTGATTTCGTCCTCCGCTGGGATCTGGTTTGTTCTCTCCCACAGTTGGTTGTTGTTAATAGTGTCCGGCCAACGGATCCGAAGTATTTTGCGTAGACAACTGTTAATAAACACCTGTATTTTCAGGATGATGGCTTTCGTAGTTCTCCAAGTTTCTGCCCCATACAGTAGAAATGTCTTGACATTTGTATTGAAAATCCTAACCTTTGTGTTGGTTGACAGTTGTTTTGAGTTCCAGATGTCCTTCAGTTGTAAATACACTGTTCTTGTTTTACTGGCCCGCGCTTTCACATCTGCATCAGATCCACCCTGTTCATCAATGATGCTGCCCAGATATGTAAAGGTTTTTACATCTTCCAAATCTTCTCTGTCAGTTGTGATTGGCGGAGTTAAGTTTAATTAATCAATTAATATATATAGGAATTTCTGGAGGTTGTGGTTTTTTTCATGGTTGAATTCACGATTCGATTCGAGTTAGATCACGATTGAAAACTTGAAAACACTGGATGAATTATAGCATGAAACTCTTCAGTTGGACACCAACACTGTTGGATGCCGGCTCAGTTATCTAGAGGTTAAGCTGTTTTGTACGAAACTAAAGGTCTTGGGTCTAGGCCCCATGTACGGGACCGTGAGTGCACATTGATGAGGATCACCATACTAGGATGAGATGGTCGTCCAGTGTTTCTAGGTTTTCAGCGTTGGTCTAACATTGGTCAGTTCGTGATTTCTAAGAAATCTGACAAGAACCACAACTTCAAACTGATGGTAAATTATCTTTATCTTTTCATTAATTGTCAATCATATATTTGACCTTGTCAAATTACTCACAGGTAACCTTGATCATGTTTTACGTTTCTATATCATGATACATAGATCTCTCTCTGCTTCCTGTATTTCTTCGATGGTTATGAAAGAGGAATTCAGCTTACTATTCTCTAAGTCGGTGTATAATCGAACTCCAATACATTATATAATCTCAGCATCTTTCGTTTTTGCTTATCAACATTAACATGTATGAAATGTGTGCATCCTAAATGTAATTCATATTCGATTTTCTTTGATAAACTGTTATTCTAAAGGTGTATAATTGACAGAACATATACAAAGTTATTTTTAAGCAAAGATAGATAGTGGTTAGCAGTGGAATCGAGGATGCGCATTACGTCCTATTTAGGGCTCGTTAGCTGGATGTACCTGGATTCTAGAATTGATGTTCAAATAAGATAATATTTATTTTATTTGTATCAATATCATCTGATTATAATGGAGTTAGACAACACCAGTATTAAACACAATAGAAACTTCTATCATTCTATGAATCACTGACAATATGATTATTTAGCGTTCAGTGAAAAGATGAGAAGGAATGAAGATTTACTTATCCATTCATTGCATAAAGTCTTCATTAAAAAGAAGGAAACGACGATAACATTGTGTTTTTCAATCAATTAAAGCGATGTTATAGGTTTTCTTTCTGGAAACTGTACTGGAACTGTTTGACGTGAACGGTACTGGGTTCGAGTCCCAGAGTGAACATCAACTCTGGATGCACGTCCCAAATAGCACGAAACGTGCGTCCTTGATTCAACTGCTAACCACTATCCATCTTTGTTCATAATGCTTGCGACTTAAGGCAATACGCATAGTATGCACGTATGTCGATAAGAGACTGATCAATTGTAGCCTTAAACAACAATGGGAAGATTCCAGTAAACAGTACCAAGTGAATTCAATCCATTTGTATTTTTAGACCGTTATATTGATTTTCTTCACTTCACAAATTATATTTAATACGATAGTAATTATGAATTATGTTAATACTTGAATAGAAACTATTAACGGGACTTTTAAACTAACCTGACGTTTTTCAATTTCACCTAATTTTCGTGTTAATTCAGCCAATTGATCCTTTAATGCAGAGTTTAATAGTGCCTGAATTTTTTAAGAAAAACGAAGCATAGAATGCAAAGGCAATAGTCAATGTATAATAAATAGAAGTTAATGTATATCAAAGAGTAATTTTAACTAGATACTTACTAAGAAATGATGACTCAATTTTATGGATTGGTTGGAGTTAGACATTAACACCGTGGGTGGATAAAGTTAACTCTTCCTCTCGAAATGCTCTCAAGTGGTCACATGCATAAAACCACTGACAGGAAAGTCTTACTCATTGCCTTCTCGTGACAGGGGTGTTTTTCATCAAACTGAGAGGACGAAAAGTGAATGTCCAGCGCTTTAACTGGGTCGGTGGATATGGAGGATTCACCTAGGGAAGTTGAAAAATCCTGATTCCAAACCAATGGTGCACATGGGCTCCATGATCCTAAGGAAATAAATGGTTTATGAATCTATTGTTGGTCGCAAGCTACCATGTGACTGCATCTCGTTACGTTGTTCCAGTACCTTGTGGATCAGACAGTTAGGTCGAAGGCTGGAGGAGTGGCGCTCTAAGTAAACCACCTGGTTTGATTTTGGCACCCAAGCAGTATCACAGTCCTCACATAAATCGGAGGACTTATGTGGCGCATATCTATTTGGTGTCTCTTTGTACCAATGTTTATGTGTTTAAACAAATAAATACCGTTGAATGTCGGTTTAGTCGTCTAGAGGTTAAGCGTCCACGCACGAGACCGAGGGTTCTGGGTTCGAATTCGTCGAGGTGCACTGATGAGGAGTCTCATATTAGGAAGAAACGGCCTTCCAGTATTTCCACATTTTCCATGGTGGTCTAGCTTTTAATCGACTCATGAACATTTATTTATTTTAGTTAGAAACATTACAACCTTGTCAGGAACTAAGTATAGATTTTCAATTATCATTAGGTTTAGATAATTCAATTGACATTATGTGTTGTACCTTTCCAACGTTAATCGATTTATGATTCTAAGTTATCATTATTGGAACCGGTATTGTTGTTATCATTCTGAAAACAATCCATGCACTCTATTGACTACAGCTCTTTGTTAGAACTTCTTGAATTTAAACTAAACAAATCAATGCCAAATAAATAGTTCGATGTTTATCATAAGACGAAGTGGATGTAACTTTTGTTTACGATTAGATGTTAGTCGCTACAAGATAATGTTACTCATATCAATTCATAAGGAAAACTATGAATATAAGTTCTGTTAAGAAAATGTTGAAGTATTGAACAGAGATAATATGAATATAACCAGAGAATTAACACTTTAACCAAATATTGATCTATGAAGATATATCGAAATTGACTCAATCTATCAGCTCATAAGAAGAAACATAAACAACTGCAAAGTCAGAGATTAGATCAAGAAAGAAGATATTCCAGATGAACACAGAAATATTGATCATCAAGTTATGGACAACAACAAACCGGATTCCAAGTCAATAAAACAAATGGTTAATAAATTGTGACAAAATGTTAGTAGTTCATTCCTTGTTGAAGTGTATGCTGGTTATGTTTTCCAGGAGGGTAATGATGAGTAAACTATTCAGTTCAGTTAACACAACATGTTCAACACCCATATCTTGAACTATGGATATCCTACAGAATTATTCATTTTTTGTGGATGCTCATTAAGCAATAGACCGAATAGAAAATATTCAAAAAGTCTCTCAAAAGATTTCTGGAAGTATACTATTTAAATCAATCTTCAAACAATAGACATTTATCAGAAGGGGTTTTATGGAGATTTTAGAAATTTCACTGATTGAAATCATGAGACAATTGAAGCCAAACCACCATGGAAAACCTGGAAGTACTGAATGACCGTTTCATCCTAGTATGGGACTCCTCAGCAGTGCACATCCACGATCCCGAGAGATTCGAACCCAGGACCTATCTGTCTCGCGCCAGGCGCGATGGAGCAACTTCGTGAATTGGTTGAAGTTAGACATTAACACCGTTGAATGCCAGCTCAGTGGTCTAGTTGATTAAGTGCCTGGCGCGAGACTGATGGGTCATGGGTTCGAATCTCGCGGGGTTCGGGATCGTGGAAACGCACTGCTGAGGAGTCTCATACTAGGATGAAACGGCCATCCAGTACTTCCAGGTTTCCCATGGTGGTCTAGCTTCAACTGACTCATTATTCCAATGAATGAAATAGACATTTGGACGTAGATCATATTTATCAATCTACATTACAAAAATCAACCAATCAAATTGACAGAAATCAACCAAATAAGACAGTCAACAAGGATACAAAGACAAATGAAACTTATCAAACTTTTCAAGACAATGTCTATAGTATAAAGAAACAGTTCAATTCCATCATTTGTGAATGCCAATTTTACAAAAGTATTCAATGAAATCTAAAATTTAAAAAAGGCTCTGAGTTATGTAAGTACTATTATTTACTGGGGTTGCTGACCCTATACCTAACTCTCTTCCTTAACCCGGGCTTGGGATCGGCAGTAATAACCTTAGAAAAGCTACAAGCAAACAATTTGCATCACAAAGCAAGCGCTTACTTGAAATCCTAAAGAGAAATGGAAAAGAGGATTATCAAAGAACATACTGCGTCAAGAATTGGGAGCAGACATCAAAAGAATGAATATCAACTGAAAACAACTGGAAAGGATTGTACAGGACAGAGTTGGATGGAGAATGTTCGTGGGTGACCGATATTCCTCCACGAGGAGTAAGAGTAGTAAGTAAGTAAGTAAGTAAGTAAGTAAGTAAGTAAGTAAGTAAGTAAGTAGTAACTATTTACTAACAAGAAATGATGAGACATTGAATGAGGATCATTCTACATTAATAAGTCAGTTAAAATGAGAAAATTTTCCTTATTTGATTCCTACTCAGTAGATTGGTTGTACTATGGTCATTAAGAGATAAGAAGATGTTGAATTGAGTCTTTTGTATGATTACGGGGTTCATACTGCTGAGAAGTCATGAGGTAAAACGAATCAATTACTTAGTACCTATTAACAATCAGTAATTTTGCACTTGACATAATTTAATAATAGAAATTATCCATGAATATCAATTATCTGTGTGTGTGTGTCACTTGTCCAAGGAAAGAGATAGACAGATGCAACAATGTGATGACTAACACAATACTGTATATATATTAGTTCAAAGACACGATAAATCTTAGCAATGAATATTCACTAGAGAATGTGAATGAACTCAGAAGATCTTTAACAATGATATTCAGATCACGCAATTCATTCTACTTTAACATTAACAGTTAAATATCCTTTGATTATCAAGTTGATATTCATTTCAAGATTTGAAATTAAATAGCTAACTCCTTAATTACCATTATATTCCTTAACCATCTATTTGGTTCAAATCACTATTCACTTATTCAATAGAATGGATCAATTACAGTCAATTAATGAGATGATGGAAAAGATTTGTAGCTCAGCTGGATGATTTTGATAGAGTTTTTTTCTCTGATCTGGATGGTTTAGTCGTATAGCTTTCATCGTCAATGAGTACCAATCAACATCGAGGTGTACAGAACAAGCTGTGAAACACTAATGGAGAAATTCGAACACTTAATTTCTATCTGAAGTTTGTGCTGAGGATGATGTCGTTCAGAAGAATGATGAAAGCTCCACGACCAAACCATCCAGCTCAGAGAACAAAACTGCATCACAGTCAATTAGTATCAACAATGGAAGAATAAGAAGGAAGGGGGGCGGAGAACTAATGAAGTCTTAACAAAGTCGAAATCAATAATTCATTTTAACATTATCCCAATATTATTGACCAGATAATTATAGTCCTCATTAAAAATGTATGAGTTGGATAGTGAAGAAAAAGGGAATAAAGAAAATCATACTACTAATATTACTACTACCACTACTCCTACTATCTAATAATGAATAAATTTTTAATGAGAAGCCTAGGAAAATTATTATTATTATTGAATATTGATTCATTTGTTTTAATGTATTGTTTTTATATAATAGAATGAAAAAATAATAATGCCTGGCAATATCAACATAGGAGTCTACATCTGAATTGAAAATAAACACTGTAGATTATAAACAAAGATAAATAGTGGTTAGCAATGGGATCTAGGTGGCGTATTTCGTCCTATTTTGGACTCATCAACTGGATGTACCTGTATCCCAGAGTGAATCTGCACTATGGGAGTCGAACTCAGTACCGTTCGCTTCAAGTGCTATTGTATTATCTACTTAGCTACTAAGTTCTGATAGCTACATGCTTGTGCAATAAAGAAGATAAAAGTAAACAATACCAAGTGACTGAAGAGTTTATTTCATCAGTGGTGTTTTTTTTCTTTTTTCTTTCATTTATTTTCGATCTAATATACAATAAATTATAGATTATCTATGATCAATTCTGATACAACTTGATGATTATTGTTGTTTCTATTTGATTTGCTTAATAAACTATACGAATAAATTTTTATTCTTATGTACTGACATAAGAAAAGATATAATCACCCCTTTCACTTACAACCTTAAAGTGTAAATGGTACTTCATATAATTAGTGCATATATAACATTAGAAAAGTACATTGTGTCTTTTATTCCAGTCAAATGAAGACAATAAACAAATATCAGAATGAGATTTTATGGAGATTTTAGGAAATTTCACAGGTTGAAATCATAAGTCAGTTGAAGCTAGACCACTATAGAAAGCCTGGAAGCACTGGATGGCCATTTCGTCCCAGTATGGGACTCCTCAGCAGTGCGAATTCACGAAACCGCCCCCGCGGGACTCGAACCCAGAACCTACTGGCTTCGCGCGCGAGCACTTAACCACTAGACCACTGAGCCGGCATCCAATGGTGTTAATGTCTAACTTTAACCAATCCACGAAGTTGCGCCACCGAATAACAAATAAACAAACATTATGCACAATGTACTTTAAAATCAATTATTTATAAACATATTGAATATAAAGTTTATTTTAATAGTTGAGATCATGAACCAATTGAAGCTTGGTTACCATGGAAAACCTGGAAGTACTGTACGGTCGTTTCGTCCCACTGTGCAACTCCTCAGCACTGCTCAGTTTGTCTATTATCTAGTAAACTTTTTTTCAAAAAGGTAACATCAAAGACTGATGATATGTTTATTGGATATTCTTAAAATCTTTAAATATGTGTACAACGTTTGAGCATAGAACTTCGCCTGTAGCTCTTCTAAAGTTACTGCCAATCCCAAGCCCGAATAAAGGAGGAGGAGAGTTGGGTATGGGGTTAGCGACCACATTCTCTAGAAAACTAACCCGTTAAAAATATGCTAACCAGAAAAATTCTGAGCATAGAGTAACATGTTTTAAAATGGAAGATTCATTTTAATAAAACCTCTATCACACATTATTCATTTGTATCCTTTACGCATCAACAAATAAGTCATTTTAACTGGTCAATGAAATACTGATTACCGAAGTTATATAAGCTGTATGAATGCGGTTTCACAATATTTAGTTCTAGTCTGAGTTGTTATCAGTTATATACATTTCAAGTAGTGAAATTCATATGGTATTCAAAGAGATATCTGTTGGCATAGGATTTTCGACGGAAGCAGGATTCTTAACATAACTGAAGGCTTGTGGGAATGTGACTTTCTGCTATGTTATGGTACGAGACAGTCATCGAAACCTAAATGATTTCTAAAAACACATGTATACAAAAGGAACAGTCGTCCTCAGTGATCAACAACTTCTTAAACGACACATAGGTTTGTTTTGAATTAAATTCCTCATCCATTGATTGAGACAGTCTGTCCGTAGTGGTTGTCAATCCTAAGTATTTGTTCTGCTGACAGAAGGCTTTTATACAGTAGCAAGATGGTCAGTGAGTCATAATTATGAGTTTTTGAGTTTTACTTATGAGAAAGATCCTACTTTTCATCGTTCGACCATAGAGCAGAAGAATACGATTTGTCGTTTATTGATGTCAGGAGCTGCAGCTTAAGTTGTCATTAGTTTTGTTCATGAAAACTGCAAAAAGAAAATAATCATCCTAGGTATTTTCAATTTGTGTTTTCATTAATTTGAACAATAAAAACTTCCAGGTCAGTCTAATTTTCATTATTATCTCTACTTCTTAGGTGATTTTCAGACGCTAACTGCACATATCCTTAGACTTGGAGGTGCTACTAAGACGAATCATGAAATCAACGGTTATCTGAAATGTCACTTTTTTACCAAAAGTTGATCAGAAAATGAATCTCGTCGATTTTTCAATATCATAGGTATTAGTTCTATCCAGAACTGTGACAAATTGACTATATCTCTATACGAGATACAGGCATTAGATTCCTTCATGAAAGTTATGCCAGTAGCATTTTATCATTTGATCATAAACTAATTAGTACATTTATTAAGTCTTCAATTAATACCAGTCCATTGACGCGTAGAGGAGGAGGGTTGAAAAACTATCAAAGGAGTATTTTCAGGATTACCTAATATGAATAACTCGTTTATCTTTTTCGTATAGACGAAAAACATTATCTAAATATTCTATGAAACAATCTTATAATTAAGGAAGGTTCATTCATTTTGAAAATTCGTTTCAGTCAATATGTAATATGTAAAAATAGGATGCTTAATTGATTTTCTCCTAAGAATGTCAATTAATAAACATAGATTCACCTACATAGCAGTAAAATTCATTGCTTTTGATCATATAATGACCTCGGAAATCGAAGAGAACGATTGAAAATTTCTAACTTCAGACAACTCGAAATTGGCTATTACATTTATGTGCGAATAGATAGATAGACAGATGTGTGGATAGATAGATAGATAGATAGATAGATAGATAGATAGATAGATAGATAGATGTGTGGATAGATAGATAGATAGATAGATAGATAGATAGATAGATAGATAGATAGATAGATAGATAGATAGATAGATAGATAGATAGATAGATAGATAGATAGATAGATAGATAGATAGATAGATAGATAGATAGATAGATAGATAGATAGATAGATAGATAGATAGATAGATAGATAGATAGATAGATAGATAGATAGATAGATGTGTGGATAGATAGATAGATAGATAGATAGATAGATAGATAGATAGATAAGTATTTTAAAACCCAATTATTTATCTGTTTTGCTTAAAAGTGTATATCTTATTTTATATCCTAATTTACTAACGCACTTTTCTCTGTTCAACTTATAGGAATCATTCAATTAATCTTCACTCATTCGAATAAAGAACTCTCCAGAATCAGTATGAGCTGATTGAGGACAATGAAATTATTGATTTAATAAAACAGTTTTTTTCAGTTTAAAACTAATTAATTTCTTTAACGAAATAAAAACACCCTGATCCGTGTATTCCATTATCGTTTTACTTATCAACTATGAATTCATAAAAACCCCTACATAAAGTGAAACCATCAATCATACATAATATTAATTAAAATATAAAATTTTTCGGAAGAAGACACAAATTTTTTGCATACTCAACGTACCATCATTAAAAGGAACAAATATGATTGGCGTAAAACTTTAAAAATCTATAATCAATCAAAGAAACTTTCAATTGAATATGAAATTGCTCATTTTAGAACATTTATGAATTATTAATCACTGTCGCCTTTTTTTGATGAATAACAAAGTTACCTACTCATGAGTAGTTTAAATAGTTTAGCATCATTTTACGGGCTTTGTTCAAATTATATTTAGACACTTAAATGACCTGAGATGAAAATAGCATGGTGAATAACATGAATTTAATATATTGGAAAGCTTTTAATCAATCAAAAAAAGCTTAAAGTCATTCTTCATTCGCTTAAATCTTTTTAAGGGATATATATGGAGGAAAATAAATGCAAACAACTTGTTTTACTTACTTCGTCAAGTGCAGATTTCAATGCTCTATTTTGTTCTGAAAACTTCTTGATTTGTTCAAGTAGGTCATCTGTCAAGGAGCTTAACTATAAAAAACATTAAATATAGGAATAAAAATGGATATCAGCAAAAGGATAAGGTTCCCATACATACATACATGCATACACGCACACATCTTGTTTGTTCATATAATTAAGCATAAGAGAGTAATGTAATCTTCCCTATAGAAGTTCGAAAACTTTTGTTTCAGATTTCTGATGGAATTCTTTTGAAGTTTTCTGTTTTTACTGTAGTGTGATGAATCTATGGGCAAAATTGTACCGTTATCATTTTGCGTATATATTATCCCAACAAATATTACTTGTACTGTTTCATTAAGTCAGTATTCCAGTTGATGCTGGTCTGAATTGTAAACTTCTGCAAAATTAAGATTTCTGAAAATCCGT
This sequence comes from Schistosoma guineensis, assembly GCA_944470375.2. NCBI lineage: Eukaryota > Metazoa > Platyhelminthes > Trematoda > Strigeidida > Schistosomatidae > Schistosoma > Schistosoma guineensis. The sequence continues at coordinate 15,944,656 of OX103893.1, forward strand.
TACTGAAGTCTTATAGTTGTACATCACGAAGTAACTTTATTCAAGTATTCATAAAAACCAGGAAACTACTGGAAAGAATTTTTGTCCGAGTATAGGACTTTTGGGTAGTATTGTCTCTCCAATGCCATCAGGGGTTGAATACACAACCTTTTGTGCTTGCCGCAATGTGCGTGAGAGATCCTGAATTGATCAAATACATCAATAAACAGCGGATATTATTAAAATTCCAATACTATTTTTGTCTTGTCCACTTAGTAATTAGTGATCGAATTCTATCGATCACACTGTAATATGACCACTTGGCGATCAGTCAGTTGTAAATAGCTTAGTTGCACAAAAGATTAATACAAAAACATATAGTTCAATGGTAATACTTCACGCTGTAAATTTTAATGACGTAAGTTCGAATCCCACTGAAATAATAAATTCCTTCAAGATTTCAGGTGAAATTTGATGATGAATGTCAACTAGCATGAAATCCAAGTGAAACAGGATTTTCTATCGAATACATTCAACTAAACAACATTAAAATTCCATTAATGACCGATATCACTGATATGAAAACGTCATTGTTATGTATCCGATCCTATTGTTGAATACTTGGGATCAGGAATCACTAAACTTTCTCCAATGTAAAGTAAAAACACGAAAGACTAATACCAATGAAGATTTAATAATACTCCAACACACACTATTACTGTAGTCGCACGGTATACATCTTTGTATTTCAACATAAAAGCTGTAATTCAGCTAATGCAATTAGGAACACAACGATAGTAGATGAGAATTTGTTTACTAGTCAAAATAAGTCTAAGTAAATAAGTGAATACAATACGTTTTATATGATTTGTACTTGATCAACATTACAGTAAGTAATACTTGAATTCATAGGTCGATCTAAGCTAGATCACTATTGAAAACCTGAAAGCACTAAATGGTTATTTCGTTCTACTATAGAACTCCTCGACAGTACATATCCACGATCCTGTATGCATGACTCAAACCCCAAGACCATTGATCTCGTGAACGAACTCTTAGCATTCAAACCATTGAGTTAGCCAGCATTCAACACTGTAAATATCTAACTTCAATTGATCCATGATCTTGTATGATCCTTATTCATAATAGAAATGATAAAGTACAACATATATAAATCATTATTATGAGGATGAACTTACTCGATGAAGACCTTCTTCTGTAGCATCTAAACGTTTATTAGTTTGTACAGTTTGCCATAAATTAGTAACTTTTCTATAATTATCATTTGAATTATCTAATGAATTATTATTATTATTCTTTTTATTATGTATATCATTATCAATGTAACCAATAATATCTTCATTATTTGGTAAAGAATTCAATAAGGCTAATTGAGATTCAATAGTGGTTAATCTTTTCTAAAATTAAAAAAAATAATCAAATAACAATCTATGAAGATGATATTAGATGGTGATTACAACGAATACTATTACTTTTATATAAGTATGCCATTTGAATGAATGAATGAATGAATGAATGAAAAAAACATTCTATGAAGTAATGATGGATAATGGCTAAGAGTGGAATTTATGACTCACTTTTCGTCCTAATTCGGACTCATCAGAAATATCGAGGCAATATGCACAGGATACACATATGTTAATAAAAGATTGATCAATTACAGTCCTAATCATCGGTGGGAATATTTAAGGAGAACAATATCAAGTGAATTTAAACTTTATCATATTGCATAAGCAAGTGGCTATCAGCACTCTAACTAAGTGGATAACACGATGGTTGTTTGAAGCGATCAGTACTGGGCTCGAGTCCCAGAGTGAACATTAATTATGAGATGTAGGTACATCCAACCGATGAGTCTAAATAGGACAAAACGTACGTCCTGCATTCCACTGCTAGTCACTATTCATCTTTGCTTATAATACTTGTAAATGATGACAATATCAAGGCAGTTCGTACAGGATGCACATATGCCAACAATGTGACTAATCAATTTTCGTCCTAACCATTAACAGAAAGATACAAGCAAACAATACCAGGTCACTTTCTCTCAGTTTTCTCAAAAAAATAATCAAACAAAAGTAGACTTATGAGTAGACAATATTTAAAGCATTCATTTTAATGATAATCATCGGAGACTACACATATATTACAACATTGGTGTGCTGCCCCCAAATGCCCTGGTACGTCCGAGAGTGGGGAGAGTCCGCTCACCCTCTCGAAATGCTCCCACATGGCTATGCGTATATAGCCTCTGCCATGAAAGTCCTACTCACTGCTTTCTCGTGACGGGGGTGTTGTTTACGAAATTGAGAGGACGAAAAGCGAATGCCTGGAGCTTAAACCGGGTTAGTGGTCATGGAGAGTCCACTTAGGGGAGTGGAAAAACCCTGATTCCAAACCAATGGTGCACATGGACTCCAGTACCATGAGGGAACAAATGGCGTATAAACCAATCGTTGGTCACCGGCTATCATGGGACTACATCTCCTTACGATGTTCTACCTTTAGGTCGAAGGCTCCGGGTGTGGCCCCTTAAGAAAACCACCTGCTTCGGTTTGGGCACCCGGGCAGTATCACAGCTCGCACATAAATCAAATGGGGTTTGTGTGTCGCATATGTATCTGGTGCCCTCTTGTACCAGTATGTATGTGTCCAAATAAAAAAGTAATAGTAATAAATTGGTAGGTTTACAACGATCATTTGTTTTTAGCACAACTAATGATTAAATCCTACATTAAGTGTAAGATATAAAAACCCTGTGAATAATCTATTTCATTAATCCTAAACTATCATATATATATTGATAGTGTAATTCAAGCCTATAATACCTTATTGGTTAAAAGATGAATGAATAGACCATTATTGTTCCATTGATGAATACGTTGAAGTAATCAGATGACTTTTACAACTATCGATTAGTTTTTTGTTTTTTTTTCATTTAATTTATTCTATTTTATGTTTCATAATGTCAAGTCACAAATGATCATACCTTGAGTGTTATCTTAATGTAGTCAGTTCACATAGTGAAACAAAACAAAAACCTCCCTCTTCTATATCATCATCATTATTATTATTCATGACTATTCTTTGAATAAGTTCCAATTGTAGAAACATGAAAAGAAACATTGAAAATTTGATTGAATAAGAAGAAAAAGAAAAAAAGGAATGTTATATTCCATCCCTGTTGTATACTACTTATATCTATCAATATAAGTAGTATGTAACATCAATTTAAAGTTGAATACTCGGGAGCAACAAAAAAATGGTTGAAAAAAAGATTGAATGAAGGAGAATAGAAATAAGGGAAAGATAAAGTATGTAAAAAGACAATTAATGGAAGATGTGTCAAAAAAGTATTTTGCAAAGATCTTTTACATTGACAATCAATCACCAATTGATCTTTGTTCACAATATGCTTCAACAGAAATGGTGTTCAATGAAAGAAACATTCGAAATCTTCTATGCAGTAAGGATGATATAAGTTTATAAATGAATTTTCAATTATGAAAATGAAAATGAAAACAATATTGATTGATAAATGCCACTTTGAAATGATATGAAGTGATTGTGTATCCATTTGTACAATATAACTCCGCCTGGAGTCCCTCCGAGGGCTACTGACGGTCCGAAACCCAGATAAAGGAGGAGGGTTGGGCATGGGTTAGCGACCCTATCCCGTAGAAAACTAACCCGATAAAAAAGCGCTAATCATAAAAAAATTTTTAAACCTTTTAAACTCTGTCCTGGGAGTCAAATGGTCTTCATTTAGAAGAGTTATGACGCCTCATGACGAAAGCCGAGCTCCTTCGGAAGTCACGAGGCCAATGCCCCTTCTGACAACCAGAGCAACCATTTATTTAGGTACATGGAATGCTCGTACAATGTGGGAGACTGGGAGAGCCTTCGAAATTGCTGCAGAAATGAGGAGATACAACCTGAAGGTGTTTGCGATCAGTGAAACACATTGGACGCAAGTTGGACAACAGTGACTAGCATCAGGAGAGCTTCTGTTATACTCCGGTCATGAAAAAGAAAATGCCCCACATACACAAGGAGTTGTATTGATACTGTCCAAACAAGCACAAAGTGCGCTTATAGGATGGGAATCTCATGGACCAAGGATCATCAAAGCCTCCTTCAAAACAAACAAAAAGGGCATTTCGATGAACATCATCCAATGCTATGCGCCTATCAACGACTACAATGAAGAAGCTAAAGATCAATTCTACGATAGGCTGCAGTCAATCGTACAATATAGTTACTAGTCAAAAGAAGAAGTTTTAATTTCAGAAAATGATATACTTATACATGAAATATGAACAACAAAATAAGCATTATTGATCTTTTACTTTTCGATAGATTAAGATCTTAATCAGTCAGTTACAATGTAGGACAAGGTATATATGTGAATCAGTCCAAGTTACCATACATAACTCATTAGCACAACAAGATGGACAACGGATTCATAGAAATAGTCACTTAAATGGTGATAATATGTAAAAGAAAGATTGTGTATGAGGAAAAAAACAAAGTAATTTTAATCTCATAATTTAAGGAAAAGCAAAAATGGTATACACCTACACCAGTGTGATTGATTCTGAGCCATATCACACACAGTCTCTAACCATTGGTTACGATAGTCACACGGACCAAAACCAAGTAGTCTGCATCTACCACCATGACTCAGACTAGAAGTTAGTGACTTCAAGCTCTGATGCAACGTTTTGGTTTGACCATCCCTGACTTTCTTCCAACCCTCTCCAACACTAATCAGCATAGCGCGTCGTGGTACTCCGTGTTCAGACATACGTAACAGGTGACCCAACCATCCCAGTCGATGAAGATTCACAACCTCAACAACTGATTTACCATCATTCTATAATACCCTGCATCTAACCTCACTATTACTTACCCGGTGATCCCAGCAGATGCCAGCAATATTTCTAAGACATCTGTGGTCAAATACTAGTAGTTTACGAGTATCTTCTCCAGTATCTTCTACTCATAATGGCCACGTTTCGCAGCCTTAAAATAGAACAGAACAAACTGCTGCATAGTATACTCGTCTCTTAATTGATAGAAGAATAGCTAGCCTTCGTCTTAGGTGACGCAAGTTGGCAAAAGCTAAACGAACTTTCTGAATCCATGCAGACATTTCATCAGACACCAACCCATTAGGGTTATCTATCCATTTGTTACATTATTCATTTCGTTCAATGTTAAGAACATCTGAAAAAAAGCATTCTACTGAAATACATAAAATCACATATAACTTTTGTTTAAAATAGTTTCAATTTTACTCTTATACTTTACCATAGTTACTAAAATAATAACAAAAAGGAGTAATTTGATAAATAACAACTTAATCAGTGGAATATACTTCACATTTGATATACAAACATACATTTTAATAAAGATGAAGATTATGGAACAATTACATTCACAATAGTAATTTATTTGATTTTATTCAAATACATTAGTAATATGATAGTGAAGTAATCAATCAAGTGTGTATATGTATGTGTTTACACTATTCTAACTGGATTAGTTTCAGTGTATATTAGTTTGTGATTGAGATCATGGACCGATTGATGTTAGACCACCATTGAAAAATTTGGAAGCACTAGACAGCCATTTCGTCCTATTGTGAGACTCCTTGGCATTGCACATCCATAATTCCGCTTGCGAGATTCAAATCTAAGGCCTTCAGTTTCATGCACGAACGCTTAACCCACTAGATCACTGAGGCGGCATCCAACGGTATTAATATGTAACCTCGACCGGTCCACGGAATCTTCCATTGTGCTGAGGTAGATACCTATCTCTACCCGACATGGGTTTGTTCGACTTGTCACGGCTTTTCATTAGAACTCTGAGAAATCCCTCACAAAGCTAGTCAGTAGTGAGTATATGGTAATTATCAGTATGGGATTGTGGAGATTTTGTTTGTATGCATAAATTCTAAAGTATCTAATAAGACTAAACGACCGTACAGTACTTCCCGGTTTTCAATGGTGGTCTAACATTAATCGGTCCATGATCTCAATCAAAAACTTAATATAATCTCCAAAACCCCATACTGATATAACAGCTTTGTTGAAGATTATTCAACTGATAATTTAGAAAAAACGGAACATTGAAATTCCCAAGAGCCTATTAGTCATCAAATTCAAAACCTTCATGTTATATCCTAGTGTATATCAGATTCTGAGAACTATTTATGGACTGTTATCATATATATATTCTTATTGCATAACTGTTAAGTAACTAGATTATATATATATTTATAATCCTTTTATCATAAGCATTTATTTGACCTATTCACTACTATCATACAACTTGCTATTCTCGGGCTATTCACAATCTATTAGTTACAAATTCCCATACTCACAACCACTTTTGGCTTGATCCTGTATAATTGTTTATTTTCATTTTATGGTATAATGTGGTCCAGTTTGGTTGTATATAAACCAAGTATGTCTAAAATATATGATTCATATAATGGAAGCTGATATCGGTGTTCCACACTCAAAAGGCAGGGCTAAACAAAAACAATTAATAAGGACTCTAGGTTGATCGTACCGGTCAACACGTCATTGGTCTGGCACAATACTAAGATTGTCTAAGTCGCATTCTGATTAGCGAATAAGTCAAGTGATATTTAACCAACCAAAAGCCGGAACACTTCAATGCTCAATGTAAGAGTGTCTCTTTTGGAATGCTAAGTTAGAATTCAATAGTACTGATCGCAAACATTAGTCAATTCACAATTTATCGTAGCTAGTTGCATATGATCAAAGTACCTACTAGTCACCATTTTTCATCAGAAACCTCAAGAACTCATCTACCGACAAGTCGTTGATGCTTCACTTGTAAAGTTTTGGAATTTAGTACTTTCAAATATAACAATTGCAACTTTTCAAAAAGATATAACTATACGTTTAAAGAACAAACAAACCAGATTATCGGTATTATTTAACTTAATTGTTAAAATAAAATTTTAATAGTTCAGTTAATGAGTCGATCTAAGCTATATCAACATTGAAAACCTGACAGAACTAGACGGGCGTTTCGTCCCAGTATGAAACTCCTCAGCAATGCGCATCCACGATTCCGTACATGAGGTTCAAAACCAGGATCTTCAGTCTCACGCGCGAACGCTTACTATTCAGACCACTGAGCCGGCAAGCATCCAATGGTGTTTATGTCTAACTTCAATCGATCTATGATATAGCGAAAATATTATTCCATTGTCTAAGGTAGTTAACTGTCTCTATCCGACATAGATTAGACTCCACTATTCATGACTTTTCATTAGAACTCCATGAAATCCATCTGAAAGCTAATCAATAGTGAGGAATCCCATACTAGGATGAAACAGTCATTCAGTGCTTCTCATTTTTCAATCGTACTCTAGCTTAAATCGACTCATGTACCCAACTATAAAAAATTACTACAATCTCCACTAACCCCCATTTTGATAAAATTAAATTAAACCAAGTCATTTAACAATTAAAAAAGGAGTAGTTTAACAACCAACATCCCTCTTTGTTTGTTTGTATATTATTATAGTATCTATTGAAGTGACATATATTTTTACAAAGACATTGGTCATCATAATTAAAACAATAGTTTATATATTCATTCACTTATTTACTATTGAATGTAATAGTTTCTTTTGTATACTTCATCAAGCTTGTTTACTTGTTTACATATATATGTTAGTTAGTACATATGTACTAGTTTTAGACATGGGTAATCTATCGATTATTTGTTTATGAATTCCAAATAGTTAGGTTGAATGATTATCATTTATTGAGTTTGATTTGAAAGGTTACTATGCTTAAATGACTTCATATTGTAATAAGGTTTGCATTTCTACAATTAAAGAACATCTAGAATTTAAAACAACTGTCTGTCAACCAATATCCAAGTGAGAATCTTCAATACGAACGTCAAGAAAGTTCTACTGTATGGAGATGAAACTTGAAAAACTACTACAATCGTCATAAACAAGTATTTATAAATAGTTGTCTACGCAAGATACTCAGCATTCATTCGTTGGAAACCATCATGAATAGCCTTCTTTAGGAGAGGACAAACTATCTTCCAGCTGAAGAGGAAATTAGGAAAAGATGTTGAAAGTCGATGGGACATACAATAAGGAAATCACCAAACTGCATCAAGAGGTAAGAGCTAACTCAGAATCCTGAAGGGAGGCGGAAAAGAGGAAGGTTAAAAGATACATTACACCAGGAAGTAGAAGCAGATATAAAAAGTATGAATAACAACTGCGAAGAGCTTAGAAGGATTGCTCATGACAGGGTTGGATGGGGTGTGCTGGTGGGCGACCTGTCCTCCTCTACGAGGAGTAACAGGTGTAAGTAAGTAAGTCCATATTGTAATAAATTAAGACTTAATTCATTATTATTGTATTTGAATAATTTGAATAAAATTGAATTTGAGTTGAAATAATTGTTCTGAGTGATGGAAATGTCCAGTAGATGACGGGATGTTGTTTAGTTTAAGGTTCCTAGTAATACCCTACTTGCTACTTAAATGACATATTCAAACTTCAAATTGGGTTAACTACATTAATTACACAAAGATCCACGTGAACCTTCACTAATGATGCTACCAAATACCATACATGCCACCACTGTGATACATTTTAAGGGGCAATGTGATGTTGAATTTTATACAGTTCATTATTAACATGATTCTGATTTTGAACTTTCAGAATTCCCTGCACTACACTCTTGCACTGGATCACGCAAAGTAATGAGAACTCTAACATCTACAATATAGAACTGTGGTAAGGGGCATTTCACCAACTTATGCTTCCTCAAAAGTCAAAAAACCAATGAATGTGATGTAATGGACAACGATGACAGGCTACATAGTCACAACACGCATTAGAAGAAAATTGGAAAACACTAGAAGTTATGGAATAAAATTGTGGTTAAATCAATAATCATATCAGAAGACATCATTCTAGTATCCGGGTGAATACATCATCTTAAATGTCAGTAGTCAGTTTATCAGTCTGCTTCTCAGTTGTCAGTCGATTTTCATTAAGGTTTATCTACATAGTTACAAGAAAAGTTATATATGAGATTTATTAAACAATAAGGAACTGAAGAACCTTTAAAATTGCTTGATTCATTATTATAATCAAGGAGATTATCAAATCAACCTCGTTATGAAAGTAAAGATCATTTTTATCATAAAAAATGAAACATTCTCAAAGTAATCAGAATCAAGATTATTGTCAGTCAGTCAGCTACAACGTAGGACCAGGTACATATATGCATCGGTCTAAGTTGTCATACCTCATTGGCACAACAACATGAACATCGGATTCATAGAAGTAGTTAAATCAATGGTAGTGAAATATAAAAGAAAGATTATGTATAAGGGTATAGCTCGTGGAAAGAAAGATATGAAGCGATTTTAATCTCTTAGCCTAAGGGAGGACAGAGAGTGTATACACCAACATCATTGTGATCGATTCTAAGTTAGGTCACTCAGAGTCTCCAACCATTGGTTACAATAATCAGCTGTTAGAAATTATAATCTCAAACAATTTTCTATTCGTCTTTCCCCAACATTGTTATTTTTAGTTACCATTAACATTTAACCATATAACTGAAATCTATTATATTGGTTACCTTGTTCTATACACATAACAACGTTTATTTACAGTTATTTCCTTTCTTCAACCGCATGTAAATCTTCAACAATGTAAAACTGTTGTACTGTTGTGTGTTAGTTGTTGATCTATTTAATTTATACAAATTTCTATTATATTTAAAGTATCTCAGAGCCATTCATAAATTTGCATTAAATAAATAAATAAATAACCACGTCTGTCAAATCATGTAGGCTGTTCAGAGCTATAATCCTAGAGATCTTCAGCAAGATGTTCAAGCAGTTAACTATAGGATCAGAACGTTTAAACAAAAGAACGTCGATTGTGATCAATTTCATAAGATAATTCAATGTTTTCTGATGACTGAACTAAAGTCAGTCAGTCAGTCAGCTACAATGTAGGACCAGGCACGTATATGAATCGGTCCAAGATGTCACATCTCATTAGCACAGCAAGATCATGAACTGATTAATTTTAGGTCATCATTGAAAACCTGGAAGCACTGGACGTCTGTTTTACCCCACAAGGAGGATCGTGAATATGCACCGCTGAGGAGGCCCATAATAGGATGAAACCGTCGTCCAGTACCTCCAGGTTTTCAATAATGGTTTAACATCAATCGGTTTATGATCTTAATAAAAAACATAATCATCTTCACAATCTCATACTGATAAAAACGTATTTGTTATGAATTCTGGATCATGTTAATAATGTAGCACAGTCCCACCTTCAGTATACATTAATTAGCGTAAAACAACTTTCAATACGATTACTTAATCATATTTATCTAAGATCTTAAAATTAGATCAAGAAAACAATTAAGTTTTAATTTATTTTGGGTTCACTTCATTTTTCCACCTCTTGGTTTGAGCTGTAGCGTGGTGTCGAGTCGCGGTAGACTATGAACACCACTACAAGAAGTTTGCGTACAGAATATCGATAAAATTCCCCGGAAGCCAAATATCAGAAGGCTGTTAATGGATGTAGTCGAGATATGTTTGCTGGAGATCTCGTGGTATCGAAAGAATACCAAGATCGTGCCAGGATACATGCTTGGTTACTGAACGTAACCGAATTCGCGCGAGGTCACAACAAAAAAGCAGGAATAATGGATGTCTTTAGTGCAGTCAGACAAATAAGTACAGTAAAATAATCACTGGTACAAATGGTTATAATAATGATTGTTTCCATTAAACCAATCGCATTCTCTTGATAAAAGTAGGTCACTACAGAGCATTAAAAATGAATTGTACAATAGAAAGTATTGGATAGATATTTTTATCAGCAAGTTGACTTCTTAGAAATGCTTCTTTCAAGCTTACAGATGTCATGTAACCGTTGGATCGTATAACGCTACTTTAAATATTGTCAATATATTCCTAATTAAACGATGTCAAACTGAATGAAAAACCATCATTACTCAAACTGTAAATACAAAACAATTGAAGAGACATTTTAAGTTAAGACATATTTGCAACTGATTGATAGCTTCATAGTGACCAATGTCGTATATGTCAAGATGTTTTGGTTATTATCTACTACTCTTTGTTATCATGATTTGTCAGTAGTAAAAAAAGCTTTGGATTTCTGTACGAATGATATTTATGCCATCTGTTAGTTTTGACAAAAGTAATACAGTTTAGCTGTTCTTGACCTGTAAAGTTATTTTTAACAAGCATGAAAGTTTTTAACTAGCCACTGACTTAGTATATCGTAGTGAGACTAATTAGTCGTATCAAGTATAAGTTAGTAGGTAATGAATATTATTTTACTATTTCAACCAATTTTCGAAATTCCTGATGATAAAAGTATCATTAATATCTAAGAAGCGTTATTTACAAAAGTCATCATTTCTGCTATTCAATATTATTTTGATCCTTTATCAAGGAATGATTATCAATTGCTTATAAAAGTATCTGGTAGGGTCATTTACTTGACAATATAATCACAAGGGTATTGAGGTTTGCTATGAAAATTCGTAATTTTTTATCAAGAGACTGAATAGATCTAAATGCTTTGTTACTTTATACAATGATGATGAACATTCGGGCTTTAATCCGTTGTCACTAGTTTTAAGTCAAACTATGTAATATATATGCGTGCCAGTGTAGTGTGCACTACTTATGCGAACAGATATAAGTAGTAATTAGCAGGAATCGAAAGTATAATGCTTACAAGCAGAAGATTGAAATGAAGAGAACATGAATAAAAACAGAGAGCAATCGGAATAACATTAGAACAGGAAGAATGGTAGATTATATAAAGGATTACTCTAAAAAAATGTGCAAATAATGCGTGCAATGTATGATTTCCGTATTTTACAAAACCAATGTGTGGTTTCCCATAAAATAATTTGACAGTTCACTATATTCGAATTTACTTTCACCACACTGGGAGTGTGATAAAAGTTGAGAAGAAGGACTGTACCATCTTATAGTACGAAGTACCTATCATACTTGTCTCATCGTTTTGCTGTTCACTCCAAACTGCCTAACATTAAATAGTGATGAATTTTAACTATTGGTCATTTGGACTAGTGAGTGTATTGTGAATATTCCAAACCAAATACATTTAGCACTAATATTCAAACAACATAGAATTGGTTACCAATCTAAGTTCATTAATATGAAGTACAATGTATGATTGTCTTCTTATTCAAAGAATATTGGATAAATGTCCAGCTTTTGTCTTATAGAATATTTAGTAGAGCATAAGGTGAGTGTTGAAATGAATTTTGATTCACATTTCAAAGTTCTTATTTATTTCCATTATCATCTTGGTATTGTTTGATTTTTTTCTTCAAAAAGCTTGTTATATTGCCAATTGGTTGAAAAAGGGTAAAACCTAATGCATTAGCCCATCAGTTCAAGTTACTGCATTTAGAATTCTTTTAGACCTAAATAAAACTACTATTTGGTATGCATCATTGGATTTTGAGTAGATAAAAAGATGGTCTATCATTTAAATATCCTAGGTTTGATTGGCAATCATATTTGTTGAGTTGCGATTAAAGAATTGGCGTCGGATAACAAAATAGCCACAAAATTTCTATTAAATTATTATCTTCTCTCAAAGGGATATTGAACTACTTTATAAGAAAATATTGTGAATAAAACTAACTCTAGTCGTAAACTATTTATTAAACATAAAACTTCAGCTAAAATCTACTTGAATAGTTTTTTCTTGGGTAAAATTTAGCTGTAAAATATTTATGAGTACCGATTCAGAATATGCTAACACTTTATGAGACATTGAACTGTTAGAAATTTAATGCCAAGAGGATAGCGAATCCGGGTTACGATCCGCTTGATATCATTTCATAGTTACAGGTATATAAACTAATCCGCTACTTTTGAGCTAGCTACTTAATCCTACGTTACTTCTCCTATACTTTACCCCTACGGAAAACAATGATATTTATTGTAAAAGCATACCACGCAACACAAAGCATTCAAAAATCAAGTTTAAAAAACCGTATAAAATTCAAACCCCCTAAAATCTACTTTGAACAGACAGTTATTTAACAAATGTAAATACCTACGGCTTGTAAAGCAAAAGGGGATATATGAAGAATTTTTTGTGATTTAAGCTAATTTCTGAGGACTCTTGACATTGACATGGGAAGATATAATAACAACAAGTTAAGCAGATATTAGAATAAATTTTTCGACCATTCATATACGTATGCCATAACGAAATATTTACGCTATCATGTCTCCGTTTTTGTTTCTTACGATGCGGTTTTAAACAGTGAGTCAAATAAACTATTCGGTTCAGTAGGAATTCAAATATTTTAATTTGATACTGAAAACTGAACTGTTTATTGACTGAACATCCGTCCACAAATATTTGAGATCTAAAGCTTTAGTAAAATTTAGTTATTCACGCTCTAAAAAAGTGTATTCACAGCGAATTAAGACACTTGTTTGACTTTCGTTTACTAATAATACATTGATGTGGGTGGAAGTTGTTTTAATCATAAACTGTAGTAGAGAATATTATACATATCTACTAAAAGTGGTGAATTATATGCTATTATGTTATTATATTATCCGTATATCTGGTTGATAATGTGTTCTAAAAATATCCATCTCATTGTGTAGTATACAGAGCTGATTTGATTTTTGTAATTAAAAATGTGCTCGAAGAAAATATGGTGGGACTGTAATTTACGGGCAATCTTTGAGCGACGCTAGACTGACCTGTAGAGTGTCCACCTGACAACTAGGACCAAATGTGGGTTATAAATTAGTGTGAGTGATTCAGATTATGATTTACATTTGGTGGTCAGGGCTAGGAATTAGATTTAGGTTTTTCATCACGAACTGACATCGGTTGCAATGCTAAGAACTCTATTTATTCAAATGGATTAGTGAATTTTGCGCCAAAGCCCGATACCTGTTACCTTATACCTGAATGGTTCATCCATAAACCATAGTCTCGCCGAAAATTATTTATTCAGAAGCCGATTTTGATTAATTGTACAGTATATGACTACTTAAGGAAGGTTTTAATAACTGACACAACTGTACAATGGCTCCATAAGAAGCTCCTTAAGGGTAGTCGAATGACCTCAAGTATAAAATTTTACGATAAAAAAGTGAAACTTATAAATCCAATCTTACTTGAATATTATGGAATATATTTGGGGCCAATTCAGAAGTTGATATTTTTGCTTCATTCTGTGACCGTGGTTCATTTGAAGGTTTCTCTACATCTGGCTCCACATCGCTGAGTTTGAGGTGCTTTATTATATGTGATAAAATGATATACAATATTCCGAAGTTAACCGACCCTGGCTAAAATAAATTTATGATTTATATTATAACTATTACATCAGGTGTTCCAAGAGCTAGATCTAGTAGTTCAGAAAGTTTAACAGCCTTATCGGGGACTCGCGAATAGTCCATGCTTTATTTATAGAGATGATATTTACAATCTTCACTCCGAATAGCTTACTAAATAATAAAAATTGTTTTGACAATTTTTGTTCATTTTTAAATTTTCTCAAAAAATCGTTATAGATATCAAGGTCACCAAATGTTTTCTTATACAATAAAACAAACTAAAACTTCATGAAGTTTTGGTATATTAACATTTCCAAACTCTAAAAATACTTAATGAATTCTAAATACGCAGTTTTATTTGAGTTCCTCTGTAGATTTATTTTCTCCAGAAGTCCATCATAATCCAATTCTTTAACAACATGGTCATTTGATGAAACCATGGAGAATGTCCATTTGGTAAGCGTTTTGTTGACAAATGGTTTATCGAGGTAAATCGGTATTTATGGATTAAATACATCGATTTTTCTCATATATTTTTTTCCGAAGAATTAAATTTTAATTATGTTAGTCAGCAATGTACTTTCTATATCCATCCGTCATTTGGTTATTTGCTTGTGTTGTGATGCTGTTTAGCTATTCATTTGATCAACTGGTTTATGTTTCGTATTGATTTGCATAGATGCCCGTTGAAACCACAGTGCTATGTCCTAACTTAAAAGCTTCATTCTGTTATAGTACATTCCAATTCGTATTGGTAAGATGCTTGTGGAGATATGCCTGACAAGCTCATTTTGTAAATAGTTTTTGATGTTATTTGTATTTATTTTGTCAATTTTTCACTGCATTTATATTTATCATTAAGTGTATGACCTTGAACTCACTTTCCGTTGTATTACATTTATAGCATGACACACTTTTGACTGCTAACAAATACATTTTTGCGCACATACCTCTCGTTCTACACTCACTTGTGATTGTGTTAACTAAACTCTAAGTCAAATACTGTCCACATTTATAGACTGTAATCGGAATATATCATAATCTACGCTGGATTATACCACTGCGGAATTAGTCAAACTTACTGGAATTATCAACCATCTATAATTGTGGATATTTGGTACCGTATCAAATCAGAACACGCACTAGCCTGGTGAACTAAGTAAAGTCCCTCATTTCTATTGTATTTATAACATTTAACGTATATATATTAACATCACTATTTGTTCTTAATAACTCTGTTATTACTTTTTGAGTTCGTATATTGTCTGATCCACCACATATTAGATCGTCGGTCATGAAAAGTGAATTTCCAGTTTACGAATTAACTTTTAATAAAGTTTCATCCAACTAGTGCTTTAACCTGGGTAAGGCGTTTATAGCTGGAGTATAATTCATGAAGTATTTTTTATTGCAGTTCAAAAATTCTAGTTCTTGTCATCGTTGTGGAGAATTGGTTCACAGATGACATAGTCCCAGATAAGCTTGTTGATATGGGTTTATAACTAAGCCAGACGAAAGCAAGTTTTTTAAAGTGTCTTCAGATTTCAAAATTCACTAGTTCTAATGTTCGAATGAAGTACGTAAAATGAATGATATGACTTAAAATGCTTTGAATGTGCCTAGATAAAGCTTACATAAAGCCATGTGAGTTGTTGCTTTGATCCAACGGGAGGTGGGTGAGTTTCATGATTTACATTGAAATAATTATGTCATTAATAATCGAAGTACGTCACTTAGATTTCTTTTAAGGTAGATTTATGCAGACTCGGAGTTATTTGAATGTTGTTTTCATCATGATTTTACATCAGATAGTGAGCAACGGGAACCAAAACGTATTTCACTACACTTCTGACCTATTTTGTTGTAATGGGGGATGAGGTGTACTGCTTTTGGTGTTGAGTGGAGAAAATCGACATTTGGTTTGGCAGCCACATGCACTCTCAGTGATGGATCGATTACTGTCAGTGTACGGTTAGTCGTCTGATCAATGATTACGGTGGGACAATCATGATCAACATGTTGGCATCTACTGGCAACGGTTTATCTTAACGTTCACACATTTACCGAGTGCCTCCTTGATTCAGTCTACGTTAATTAATTCCTATTCAGAATGACACTAATTAAGGCTTATGCTATCTCTAAAAGTATGTTTCAAATTAAGCAACCTAATCAACCAACAGAGGGGAAATAAAGGCGAACGAAGGGGAAACAAAGGGGAAAATGCATTGGAAAATAAAGGGGAAACGCGCCAAAATGTCTACTTTTTTGCCTCACCAGGGGGAAATAATGAGGATTTCCTCCTTTTTGTCGCTCTTTCGCTCAAATGTCGCTGACTTGTCTACTTCTTGTCTAAATGTCCGCTAAATTTTCTACTTTTCTCCTAGATATACGCTGAATTGTCTGCTTTTGCTTCAACTTTTAAAATACCATTGACATAACCTAAAAGGTCCCCTATGTTCGCCTTTATCCCCACAACAAATCACAATAAAACTTCCATCGACGGGAAAAATGGTATATGTTTGAATAATTTTATTGAAAAGGAGAAGCGTAATATTGCACAACATTGCAGCAGAAGCTTGAGCATCAATCGTTATGCATTTTCATTGTAATTGCCAATTCATTGTTATTTGAAAAGATCTGCAAAAGAAGAAACAGGTGATGTATTAATAATAAGGCATGTGTATTTAATCGCAAGTTCCCTGACAATCAAACACCTTTTCTCAACACTTAAATAGTTTCCGATGTAAGTATGAAATTAAGCTCATTTACAAAATAATGTTTATTAAAAAACAGGTAGAACATAAGAAACATTTCACGGATTAATTACTTTAGTCACGCATGTTCGGCTATTGAGAATAAAAATAGTCTTCCTGTGAATTCTAAAGTGTAAAGAACGAGAGAATTTACAAAGATATCTGAATGACATGCTTTGGCACAGCCAGATACTTGAAGCTTCACTTACGGTTATGTTCGTTAAAACTGTTGACTGTAACTATAGAGCAGTAGGGAAATTATCACTTTAAACTAGTACATACCTGTTCTTGTTTCCTCCTATTACGCTTTATCAATTTGTTTCTGACATCGTGAAAATAACCTTGTGTCGTACAGGTCTTTTTCGATGAGGATGACAAAAAGCGATTTGTTAATGCAACTGTAGTTTAAATAACAGATATAGGCTACTTCGTAAGCAGCCGTAAACCCGGCATTTCTGAAGTGCTCGTTTTGAAGAAGTGCCAAGTAGCGTGAAATTACTGGCCACCTTGGGTGTCATGAGGTACGACAAAACATATCGCGTTGACGTTTTAGGATCATCATCCATTAACCTCGTTAACATGACCATATTTAATACGAACAAACTGTAAAATTATTGTGGTTAACTTACAAATCCGTCCCTTGTTTCTGCCTGCTGCAAACCAGTGTCCAACGTCTGCAGTCCTTCTTCAGATGACAAAGGGAACTGCTGACTTGATGGTCGGCAGTCGAATTGATGTGGATGTTTGCGTTGACTGAACTTCACTATTAACAGCTTTACATTTGTACTCAAGTCAGTGGTAGCTGACGACATGTTCTGCACCATTGTATACAACCTATCAAATCTGATAAACTTCATTTGATCGTATAGGTGAATTACTGGGCCGCTGAAGCACAGCCTACATGCTTAGATTCTAATGTTGACGGTCATGTGTCCAACTGTGTGGAACTACTGCCTCCGTACATCCCTATCATGAACACGTCACCAAACTTTGGGGCAACGATTCATCCTAATATAAGCCATAAATGTTGATTAGAGCCCATGGACATCGAAAGTCCATCTACATTAATATAAAAATTTGAAGTACCAAAATCAAAAGTACACAACCAAAGTTCAGCATATCTTAGCAGATTGGTTTTCAATCCGTGGTGGTATTAAATCCCACTGCTGATAAACTTTGGTTAGACACTTGTGCATGTCCTCAAGACACTTCTGATGCTGCTCGGTAAGTCCGGTACAAGAACTCGGAAAACATTCAGAATCCGATCGGCATCTCTGATGCTCAGAGAGGTTGTTGTAATTAAGTTCATCAATAGATCGTTGCTCTGCTCTTTACTAACTTCTGAGAGCACAAATTAACGCCATTACACCCTATAAGAAATATGTTAACGTATTCACTTCATAAACATACGATTATTATCTAGAAGCTTTTGATTGCTGTACCTAGTGGGTGGTGTAACAGTTGAAGGACTCTCACTACAATTAATTTCTCTCCCGACTGCAATCAATTAAACATAGACCACTGTTAAAGCCAGTTACCTTTGTGCTTTCATTAGCAAACTGACTAAACGAAAGCTAGTTATGATTTTTCATCAAAGCTGTACGTATTTTATTCCACCGTTTGCTATAGGTCAGTCTCTGACAGTCAGGGACGCTTGACAAGTTAATAGCGGCCCTACGTCTACGACCTCTCTCAGTGACTTTAATTGAACTCATAGTCTTGAACTAACAAGGTGGTTAGTTATAATGAACATGAAAAACTAAAAGCACATCACTCACCTGCATCACGTTAGTTATTTGTGTTGGCTACCAAACATGTCGGAACACTTCAGTGAACCAAAAGATGAAGTCAGTGTATATGCGTCTCAGGCGAATCCCTATGTCCGTAATATTTTACTTGGGTCTATGGCAATAGTTTTGTTTTTTTATTAAACGGTGCCTTATTTTGTCGACGTTTATGAGAACATCAGTACGAGATGCGACATATTCAAACACGGAACGTTACGTACAATTGTCGACAAATATCCCCCAAATACGCGACGTAAGGGGGGAAAAATCGACATTTCCCCAAATAACCGACGTAAAGGCGAAAAAGCGACATTTTCCCATTATTTACGCTTTCGTTCCCTTTATTTCCCCTTTATTGGTTACTTGGGAATTCACAATCACACAAAGAGAGCAATCACAGTCTGAAAATGATTGCATATTATTAGTCCTGGGTAAATTCACTGATCTATAGAGAGAAAATCAGATAAGCTTTTCGAGTGGGACATCGTAGTAATCGGATTTCAATCATTGAGTTTCCACAGAACAATTTTTTCTGATGTTTCGTTAGTGATATTTTAAAATAGAGCTTTCATACGTGTAGACGGTCAATTATATTTTACCCAAACACTTACCAAGAATTGTGTGTGTTAACTTTACTGTTGCTATCGTCTTTTCAATATTAATCGTTCACTAGTTGATAATGTACGAGAGGGAGTACTCTTTAAATGGAACAAATGTGATATTTTGGTGAGTTTTGCCACAGAAAATAGCCAATCGTGCGATAGCTATCTTCTTTCCTTTGCGGTTACCCAGATTATTAAAATACAATATGGTATTTGAACACTGAGCACCTCTTATATTAAGGCTCGTTAATAATACATAAGTGTCAAACATGAATCATTTACGAAAGGATTCTGGATGATACACCAAAAGCTAAATGAAGCTTAGGGAAAGACATCCAATCTCGCTGCGCACAAATGTCTGTGAAATAAACCTAAAGTCTAATCCAATCATTCTTTAATGCCGGTTGTATCTATTCCTTAAAATGGCAGTCAATGGGTCCTGAATCGTACATCGAAACACACGTTAAGGTCAACAACAATCAGTACTGACTTTATCTAGTATAACTTCACTCTTTAGAACGTAGCAGAACAGTGGAAACTTATGATATTCGAGTCGGGGAAAGTCAAGATGAAGAGGCATACAGATACTAAACCGAGACTAAGGGTCACGCGACTTGAACAGTTTCGTACTTGATTTTTACTATACAGTGAACGGGGCCTAGTATATAAAGAGTGCATATGAACTCATGTAGCTTGCAGCAATCACAATGCGTACATTGAAAGCTTCATGTAATCTAAATAGTGAGCCCTGGAGATATAAAATTACTATATGAGAGACTTATCTGATCCATATATTGACCTTTTACGGCCTGGTTTAGTCAAGTTGGAAACGTCAGAGAAAAATGAAATCAACTTCCTTACTGTTGGCTTAAAGACCAGAGGTAGTCTTTAGTAAATCACTAAGTGTACAGTTCTGGTACGTTTTGAAAATGTTCAGCATCGCTCTGGCACATTGCTATTTCTCAAGGAATATATATATATATATATATATATATATATATACAATGGCATCTTACTTTCAAAGGCCACTTCCACACTGTTGTGAGCAACACTTATAATGGTTAAGGTTCATTGCATTTTTATTTTCTTTCAGATCTTAAGTATTTATATTGTCATGCAGTTTTTAATTTGGAGTCTACTGTTTGATTACACACCATATACTCTATACCTCGTGCGTTTTACTTTTTAGTGGCCCGTGGTTCTCGACTCCATTTATATTGTATGGATATTTGTTATCGCCTTTTCTCGTATATTATCGTCGACTTAAATCGCGTTATCCAATAACGGAATTAAATAAGTCGAATAACGAGAATTGACTTGAGAATACATATATTTCGTAAATGAAGTGAATGAAACATGGAAAAGCAAAAATGACACGTATAGAAGATGGCTGGGAAGCCAGCTCCATTTCAAGCCGGGCATTACTGAATATTTATAGGCAGACAAAATAAACTACAGACATGTGATGAGTCATGGGACATGAAGTGTACACACATCTACGCTCATATGAAAACAGTCAAGGCTAATAAGCGAATAATTAACAAGGTCAAAATATGACTCAAGTAGAATGAATAGAATGGAATGTCCGAAAACTAGAATAATATATATTATGGGCTAAAACTAATGACTAACATTACAACTTTCACCAACGTTATCAGAGCTAGTTTATTGCTCATCCAAAACTGAGGACAAACATCATGACTATTGGAATCAACAGTTATGAATATTTTCAATGAGCCGGAAGAATTTATCAGTAATCTGCAACATAATAAGTATTCCACGTTATGTTTTTGTGATAATCCTATTCAAAAACCAACTAGCTGTTTCGAATGGCTAACCTCATGCGGTACAGAGAGAAAAATCGGTTGCAATTCGTATTTATACTTATCTAGCCTGCAGCTATTTGTACACCCATTTAAGTGGTTGCATCACATTGCTATGAGAAGCCCTCATGATTGTGCACGAAACCAGGGACGGCCTTTCTTCAGCTGCAGTACTGAATATAAACGGCGGAGGATGATATTACGTGCAAAAGTATCATTTTCTGTTCGCTACTAACTATTTCTAGTATTGCTTTCCATCTTATTTTAATATTTATTGTCTCCATTGCCTTCAAACTATTTTAGTCCGCAATAGTAGTGTTGGGTCAGTTACTCATGTTATGTCTTTTGACCCGTTAATATCATGTGATATGATTCACCAGTTGGAATACCGGCTTATATGACTAGACCAATCACGCACAAAAAAACACCACAAGCAGCCTGTTGTCCACATTAGTCGTTCTTGCCTAGCCCTGCCTGTTGAGCACAGAACACCGATATCAGCTTCCACTATATGAGTCATATTGAAGATGGCACAGGTATTCAGTGTTTGACAACGCTTTTACCAGCAACACCTAATATAATTCGTACCCACCAAGAGAAATCAAAAGACAGAGTCGAGGAGATCGGAAGAGTGTATTTGGCGATAACCAATATATCGGAATTCTCTAATCTGATCTGGCTAGCGATTGCGGTAGATGTTGAGCACGGCGTTCCCACACATGATCTGGTGCGGATGCATGACCGGGCGCCTTCAGCTAGGTGAGTCCATTAAAACATGTGGTCAGCATCCAATGTCGAAAACTTACAGAGCTATTTATATTGGGGATTTATTTGCTTCTACAGATCACCCCCCCCCGTGGTGGGACAGTGATGACCCTAAGACGTGGCCAGCCAGAAGTTTAAACCCAACGAGTTTTGTCGTTGGTAAACACTCTTCTGATCGCTTGCTAGGTTTGGCAGCGTCTGGTCGTCTTTCCTTACTATATGGGGCCGAGGTACAACATAGCAAAAAAAGAAAAGGTACAATGAAAATTTCAGCTCCTCGTAAACTTCATCATTCTTTTCCAGCCGTCCTGGAAAAGAAAAAAGAAAATGTGAGTGCATGTCGAAATACACTCGTATGTGCGTAAAAACACAATGTCGGCGAAAAATGGAAAATAAACTCATGCTCACGTAATAGCGTTAAAAGAATTTAAAATGTTTTTTGTCTTTTTTTTAAATAAAAATATAAATATATAAGCATAATGAAATTGTTTTTTTTAATATTATCTATCGTAAAAAGAAAGATGGAGATAATATAAAATTTCGAGTGGTGCCTTACGTGTAGTAATTGTTTAAATGTTCTGGAAATCTTAGTCTTCTTCCAGAACGCATCGTTTTAAGTTTATTTTCAGATACTGTCGAAGTATCATCGTGTGTGTTGGTTGTCGGATGAGGAATTACGAGTGGAGTCGTGTTGTTCGATTGTTCCGAAGGAAAATAGACGTAGATAGGATTTTCTTCTGAATAAGCTGCTATGACGCAATCGATGCTGATGCTATCGTTGATCCCGTTCTTATCGACCATATAGTACTTAGATTCACGTTGAAAAACTTTGAAAGGTCCTTCGTATTCTCATTCGAATGGTCGTCGATGAGAGTCTCGACGAACGAAAACGTGTGTACTATATCGTAAGTCAGGTTGAACGAAAACATCGGTGGATTGTGGTCGAGTGGAAGCAGGTTTAACTGAACGCATTGCGTTTGTAAGCCTGTTCGTGTAGGAGGTTAGATCCATGTTCATTGAAGAGGATGAAGGATCCACGAATTCTCCTGGAAGTCGAAGTGTCATTCCACAAACGAGTTGAGTCACAGTGTATCCAATGTCAGCTTTCACTGCATTGCGGATACCTAGAAAGACGAGTGGAAGAGCGTCAGTCCACTGTGAAACGTTTGCAGCTGATAGTGAAGCTTTTAGTTGTCGGTGAAAGCGTTCTACCAATCCGTTTGCTTGTGGATGGTGGGCAGTCGTTCGGAGGCGAGTGATTCCTAAAAGTGTGGTCAGACGACGGAAAAGTTCAGATTCAAACTGACGTCCACGATCTGTAGTGATGGTTTAAGGGCAGCCGAAGTTTGCTACCCATCGTTCGACGAAGGTGCGGGCCGCTGTTTCAGCAGTGATGTCCTTGATAGGTACTGCTTCTGGCCATCGAGTGAAACGGTCTACGCAGGTTAAGAGGTAAGAGTATCCATTTGAATCTGGTAACGGTCCTACCAAATCCAAATAAACATGGTCGAAACGAGCATCGGGAGTTTTAAACGAGCCTAAGGGACATTTATTGTGTCTGATAACCTTAGATTTTTGGCAGCTTACACAGGAGCGTGCCCACTCCCTCACGTCTCTATTCATGCCAGGCCAGCAAAACCGTTCTGCTATAAGCTTGATGGTTGCACGGACACCTGGATGAGAAAGCTTGTGCAATGTGTTGAAGACAACGTTTCGGCACGATTGGGCGACCCCTACCTGCAGATGTGTCACACAGTAAGGTTCCCCTACCTGTTCCCATCTGTTTGATGTGTAGTTTAAGGGTTGTAGACGATAACTCGTGCTGAAGATCAGTGTCTTCTTTTTGAAGCTGGACGAGTTTAAGAAGGTCGATTCCTTAGAAACTGATCAAGGAAGTTATGCGAGACAAAGCGTCTGCAACTACATTGTTTGCTCCAGAAATATGTTGAATATCTGAAGTAAACTGCGAAATGTAGTCCAGTTATCGAGACTCATGGGGAGAGTACTTGTCTGAAGACGAACTTAACGAGAAAGTAAGAGGTTTATGGTCAGTGAAAAGAGTGAATTCACGGCCTTTGATATAGTGTTGAAAATGTCGTATAGCACAATACGTAGCTAGGAGTTCCCTACCGAGTGAGCTGTACCTCAATTCGGTGTCTAGCAACCGTCTAGAGAAAAATGTCAAGGGTTGCCAGGAGTTGTTAACCCATTGTTGTAAGACTCCTCCGATTGCCGAGTCGGATGCGTCTACTGCGATGCTAATGGGTGCTCGGGTGTCCTGATGTGCGAGCATTGTTGCTTTAGCAATCAGTTCCTTAACTGTCGAGAATGCTTTGCGTGCACTGTCGTCCAAATTAATGGATTTCGCATTTCCACGAAGTTGGTCGGTTAGCAGTTTCATGAGTAATGCGCATGTAGAATTATGGTCTACTATGATATTAGTGCTGCTCTAATAATAGACCTAATCCTAAATTTGTAGATTTGTCATGATATAACTGCCTTATCTATAAGATCATACGTGGAAGTCACACCATCGACTACGCCAACTCACTGTATCGTACCAATTACCAATACATGATGTAGAACAAGGTTAGGCTAGAGAAAGAACAATATATTTAATATGAATAGAAGAAATAAGATAACATTCAGCAGGGACCACGCCTCCATGGCCGAGCCATGCAGTTCGATCAACTCTAATTCACTCAACTCATTGTTCGCGCCTTCTCCATCGTTAGGTATTTCTCCGTGTTAAATACTGAATATCTATTTTCCGAGTTGTCTCATGTTCAGCTTTGCGGATTGTGTGGTTATGGTCCAATGCCACTACACGCATTTCGTATGAAACATCTATAGAAACTTACGAGGCCGTTAAACGTGCGTAATTGTTTGATCGTGGTCGGTTCTGGGTAGTCCAGAATGGCCGTCACTTTGGTTCTAAGGGGTCGAATGCCTTGAGCATCTATAGTGTGTCCTAGGAAGTCTAATGAGTCAGTCCCGATTCGGCATTTCTGAACGTTTACAGTAATGCCATGATTTTATAGTCGGTCGAAAACAAGATCCAGATGCTTGAGATGTGGTTCTCTGTCCGTACTTGCGATTAAGCAGTCGTCAACATACGCATGTACGAAGTTGAGACCTCGAAAAACGTCAGCTATGAATCTTTGGAATGTTTGAGCAACGTTTCTTAGACCGAAAGGCATTCGCAAAAATTCATAGAGTCCGAAGGGAGTAATGATTGCGGTTTTCGGTATGTCGTCTGTAGCCATAGGGATTTGGTTATACGCTTTAACCAAGTGGTTTTTCGAAAACACAGTTGTACCTTTCAAGGTAGCTGTCAAATCGTGAATGTGAGACAACGGGTATTGATCGGGTAGGGTTTTCGCATTCAATCGCCGATAGTCAAAAGGTGAACGCCAATCGTTGCTGTCCTTTTCAGGGACCATGTGCAACGGAGATGCATATGGGCTACTTGACGGTCGTATGATTCCTAAGTCTATCATATGGTCGAACTCGTTTTTCGCCAACCTTAGCTTTTCAGGAGCTAGTCGTCGTGCTTTAGAGAATACAGGTGGTCCTGTAGTCATGATGTGATGTGTAACATTGCTGGTTACACATGGCAATTTCGGTTGAGATTGGTTTATCCCAGAATACTAATCGAGTAATAGTTGATAGAATGGGTCTATCATATGCTTAATTGTGACTGGGGATAATCTGCAATCAGAAAAAGAAGTTGCGCAAACGGACAAATTAGTGTTTCCGTCTACTAGCCTCCGTTTGCGCGTATCGATGATCAGATTATGGTGTTGTAGAAGGTCCATACCAATGATTGGCATAGAAACATCTGCAACAACGAAAATCCAGTGAATGGGTTTGCGTAAACCCACGTTAAGGTAAACGTACCCTTTGCCATACGTAGCGATCGGTTTTCCGTTTGCCGCCTGTAAGTTTAAAGCCGATTCGTGAAGCCGGTCGTTGGGATTCGCTGGGAGAACGCTAACTTCTGCGCCATTGCCGACGAGGTAGCGAACTCTCGTTGTCACATCTGTGACGTGTAACAGACGGCTATGTTCGCTGGCTACGGTTGCCATTAACGCGTACCGGCTTGGAAGGTTCCCGAGTTGTTTTTCGAATTAGTCGGTTTCGTGTTGGAAAAATTGCAGGGTTTTCTGCAATTTCTGGAAAACTTTCCATACTGATTATAATACCAGCACCAGTCGAGGTTATCTGTCTCTCGTGGTCTAGAGACAGGTCGCTTACGATAAATGCTTCTACGTGGTGTGCGCGATCTCTTACGGTCGGTACGAAGACTAAGATAACGCGTGAGTGTGTGACATAAGTCGGTTATATCATTCTGAGTCGTGTGAGGCTTTTCTTTGACTGAAAATACCTCGGTAGTAGGTTTCGTAATTTCTGGAATGCGGTCGGCAGATGCAGCTAGCTCGTCTAAGACGGTGTTCTGAAACGGGATCAGAACCGCTTGCACCCGTTGGGGAAGTTTAGACAAGAAAAGTTGTTTGAATAAGCCTTCGTCGAAAGTTCTTGGGCCTATAAACTATTTCATCCTTTGCAACATGTTCGTCGCAGAACCATGCTGCATGTCTATGTTATTAAAGAGTTGATCTAACCTTTGTCGATCGGTTAGGTCTCCTCGTTTAAGGATAGAACGCCTTAAGGTTTCGTAAGGTTCAGAAACATCATTAGTAAACATACTAGGTGTTACGTACCTGTTGAATTCCCGCGGTAGTGCCTTGACTACTGCGAGGAATTGTGCACGTGTGTCGTTCACGCCGTGCTCGTGAAAGTCGGCTTCTGCGTAGCAGAACGAGGCTTAGATATTGTCGGGCCAGAAGGGCATGAGTTGGAACGAGGATGAAGACATGGTCTTAATCTTAAATACCTAAGGAGTCTGTTCGTTCAAAGGGGAATATAAAGTACGAGACTACGAGGGAAAAATATAAAGATATCCTAAAACACGGGAAAAAAATATCACAATGTCTAAAAAATATAAAAATAAGGCAATAATACATAAAAAGCCCAAAAAGGAACGGACTCATAGTTGCACTTAGGTGTACTAGACCACGTCGGTCTCACTAATGAAGATGGCACAGGTATTCAGTGTTTGACAACGCTTTTACCAGCAACACCTAATATAATTCGTACCCACCAAGAGAAATCAAAAGACAGAGTCGAGGAGATCGGAAGAGTGTATTTGGCGATAACCAATATATCGGAATTCTCTAATCTGATCTGGCTAGCGATTGCGGTAGATGTTGAGCACGGCGTTCCCACACATGATCTGGTGCGGATGCATGACCGGGCGCCTTCAGCTAGGTGAGTCCATTAAAACATGTGGTCAGCATCCAATGTCGAAAACTTACAGAGCTATTTATATTGGGGATTTATTTGCCGCTACAATATATTTTATACATACGTGGTTTACATACAAGCCAAACTAGACCATATCAAACCACAAAATAAAAAACAATAATCATACAGGATCAAGCCAAAAGTGGTTGTGAGTGTGAGGGATTGTGACTACTAGATGGAGAATAACTCGAGAATGGTAAATCGTATGATAATGGTCATTATGTTAAATAAGAGTTTATGATAAAGGAAATGTAAATATATAAAATGTATAAAATAAGAATATATATGCAATAAAAATTCATAAATAGACCTCAGATGTTACCCACATTTTAATGTTCGCTAGGATATAACAACTAAGATTATTGTTCACTGGTTTTGGCACTCCAAATATGCAATCTCGTTGTGTGAGTAGCTGAAAAGTTATTGTTGCTGTATAAATCTTCAGTGAAGTACTGAAGTGCCTTGCAATCTTGACTCGAGGTACGGAGACATTTCTCAGTGATCAACCAATAGATACTGGTGGTTAGAAATCCACTACTAATTACAATTTTTCACTTCTGGCTATTCTGTAATGGCACCACAGGTATTCAGAGTTTGACAACTCATATAATCGAAGAATGCCACCCCGCCGAATCATAGGTCAGAAATGAAGAATTTCGAAACAAATGAGTCCGCTTAGGCTCCAGATAAATCGGCCACCAAATACAAGTTGGATTTAGCCGAATGTATAGGTTAATGTCACCTGAATCTACCACAAATCCGCCGTCGTCACCTAATATCAAGACACAAACGCACTACAAATCCTCAATTATCTGCAATGCCTGACTTGATTGTTACCAAGAACTGGTCAGTTTCGCTTAGTTGAACATTAAGAAATAGCTGAAACCACCTTTCACCTTGTGTAGAATAGACTAAGATGTTTCTCTCTAGCTCATTTAAAGTTATTGTACCTGAGTGGTAAGCCTACACATATTAGACGATACAAATGACCTGAAGCCATGTTTTAACACTAAGATGTCAGCTCACAAAGTTCATTTAGTTTATACTTGGTATTTGCCAAGCATTAGGTACTAGGTATATGATCTCGGATATGAGCGGCTGATTTAAGTCCAAGGTCCAACGACAGCGGTCCAAGGGCAACTACACTGTGGTATCGCGACGCTTCTTTGCGCCGCTTCTTTATTACTGCTTTGTGCACATCAGAAATTCAAAATTAATTATAAATAAATCTGAAAAATTGGTGGCTTTAGACTCAACTTAGGGATCTAGCAGACGGAACTAAGATTTAGAACTGTTTAAATCCCTACAACACCTTAGTAAGAGCTTTCCTCTGTTCTTCACGAAAGTCACCTCGAGTTTTGCTATCTTTTGTTATGATTGACATTGTTGTATATTTAATGCCGTCGGTGTAAGCCTTGTGTATGATTGTTTACTCTCTTGAAACCTGATTCTTTAGATAAAACGTATTAAAAAAGGTATTTGAATATATTGGTTATCCACATAACATGACTTTATTATTATTTGTACTAACACTGCAGTATAATTATCAAAAGAAGAACAGCTGTTTTTTTATGAACTTATCGAGAGGCGATGAGACCATAATTTATGGACGACCTTTGAGCGACGCTGAAGTGACCTTGAGAACGGATACCTACTAATTAGGACAAAATGAGATTTCTAAACCAGTTAGAGTTATGATTTACGGTTGATAGTTAAGGTTAAAAATTAGATTTAGGGTTTTCGTCACGAAATGACATAAGCTATAATGCCAAAACTCTATTTAGCCAAATGGATGAATGAATTTCGCTCTATAATTTATTACTCTTTATCTTTTATCTAATTGGTTCGTCCATGAATTATAGTCGCCCCAGACGCTTGTTGAGATGAGCAAAGATGTTAGTCAGATTACTTCTTCAGAAATTTGGAATTTGTTCGTAAAAGACGTGCATAAGCTATACAATATCGGTCACATATGTCTTAGAAACATCCGTCATATCTGATGGAACCACGGAGTTATGTCGGGATGTGGATAAAGGTACTATTTAGAGTTAACGACCCGATTAATCATGCTGCGGAACTTAATTGACTTATATGTTTAAGATGTGCGTTACACATTCCTCATGACCGCCTACCCTCATGTGTAATATCATTTAACGTTCATATTGGTCAGGTAAGGTACATAGTTACGATCTTAAAACAATTCTTATAGATCATACCTTGTTCTAAATTACTTACTCAGAAACTGTTTTTTGTTCAATCAATTTATAAGATTTTTTGTTAGCACTTTCTACATATTTTTCACTTAGGCAGTTGAGTTATTTTCGGGCAATTTACTGGTATTCTTGTTAGAATTTCCTAAAAATAACATGGAATAGGATACTAGTCGAGTGAGTGCTTATGGCGAACTGTCATTGATGGCAATAGCTACTTTTGCAACCTCAAGTGAAGTCCGTCAAGGCTGTCCACTTTCTCCATTTTTGTTTAACTTCATCATAGACCTATTGATGGAAATAACATTCTCGTCGACTGAATTCTCGGGTATTGATCTCCTTCCAGGAGGTCCACTTATAGACTTAGAATACGCAGATGACATAGTCCTGCTTGGTGAAGACGCTGACAAAGTGCAGAGTCTTCTGGTAGTACTGAGCAACAATGCCAGGATGTTTGGAATGCGCTTCTCTCCCTCTAAATGCAAGTTGTTGCTTCAGGACTGGCCTGCGTCAACACCTGAACTAAGGATAGGGAGTGAAGTAGTCGAACGCGTTGACAATTTCACTTATCTTGGAAGTCTGACCAGCCCTCATGAGTTGGTATCGGACGAAATGTCAGCACGGATTCGAAAGGCTCGTTTGGCTTTTGCCAACTTACGTCACCTGTGGCGAAGGCGAGATATCCGTCTATCAATAAAAAGATGAGCATACTGCGCGGCAGTCCGTTCTGTTTTAATTTGCAACAGCAGAACATGGCCATTAAGAGTAGAAGACACTCGTAAGCTACTAGTATTTGACCACAGATGTCTTAGAAATATTGCTGGCATCTGCTGGGATCATTGGGTGAGTAATAGTGAGGTTAGATGCAGGGTATTATAGAATGATGGTAAATCAGTTGTTGAGGTTGTGAATCTTCATCGACTGAAATGGTTTGGTCACGTGTTACGTATGCCTGAACACCGATTACCACGACGTGCAATGCTAACGGGGGTAGGGGATGGTTGGAAGAAAGTTAGGGGCGGTTAAACCAAAACGTGGCATCAATGCCTGAAGTCACTAACTTCTAGTCTGAGTCATGTTGGTAGATGCAGACTACTTGGTTGGGGTCCGTGTGTCAATCGTAACCAATGCTTGGACACGCTGAGTGACGGCTCAAAATCGATTACAATGGCGTAGGTGTATACACTCTCTCTCTTCCCTTAAACTAAGAGATTACAATCACTTCATATCTTTCTTTCTACGAACTAACACTTTCTTCTTATACTATATCCTTATATGCAATCTTTTTTCTATATATTACCACCTTTGACCTAATCACTCCTGTGAATCCGGTGTTCATCTTGCTGTGCTAATGAGGTATGGCAACCTGGACCGATGCACATGTCTTCCTGGTCCTACGTTGTAGCTGACCGACTGGGCCCTCATAACAACTGATAAAGTTTTTTCTGGTTTCTTTTTAGAAATTCATATCTACCTAATTTTTTTTAAAATACTCTGTTGAACACCATTGTCTATCATACTAGTATTAATTGCATGTCACCAAGTAAGTTTTAAATCCTATTTCCTAATATTTCACTACAGTCATGTCAAATTTTCTCTATGTGATCTGTATATTTGCTTTTACTTACGTCGTAGAAAGTTCTTGGAATGTAAGTTTATATTTCAGCATTTATTTATGATAAACATTCAGGTTACTATAAATCATAATCCAAATTGTAATCTCTCGAAAGGATGTGACAAATATGATGTGATATACATAAATGGTCGTAATTTAACATCTTCAGTACATGTGTTTATAACAGCATCAGAACGCTTTTCTCTTCCATCAATTTTGATTATTCACAGTTCATCAGCTGAAGCTAATCCTGTAATAGAATGGGAGAATTTAAATGTTTCTTCTGGAAAAAGATTAAATATCGGTAATGTGACCCAGTCATATGCTCTTGTATTTTATAAAGTAAGTTTGTTTTATAAAAATAAAAAACACGGTACTGTCAGATATATCTCTTACTATATATATATATATATATATATATAACACGTGCGAGCAGCCTAGAGTCCTGATTGGTCCTGCTTTCCGCCTAGCCCAGCCAGTTAAGTCCAGAACACCAGTCTCAGCCTCCGCAATATGAATCATTATATTTCAAACATACTGAGTTTATATACAAACCGGACAGACCACAACGTACCAATAGAATATGAAAAAAAAACATTTGTACAAGAATTAGCTAGATGTGGCTGTGGATGAGGGAGGTAGTAATTAATATACTGGGTATAACTCAAGAATGGTCAAACGTATAATTATAGTTTATGGTCAGTCAGTCAGTCAGTCAGCTACAACGTAGGACCAGGCACATATGTGCATCGGTCCAGGTTGCCATACCTCATTAGCACAGCAAGATGAACAGCGGATTCATAGGAGTGGTTAGGTCAAAGGTTGCAATAAGGATATAGTATAGGAAGAAAGAATTAGTTCGTAGAAAGAAAGATATGAAGTGATTTAAGTCTCTTAGTTTAAGGGAAGACAGGGAGTGTATACACCGACGCCATTGTGATCGATTCTGAGCCATGTCACCAAGAGTCTCCAACCATTGATTACGATAGTCACGCGAACCCCAACCAAGTAGTCTGCATCTACCAACATGACTCAGACTAGAAGTTAGTGACTTCAGGCATTGATGCCACGTTTTGGTTTAACCGCCCCTAACTTTCTTCCAACCATCCCCTACCCCCGTTAGCATTGCACGTCGTGGTAATCGGTGTTCAGGCATACGTAACACGTGACCAAACCATTTCAGTCGATGAAGATTCACAACCTCAACAACTGATTTACCATCATTCTATAATACCCTGCATCTAACCTCACTATTACTCACCCAATGATCCCAGCAGATGCCAGCAATATTTCTAAGACATCTGTGGTCAAATACTAGTAGCTTACGAGTGTCTTCTACTCTTAATGGCCATGTTCTGCTGTTGCAAATTAAAACAGAACGGACTGCCGCGCAGTATGCTCATCTTTTTATTGATAGACGGATATCTCGCCTTCGCCACAGGTGACGTAAGTTGGCAAAAGCCAAACGAGCCTTTCGAATCCGTGCTGACATTTCGTCCGATACCAACTCATGAGGGCTGGTCAGACTTCCAAGATAAGTGAAATTGTCAACGCGTTCGACTACTTCACTCCCTATCCTTAGTTCAGGTGTTGACGCAGGCCAGTCCTGAAGCAACAACTTGCATTTAGAGGGAGAGAAGCGCATTCCAAACATCCTGGCATTGTTGCTCAGTACTACCAGAAGACTCTGCACTTTGTCAGCGTCTTCACCAAGCAGGACTATGTCATCTGCGTATTCTAAGTCTATAAGTGGACCTCCTGGAAGGAGATCAATACCCTAGAATTCAGTGGACGAGAATGTTATTTCCATCAATAGGTCTATGATGAAGTTAAACAAAAATGGAGAAAGTGGACAGCCTTGACGGACTTCACTTGAGGTTGCAAAAGTAGATGACAGTTCGCCATAAGCTCTGACTCGACTAGTAGTGTTCGAGTAGAGAGCCTTTATAAGGTTAATGTACTTCTGAAGTACTCCTTTCAGTGACAAACACTGCCACAGAGTCTCGCCGTCTACCGAGTCAAATGCTGCTTTTAAGTCAAGAAAAACCACCATTGTCGGACGCCGATAGGTATGCCTGTGTTCTAGAACCTGACGAATGGTGAATATGTGGTCGATGCAGCCACGAGCAGGTCTAAAGCCAGCTTGGTTCTCTCGTGTTTGCAGTTCACGAGTCTTAGTTAGGCGTCTGATAATTATCGAGGCTAGTATTTTAGATATTATATTAGTTAAACTAATCCCTCCGTGGTTGTCACAGGATGATTTTGACCCTTTCTTATATATTGGGACGATAAGTGATTGCGACCAGTCAGATGGGATAAAGTCTAATTCCCAGATCTTAGCTAAAATATTAGTCAACTTAATCGCTAAAATTGGACCACCATCTTTAAAGACCTGTGGAGCCAATCCATCTGGACTAGCTGCCCTTCCTCGTTTCAGATTAACTATAGCCTTTTGAACTTGAGCAAGAGTTGGGGGACCTACTTCAATGTTCCATTCACATTGTCTGGGAATGGAGGGTAGTTGTAGAGTAGCTGAAGGCCAGCTGAACTGTTCTCTAAAATGTTCCGCCCATTGTTCTAAACGTCTGGACTGGGAGCAGATGAGAGTATCATCTTTTTCCGAAATAATCTCACTTACACTTGACTTATTAATTCCAGTTTCTTTTATTAGTCTGTAAAGCTGTCTTGTGTTCCCTATAGTCGCCGCCTTTTCCATCTCTTTTGCTTTCGTTACCCACCACTGCTCACGGTCGTTCTTTAGACTTTTTCTTAACCTAGATCTGATTTGTTTTCGCTCTTCATCATGTTCAGAACCTGATGGGACGAGTTTGCGAGAATCCATCAGTGTGACAGACCTTGAAGAAATCCACTGATTCCTTGCAACTCTGTGGTTTAAGTCACTAATAGATGTCACTGCTGTTTCCACAGCTGATTGTATGCCCTTCCAAGCAACATCTGGGTCAGCCTCGTCTTCACAACTACCTAAGTGTGACCTCAGCTGTTCCTGGAACCTACTTTTGGTTTTCTCGTTACTCAACTCAGTTCTAACGGATCTTTTTAATGTGGCTGTTTTGCGTCCAGTGAGGCGCAAGCAGATGCGTGCCCGTATTAGGGCGTGGTCGGAGTCCAAGCAGGTACTCCAGAATGAGCGACAATCTTGTACCGACCCTCTCCAACGATGACTGATGGCAATATGGTCTATTTGAGTCCATCGTTGGTTTGGTGTAGGGGGTCGCCATGTTAGACGATGTCTCTCCTTATGCTTAAAATTTGTGTTTGCTAAAAATAAACGATTGTCTGAGCATGGCTGCAGCAGACGATCACCATTATCTGTTCGTTGTGTCGGAATACTAAAATATCCACCTAAATGCCTTTCTGTTTGGTTTAAACTGCCTATCTGAGCATTAAAATCACCTGCTACGAGTACTATGTCTGAGCGTCTAGCTTTCTGAAGAAGTTCGGACAGCTTTCTGTAAAATTCATCTTTCACATCATCTGAGCTGCAGTCAGTGGGAGCGTAGACAGAAACGACAAAAAGGCAACGACGTTTGTCCCTATCCTTCCGAGTTCTTACGTAGCCGTTCAGCCAAACAGCACATAGACGACTGTTAACGGGGATCCACTCTAGCAGTGCTTGTTCGGCCCTCATGCTTAGTGCTATACCTACACCTGCCAGTCCACGAGAACTGGCCATCGGGTCACCAGATACACGGAGGGTGTACCTCGTTGGCTCTTCGTTTTGCCGAGGTGAGGTCAAGTGAATGACCACACTGGAATCCTGTATGCGTGTTTCGGAGACACAGCACACGTCAATGGTAAGAGACTCTAGGGTTTTAGCCAAGGAAGCCTGCTGACCGATTTGACATAGGGTTCGTACGTTGAAGGCTCCAATGTGTAGTTTATGGGTCAAAATAAAGCTTATGATAAAAGGAATATGAATATGCATAGTTTAATTACGTAATAATTATACAATAGAAATATACGTTTAGTATTGGCCCATCAATAGATCCCACAAGTTACCATTCATTATTCTTGTCGGAACAACACTTGCTCAACCAGCTACGCTAGTGAAAGGGATTATACGTGACTACTAAGCTTTGATTGAGAAACTGAATAATAAAGTACGCATATATTTGTCATTCTGACCTACACCAGAACATGTGGGCCGAAACCTTGACTGGGAACATAGTCAGTTTCCTTCACTAAGATGGTCCTCTGAATGCCCTGGTACGGCCGAGAGTGGGGAGAGTTCGCTCTCCCTCTCGAAATACTCTCACACGGCCACGCGTATACAGCCTCTGCCAGGGAAGTCCTACTCATTGCATTCTCGTGGCGGGGGTGTTGTTTACGAAAATGAGAGGACGAAAAGCGAATGTTCGGCGCTTTAACCGGATTCCAAATCAGTGGTGCACATGGGCTCCAGTATCCTGCGGGAACAAATGGCGTATGAACCAATCGTTGGTCACCGGCTACCATGGGACTGCATCTCCTTACGATGCTCCACTGCCTTGTGGGTTAGACCTTTAGGTCAAAGGCTCGGGGAGTGGCCCCCTAAGATAACCACCTGCTTCGGTTTGGGCACCCGGGCAGTATCACAGCCCACACACAAATTGATGAACTCTTTATGCCTATGGAAATTACCTTTCTCGCTTTGAAAAACAAACAATTGATTCAGATTATTATCATTACAATTATTGTCATTATTAATACTATTATTATTATTATTATTATTATTATTATTATTATTATTATTATTATTATTATTATTATTATTATTATTAATATTATTTTCCACATTATTCACCCTCTTTTATACTTATACAGCGGCTCGTCTTTGGTGGAAATTCGACTGTATCTAAACGTTCTCGAGTCACTGTCCGGTTGAAAATTGTATGTTACCACCGAATACGAGGACTGAAGCAGTTTTTCTGAAACCACGTGCACCATTCAAACTGGATGCCTTCAACGTTCGCACATTTATGCAGGTCGGACAACAGATAGGACTTGCTATGTCTTTGGAAAGTCTTAATATTGATGCTTGTTGTCTATCCGAGACCCGTATTCAAGACTCTGGCGAAGTACTACAAATTCGCTCTCCATCTGTCGCTTCGAAAAGCTTGTTTTACGTGCGCTTATCCGGGGACCCCGTGGCATCTTCGTCTGGTCTTGCTGGCGTTGGTGTCGCACTAAGCGCTAGAGCTGAGGCAGCATTAATCGATTGGATCCCCATTAACACTCGGTTATGTGCTGTTAGATTAGAAAGTTCCATCAAAGTGAGAAGAAATCGGCGTGAGAAACGATGTCTTTTCGTCATCTCCGCCTATGCCCCGACAGATTGCAGCCCGGATGCAATCAAGGATGAGTTTTACCACCAGTTAACTGTTCTTCTCCAGAAAGTGCGTTCGACAGATATTGTAGTACTAGCCGGAGACTTGAATGCTCAGGTCGGGCGTCTAGGCACAGAAGAGAGTCGTTTAGGTGGCCGATGGGGACTCGTTGGTCGCAGGTCAGATAACGGGGACCGTCTACTGCAACTTTGCACAGACCATAACCTGTTTCTGGCTAGCACTAACTTTCGACACAGTCATCGCCGATGTGCCACCTGGCGTCCTCTCTCTGCATCTCAAGCCTGGACTCAGATTGATCACATCGCGATCAGCTACCGCTGGCGTGGTTGTGTACAAGACTGCCGCTCCTTTTGGAGTACCTATCTGGACTCTGACCATGCCTTGGTCTGCGCCAATCTTGCCTTACTTTTCAGTGGCCAACGAAGTGACCACCACCAAAAGATTGATGTTAGCAAGCTGGTTGCAACTTCTGTTGCAAGTAAGTATCGAACCGAGCTAGCCTCTAGGCTAGCTACTACTCCACCGAAAAGTATAGATGAGCATTAGTTGCAATTGCATGACGCCATGAAAATGGCGGGAACAGTCAGTTGTGGGTTTGCGAAACGTCCCGCTTCTAAGCACTGGGTTTCTTCTGGTTCCTTACAACTCATTGAAGCCCGTCGGTCTACTCCGGGTGACCGTGAGTTTGACCATAAACGAAGGAACTTACGTAAGGAAATTGGGCAAAGCTTGCGTAAGGACCGAGAAGCCTGGTGGTCGATGCGTGCTAATGAGCTGGAAGCAGCAGCTGCATCTGGTAACTACCGGAAGCTCTTCCAACTCATCCGAGCCACTGGCAGCAAGAAGTTTGGTGTGAGTGAAACAATTCGCGAGGATGATGGGATGCCAATCATTAACATCCATCGACGTCTTGGACGATGGGCAGAATTTTTCGAAGGGCAGTTCAACTGGCCTGCTGCTCCGGCAACATCGGTCAGACTGTCCTGCCCTCCATGACCGGTGACGACTGATCTACCAAATGAGGAGGAAGTCCGCAAGGAACTCCAACTCTTGAAGCGTTACAAATCACCTAACCCAGATGACTTACCTCCGGCTCTTTTTAAAGATGGTGGTGACTTTTTGACTAAGGAATTGACGACGTTGTTTACGAAGGTTTGGGAACTAGAGAGTGTACCAACGTCATGGAATGAGTCGATAGTTGTCCCTATCTTTAAAAAGGGTTCACGTCGTTCCTGTAATAACTATCGGGGGATAAGTTTACTTCCGATTGCGTCCAAGCTATTGGCTTCCGTCATTCTTCGTAGGTTGTTCAAAACCCCAGAAAGATTGACTCGCGAGGAGCGGGCTGGGTTTCGTTCTGGTCGAGGATGTATTGATCATATCTTCACCCTCCGCCAAATGTTAGAACACCGCCATACTTTTCAAAGGCCAACAATCGTAGTGTTTCTTGACATCAGCTCTGCCTTCGATTCGTTGGATAGGACTGTTCTCTGGGATTGTCTATTGAAGAAGGGTGTGCCTGAGAAGTTTATTAACATCCTAAAAGCCCTATACACAAACACCTCAGGCAGAGTGAGGGCATACAACCACCTCTCTCCATTGTTCCATTCGAGCAGTGGGGTTAGGCAGGGTTGCCCAATCTCACCATTCCTCTTCAACTTTGCCATCGATGACATTCTGGAAACAGCTCTGATGAATGTAAGTAATGGTGGTGTGGATCTGTTTCCTGGAGAAAGACTTCTCGACCTTGAGTATGCGGACGATATTGTCTTACTGTGCGATAATGTCCAAGGCATGCAATCCGCACTTAGTCAGTTGGCAATCAGTATCCGTAGGTATGGTATGTGCTTTGCACCTTCAAAGTGCAAAGTACTTCTGCAAGACTGGAAGGATCGTAATCCTGTACTCACCCTGGGTGGTGAGCAGATAGAAGTAGTCGAGAAGTTAGTGTATCTGGGTAGCTGCATAAGTACTGGTGGAGGTGTGAGTGATGAGACCAGTGTACGTATAGTGAAAGCCAGAGCGGCTTATGCCAATCTGGGCCACCTTTGGCGCTTTCGTGATGCTAGTCTGGCTGTAAAAGGCCGGATCTACAACGCGTCGGTGAGAGCAATTTTGCTCTATGCTTGTGAAACCTGGCCTCTCCGAGTTGAGGATGTTAGACGACTCTCTGTGTTCGATCATCGCTGTCTCCGAAGGATTGCTGACATCCAGTGGCAACACCATGTCAGTAATGCAGAGGTTCGGCATTGTGTGTTCGGGCACAGAGATGATAATTCAATTGGTGTCACCATCTTGAAACACCGACTTCGGTGGCTTGGACATGTTCTTCGAATGTTGTCCCAGAGAATTCCACGTCGTGCATTATTTCCCGACTCTGGGAGTGGTTGGAAGAAGCGGAGAGGTGGTCAGTGCATGACATGGTGTCGTGGTATGAAAGAAAGCTGCAAAGGACTGGCTTCTGTTGGTCCTTCAGGACTCCCTGGTTGGGGTCTGAGAGATGGTGCTACACAGTGGCTAGAGACGTTATCAGATATGGCTCAGAATAGAAGCCAGTGGCGATCCTGCTGTAAACTTCTTTTACTTTCTTCATAAAAAGTGGTTGTGTCTCCTTTACCTGAAAGATTTCTTCTGATTGTACCTTTTCGTTCCGTCGTTACTACCACACTACCTTACTTCAATCTCTTCGTCATTGTTCTCTTTTTCTTTTGCGCTCCTTAGATTTTTTTCTACTTCTCTTCGAATTCTCATTGTTTTGTGTGGCGCATATATATTGGCGCTCTCTTGTACCAATATTCATGTGTTCAAATAATAATAATTATTGTTATTATAATAAGATGGTCCACTTATAATTTGTCGCCCAACGCTTGACCTTGAGGTGACATCTGAGCACAGGCACATAATTTGCCTAAACTCTACATCCATATCACGAATGAAGTCATTATTGCTAGAGAAGACAAAGATAAACCCATTAATCAGACTCAGTTTTACTCAGTACAAGTTTGTGTACTTGTTTTTAGCGTTTGTAGGAGTGCCTGTGGTATACTAATAATTGGCTGCTCAAACCGAAGTAGGTCGAGCGAAGTTCTAACGTCTCAGCCTATTGGTTGTGAAATGCAAATGCTACAACCTGTAAGCAACCATTTCCTGCTGGGCTTTTACAAAGAATATTATCATAGCATATAAGTTTTACAGTATTACAAATTATTCTGAACACGTTATGAAAAGGACCTCTTCTTTTATTCGGAGATATAACGTTACATATATTCCATTTTGCTTTTTTGTTTAAAAATCAACCAGATGCTTGAATATAATGATTTATCTGATGATGTAAACATGTCCATTTATCCTCAAAATTCTGATCAAATTCGAATCCACCATTTAAATGAATATAACTGGAAGCGTAATTCGAACAACGATAGTTCATTATTCTTTGAAAATAATTTATTTGAAATTACATACAATGGAAGTAGTCCAAAATTGACTTCACCATACGAGCAAGTTATTATTAAGGTAAGTTAAAAAATATAATGGAACGCTAGTCTTAGTTTTGTTCTTTAATATGTATAACATATTTGTCTTTACGTAAATTTTGTTCAGGCTGTTGTATTGATTATTGTATTTGGGTCTATGTATGGCATATGTACATTTTATCAGTTTATGGGGTTATGAACCGTTATTGGTTATAATCATCTGTCATAACTCTGTGTATCAACCACGTCTTAAATAAACACAGGGCGCAAGAAAAATCAACGAGACAAAACACAAAAGGGATGAATTAATTTCAATTATAGAGCATATTATTCAGCTCGAAACAACGTAGAACCTGACATTTGTGTATCAACTCAAATTGCTACACCATATCAGCACAGTGAGATGAATTTATGAAGACAAATGTTGGAGCAGTAAAAATAGTAACTTTAGTGATGATAGTAAAGAAACATTAGGTATAGACACCATACTTCAAGAAGAAAAGATGAATTCACAGGATATGAAACAATAGGATAGTTTCGAAACTGAAGACACAAGGATAGACAAATGGTGAATGCATTTAAGCCATGCTACTTAACATCTTCAACCATAGGTTAATCACGTAGATCCCAATCAGATAATCTGTATCTACCTATACAGTTCAGATTAGTAGTCGGTAACTGCATGGATTGATGTCACATCCTAGTTTGGCTGCTCTTAGCTTTCTTCCAACCGAGTTTTCACAATTATTTCTATAATAATTTCCATTAAAGAAACTTGTTATTATTTCAGTTAGAATTTGTTTTGTTTTGTTTTCTAATTTCAGTTTCGAATAAGTAATACAACTCAACATCATAAAGATATGCCACATTTATTATTTAAACCTGGTTGGATTATTCAATTTGATATTTTATTCAATAATTTAACTAGTAATTTTAATCAAAGTCGATTTGGTTTACAATTAATGTTGATGTCAAATTTAACTTTGGATCCAATTGAAGAATTTCGTAAAGAAGTTTTATTCAGTATTGACGATGAATTAACACCTGGAAATTTTGAGGTAAAATTTTTGTTTTTCTGAAACGAAAACAACAATGTGTAAAAAAATGTTCCTCTCAGAAAGTAGAATGAATTTTATTCTGTACACATTAGTGACTAATTTTATGAGGTAATTTCTGGTATTCTAGTGACGAAAAGGTTTGACTGGTGGAGTTCAGCTATATGTAGTGTGAGACAGTTGGTTTACTCACCAATGACATTGGAAGATGATTGCGCTATTTCACGGATTGATTAAAGTTAAAAATGTAAACTATTGAACGATGGGTCATTTATCTGGAGGTTTAGTGTTCATCTAGAGACCTAATGAAGGTCGTGGGTTCGTTTCCTCGTGGTGTCATGAATGGTAATCTGTCATACTAAGACAGTATGGCTGTTCATTTCTCCTGGTTTGATTAAGGTAATTGTCTACTTAGAGTCAGTCTGTCATGTAAACTATAGAAATTGATGCTTTTGGTCGAGTTTCGTTCTCTAAGCTGGGTAGTTTTGTTGTGAGGTTTTCATTGTTCTTCTGAATAAAACCAACGAAAACTTCAGATGGAAGTGAAGTGTTTGAATTTCCCTACAAATAATAAACAACTTATCCTTGTCATCCACCTGGGCTACAAACTTTCCCCGTCATCTTATATTTGTCTTTGTGTGTTTGTGAAACTTAGTTATCAGACGTAAGATAAGCAAATCAATTCAGTATTTTAATCCTATAAAAGTGTTCTAGTCCAAGGGAATATGTTATGTAGCAAAAAAGCAATAACAATCATCTTACTTAGCGTTACTTAGTTAATGAAGTGTGGAATTTTCACCAGACAATATTTCGACAAGTTCCTCTGACTTTATATGTATATATATACATAATAGAATTAAAGCCTTTATCAGTATGGGGTTGTGGAGATTATAGTGTTATTGATTGAGATCTTGAACCGACTGATATCAGACCACCGTTGAAAACGTGGAAGCTCTGGACGGCCGTTTCGTCCTATTGTGGGGCTGCTCAGCAGTAAGCGTACACGATCCCGCTCGCTGGTTTCGAACCCAGGGCCTTCAGTCTCGCGCGCGAACGCTCAACCTACCAGACCATTGGTGAATGCTGGTGAGCGGCCTATGCTCCTTCACGAGGAGTAACAGGCGTAAGTAAGTAAGTTAGTGTTTGAATAATAAGCAATTTATTGTTATCAGTAAATTTAAGATGGCTTTCATACGTCTAAATAGTTCTTTGTACATATATATATCCATCTTTTCTTAAATACCAGATGACCAATATTTTATTAGGTGAATCAGTATCTAAAATGAATAATAATGCTGAACAATATTCAAGTAATTCAACGCATCCATCAGCATTTCTTCAAATCAAACCAGCTTGTTTCATTGATAATCGTTTGCGAACAGTTCAAAATAGTCGTAATGTTTATATTGGTAAACATCAAGATTTATTAGAGAATAATAAAATTGGAAATGATAATTTATCTCAATTTCATTTACTTCATTATTCATTTCCATCAGTATTTTATGCGGATCGATTAAATCCTAATAGTAACAATGATACTAACCTGAAACCTATTGGTATTCGTTTATTAAATGTATCATTTGGTACATCGACTGATGGATTTTATGCTAAATCGAAATTTATTGTTTGGTAAGTTGATCTTATTTTGATTATTGTCTGTTTGTTTGTTATCGTTGTTATTAAGTTTTCTCTTTGTTCTTTTTTCTTTTTCCTTTAATATTCAGTTATTCATTGGTAATCAAATTTAAAGCCTGGAATAAGCGTATTTTATTTCAAGTTGTCATGACTAGTTAAAATGAACAGGAAGTATAATAATTATTATGAAATATTCGTCTATCAATTAAGGGACGAGTATACTGTGTGGCAGTTCG
Source organism: Schistosoma guineensis (assembly GCA_944470375.2). NCBI lineage: Eukaryota > Metazoa > Platyhelminthes > Trematoda > Strigeidida > Schistosomatidae > Schistosoma > Schistosoma guineensis. Next base: position 15,987,764 of record OX103893.1, read on the forward strand.
TTCTGTTTTATTTTACGGCTGCGAAACATGGCCATTAAGAGTTGAAGATACTCATAAGCTACTAGTATTTGACCACAGATGTCTTAGAAATATTGCTGGCATCTGCTGGGATCATCGGGTAAGTAATAGTGAGGTTAGATGCAGGGTATTATAAAATGATGGTAAATCAGTTGTTGAGGTTGTGAATCTTCATCGACTGAGATGGTTGGGTCACCTGTTACGTATGCCTGAACACCGAGTACCAAGACGCGCAATGCTGACTAGTGTTGGGCGTGGTTGGAAGAAAGTTAGGGGTTGCCAAACCAAAACGTGGTATCATTGCTTGAAGTCACTAACTTCTAGTCTGAGTCATGTTGGTAGATACAGACTACTTGGTTGTGGTCCGTGTGACTATCGTAACCAATGCTTGGAGACTCTTATTGACATGGTCCAGGATCGATCACAATGGTCAAATGTTGGAACTGTTACGCTACACTGATGTATGCCTAGAAGACGTTTACTTAGGAAAATTTCGACTGACTAGCTATATCTTGTTTACAAACTATTTCACATTGTTAAGCCTGAGCTATTTTTTAGTTTTCTGATAATACAATGCATTACACCTAGTTTTTATAATACATCATTTGAACAGTATTAGTACACATATTTATCTATAAAACTGATCAATAACTGTAGGCTTTTAACCTTTGTTACAGTGCTGCTATATATATATATCAGTAATTGACAACACATGTTTATATTTTCAATAATAATCAAAGTTCACCATACATTCCATTGCACACGAACTGACACCTTAGATATTCCGTTACTAAACAATCTCATCATATTTTCGTGTGACTAGGTGTAATCAGAATGAATGTATAGAATATATTGAGGGGCGATCAGTGTGATGCGTTGTGAGAATCATATGCATCATGGGCTGATCCTAGATCATCATTGAATGTTGAGACATACTAAATAGTAGTTTAAGATCCCTCAGCAATGGGGTTTCATGACCCTTTGGAGAATTATTATGAAGTCAGGATTTTTTCGGTGTTTACAGTCTTGAATGCTTGAGATGTGATTCTATCACTCCAAATGCAGAATGTTGCTTCAGGGCAACTGCCTTAGCGTCTAAATTAATAACAGGGATTGAAGTAGTCGATTGCATCAACCAGTCAGCTACAACCTTGGACCAAGCAACAACCACTTCACTTAGGGTCTCATCAGCAGTGATTAGTCGGTGTCTGGGAAAGGTTCGGCACGGAATCAGGAAGTTCGACTGACCTTTCCTGACTTGGATCGCTTGTGGTGTAGGCAGGATACCCGTACGCAAACCAAAGGATGAGATAATTATATATTAGTTCGCTTCGTTCTACTTTATGGGTGTGAAACACGGTTTTTAATACAGAATATTTATAGGTTACTATTTATTAGTCGTGTCTTTGGAGTATTGCTTGTGTAGTTTTGAACCATAGAGTGATGAATACACAGGATATTAGGGAAGGATGTCAAATTGACTGGTTAGTTAGTGGATCTTCGTCAACCGAGGGGGTTGGAACATGTGTTACGTATTGCTAATCAAAACATACTCCTTAGGAACTGAGTCCCGAAACCCTATATCTGTTTCTTTATTTTATACCTGGTTTTCCTTACCACTACTGACACTACTACTTTCGTAAACGCCCTGAAATAATTTTATCGCACTTTGTGGTATGGCAACTTGGACCGATGCACATGTGTCACGAACTACATTGCGTATGATCGACTGATTTAGTGTCAAAGGAATTATGTTTGTTGATTATTCTGAGCCATAATGTATTGAGTTCTTGCCGCCCGGTGTCCTTCGGACACTATACTTCAACCGCCTTCTGAATTAGATCATGAATTAAAAGTAAGCAATGTATATTCCAATAAATTCAAACAATACAATATACCATAATGATGGCATTACTGTTCATACAAGGATCTCCTAGCATTTTTCCGACTCGTCCACTAGCGCTGATTCACCGAAAAATCGAACAATCAATGTGTTCTGATTCGAGCCTGGTTAGGACATTTAATAGTCAGAACATTGTCAGTCTAACATATTGTTCGGTATTGTCATTGAAATGTCTCGTGTTGCAGTGACTAGATTTAGTCAACAATAAATAACTTAAATTTCAAATGAATATTTAGTTGTTCATTGTACTGTACCTGTCATTCATATCTGTTTTCTGTTTATACAATACTCCCGACCGTTGTTGCTACCTTGACGTGGTGGTCGGGCTTGCCTATCGTGATGAAGCAACCGAGCTATACTGGCTGGAACAACCGTTCCTCAAGGTCCTACGATGTCAGACAGGTCGGTTGAAGAGCGGTAAGACTAAAAGCAACAAACCGAAGGCGAAGTCGTACTGCTGACTGTACAGAGGTGTGACAGCAGTAAGGTGTTTCCTTCAGACAACCAGCATGACAGCGATGCTGCCTTCCCACAAGGAGGGGTGGGGTTAGAAAAGGTCGACCCTAAAAATGCACACCTCACCTTACCTCACGGATTTCCGTCTCCGGCGGTAAGGCCCTTTGAAGAACGGAGCTAACACGTCGAAAACCTCCCACAAAAAGGCCGTGCGCGACCGGCCTCAAGCAGTTGTCCCTTGGGCACTGCGGTCACGCTCTCAGGTCACTGAGACCACCTCTAATCCAATTTCCTTTTCAGGTACCTCCAGAAGAACCCTTCCACGGTGTGGGCAACCGGGAAGTGATAACCGCCCTCATACCTCTAACAGCACCCAAGACCACTGTATTCATAATCAACCTTCCTCTTCAATTCCTATTATTCCTCCTACATCGACTTTCAACCCTAAACTTCCTCCTTCGGCTTCCTCCTCAAGTGTCACCATAGCCAACGATTCTAGTGCTCAAAACTCTGTCCCAGGTCTACTGAAACCTCGCTCCAAACTACACATTGGAGCTTTCAACGTACGCACTCTATGTCAAATCGGTCAGCAGGCTTCCTTGGCTAAAACCCTAGAGTCTCTTTCCATTGATGTATGCTGTGTCTCTGAAACACGCATACAGGATCCCAGTGTGGTCATTCACTTGACCTCACCTCGGCAGAACGGAGAGCCAACGAGATACACCCTCCGTGTATCTGGTGACCCGATGGCCAGTTCTCGTGGACTGGCAGGTGTAGGCATAGCACTAAGCATGAAGGCCGAACAAGCACTGCTAGAGTGGATCCCCGTCAACAGTCGTCTATGTGCTGTTTGGCTGAACGGCTACGTAAGAACTCGGAAGGATAGGGACACACGTCGTTGCCTTTTTGTCGTTTCTGTCTACGCTCCCACTGACTGCAGCTCAGATGAAGTGAAAGATGAATTTTACAGAAAGCTTTCTGAACTTCTTCAGAAAGCTAAACGCTCAGACATAGTACTCGTAGCAGGTGATTTTAATGCTCAGATAGGTAGCTTAAACCAAACAGAAAGGCATTTAGGTGGATATTTTAGTATTCCGACACAGCGAACAGATAATGGTGATCGTCTGCTGCAGCCATGCTCAGACAATCGTTTATTTTTAGCAAACACAAATTTTAAGCATAAGGAGAGACATCGTCTAACATGGCGACCCCCTACACCAAACCAACGATGGACTCAAATAGACCCTATTGCCATCAGTCATCGTTGGAGAGGGTCGGTACAAGATTGTCGCTCATTCTGGAGTACCTGCTTGGACTCCGACCACGCCCTAATACGGGCACGCATCTGCTTGCGCCTCACTGGACGCAAAAAAGCCACATTAAAAAGACCCGTTAGAACTGAGTTGAGTAACGAGAAAACCAAAAGTAGGTTCCAGGAACAACTGAGGTCACACTTAGGTAGTTGTGAAGACGAGGCTGACCCAGATGTTGCTTGGAAGGGCATACAATCAGCTGTGGAAACTGCAGTGACATCTATTAGTGACTTAAACCACAGGGTTACCAAGAACCAGTGGATTTCTTCAAGGTCTGTCACACTGATGGATTCTCGCAAACTCGTCCCATCAGGTTCTGAACATGATGAAGAGCGAAAACAAATCAGATCTAGGTTAAGAAAAAGTCTAAAGAACGACCGTGAGCAGTGGTGGGTAACGAAAGCAAAAGAGATGGAAAAGGCGGCGACTATAGGGAACACAAGACAGCTTTACAGACTAATAAAAGAAACTGGAATTAATAAGTCAAGTGTAAGTGAGATTATTTCGGAAAAAGATGATACTCTCATCTGCTCCCAGTCCAGACGTTTAGAACGATGGGCGGAACATTTTAGAGAACAGTTCAGCTGGCCTTCAGCTACTCTACAACTACCCTCCATTCCCAGACAATGTGAATGGAACATTGAAGTAGGTCCCCCGACTCTTGCTGAAGTTCAAAAGGCTATAGTTAATCTGAAACGAGGAAGGGCAGCTGGTCCAGATGGATTGGCTCCACAGGTCCTTAAGGATGGTGGTCCAATTTTAGCGATTAAGTTGACTAATATTTTAGCTAAGATCTGGGAATTAGACTTTATACCATCTGACTGGTCGCAATCACTTATCGTCTCAATATATAAGAAAGGGTCAAAATCATCCTGTGACAACCACGGAGGGATTAGTTTAACTAATATAATATCTAAAATACTAGCCTCGATAATTATCAGACGCCTAACTAAGACTCGTGAACTGCAAACACGAGAGAACCAAGCTGGCTTTAGACCTGCTCGTGGCTGCATCGACCACATATTCACCATTCGTCAGGTTCTAGAACACAGGCATACCTATCGGCGTCCGACGATGGTGGTCTTTCTTGACTTAAAAGCAGCATTTGACTCGGCAGACGGCGAGACTCTGTGGCAGTGTTTGTCACTGAAAGGAGTACTTCAGAAGTACATTAACCTTATAAAGGCTCTCTACTCGAACACTACTAGCCGAGTCAGAGCTTATGGCGAACTGTCATCTACTTTTGCAACCTCAAGTGAAGTCCGTCAAGGCTGTCCACTTTCTCCATTTTTGTTTAACTTCATCATAGACCTATTGATGGAAATAACACTCTCGTCGACTGAATTCTCGGGTATTGATCTCCTTCCAGGAGGTCCACTTATAGACTTAGAATACGCAGATGACATAGTCCTGCTTGGTGAAGACGCTGACAAAGTGCAGAGTCTTCTGGTAGCACTAAGCAACAGTGCTAGAATGTTTGGGATGCGCTTCTCTCCCTCTAAATGCAAGTTGTTGCTTCAGGACTGGCCTGCGTCAACACCTGAACTAAGGATAGGGAGTGAAGTAGTCGAACGCGTTGACAATTTCACTTATTTTGGAAGTCTGATCAGCCCTAATGAGTTGGTATCGGACGAAATGTCAGCACGGATTCGAAAGGCTCGTTTGGCTTTTGCCAACTTACGTCACCTGTGGCGAAGGCGAGATATCCGTCTATCAATAAAAGGACGAGTATACTGCGCGGCAGTCCGTTCTGTCTTACTTTACGGCAGCGAAACATGGCCTTTAAGAGTAGAAGACACCCGTAAGCTACTAGTATTTGACCACAGATGTCTTAGAAATATTGCTGGCATCTGCTGGGATCACCGGGTAAGTAATAGTGAGGTTAGACGCAGGATATTAGGAAATGATGGTAAATCAGTTGATGAGGTTATGAATCTTCATCGACTGAGATGGTTGGGCCACGTATTACGTATGCCTGAACACCGATTACCACGACGTGCAATGCTAACCGGGGTAGGGGATGGTTGGAAGAAAGTTAGGGGCGGCCAAACTAAAACGTGGCATCAGTGCTTGAAGTCACTAACTTCTAGTCTGAGCCATGTTGGTAGATGCAGACTACTTGGTTGGGGTTCGCGTGACTATCGTAATCAATGGTTGGAGACTCTTGGTGACATGGCTCAGAATCGATCACAATGGCGTCGGTGTATACACTCCCTGTCTTCCCTTAAACTAAGAGATTAAATCACTTCATATCTTTCTTTCTACGAACTAATTCTTTCTTCCTATACTATATCCTTATTGCAACCTTTGACCTAACCACTCCTATGAATCCGGTGTTCATCTTGTTGTGCTAATGAGGTATGGCAACCTGGACCGATGCACATATGTGCCTGGTCCTACGTTGTAGCTGACTGACTGACTTATACAATACTATTTTGTGATGAAAAGTGCTGCTTGATTTGTAACAAATGATGTATATCACTTATATAAGGGTTTCGTAGAGATGGCTGAATTTCTATGGTGTGCATATCGTGTTTAGTGGTAACTAGTTTTGAGATTTCTAAAGAAACGTCATAACCAGTGGAGTTCAGCCACATCATGTGTGAAGCATTGACCCACCAGTGGTACTGGAAAAGTTTTGCAGTATCGCGAATTGAGTGGAGTTAGAAATGTAAATCATTAGATGCCAACTCAGTGTTCTTAATGTTAAACTCATATCCTAAGACCTGATGGTCCCAGGTTTGGTCTTCTTTGGCGAGGACGCCACTGCTGAGTAGCTCCATACTAAAACGAAGCAACTGTCTAATGTCTCCTGGTTCTCAGTGATGGTCTAAGGTCGGTCTGTGATGCAGGCTATAAAATCATTTATGATCATCCATATCCATCCAAGTTGAATTTTCAGAAATAAATTGATAACTGTATTATAAGATTACCTCGTCTCAACTGACTGCTTTCTATGCTTAATATTTAATCCTTCCAGGTTGCTTTAACAAGCAGAATGGTTTGTTATTGAAACAATATCATTCTGATATTTGTATTTTTTCAGTCTTCCTTTAATAAATTACATTAGAAAATAATCATTTATCACATTACATATGACATAACTAATCCTATAACTCATCATAATGTACAATATAATACAACTAACTTATTCACCAAGTACTTGGATGTAAGTTACGGTTTAAGTGTAAGAGCTAATAATAGCAACCGGTTGTTCAACTCAAAATGCGTTTCGAACCTAAGGCCTAGTGGCAAGAAGTTGAACGCTTTAATCACCCAACTCTCGCTTCACATTCATGATTGCTTAAAACAATTAGAAGTTCTGTTGTGACTGAACTTAGATCGATTTTTACCCCGTGCCAATTGTTGTGTCCTTGACTGGAAGATTAGAGAGCAGCGTATTTATCGATCGATTCAATGACACGTAAACACGCACGGACGGCCTAGAGTCTCGATTGGACCTGCTTCCCTGTCTAGCCCAGTCAGTTGAGTCCAGAACACAAGTCACAGCCTCGGAGATATGAATCGTTATATTTCAAACATACTCTGTTTATATACCAACCAAACATACCAGATCGTACCATAAAATAGAAAACGACATCTGTACAATTATAAATAACGGCCAATAGGGAATATCCATTTAGAGTCCAAGGACGCCATTAGACTTAACATGATAATTATTGGTAAATTCCTCTGCATCCACAACAAGTTCCTACTCTGATGTAATTCGTTAGTACACTATATAGTTGCTCTGAATGAAAATAGTTGCTTTTATCAGTAATAAAACGCAAATTTATCATGATAAATAATTTAAGATTTTTGGATGAGTGCACATTTTGCGAACTGTCTAGAATATATATATATAATTCCACTAAAAAGGAAGATAGGAATGGGATTGAATAAAATACAGTTACATTTATATTTACCAGTCTCGTAGTCTGAATAAGGACATAAAGCATACGACCACTTAACTAATATGGATCTAATCCGATTAAGAAGACAGTTACTTTGTTTTACTACACGTTAGATATGAGGTGAAACCAGTTAGAAAATCGCCATATGACAAAATATTTGTCTTTGGTCGTACATTACAAATCCCCAACAGTGTGTACTTGCAATCCTACAAACGACCAAATTCCGAAGAACATTTATGTCTAGTAATCGGAACGTCTCCAGATTATGATCTCTTGGACTTCTAAGCCGCTGAGAAATATCCATATCGTCTCAATGGTGCCTTTGGATAATCATCTTTCATTTGGAGAGCGAGAACTATCGTCCATTAACGTTTGATGTGAATAGGTAGGATAATCCAGTTAGTTACTAGACCGGAACTCGCATATTTACAACCAGTGCTTAATATCCAAGCCTATTGTTTTGTCATATACTGACACGGTAGATCCCTAAAGAGTTTACATAAACAGTAAGAGTCAGTGTTCACTTTGTCCTTCTCGTGTACTCATTGAATAAATCATGCATTCTATATTTCAAAGTTTCATTATTAATTGCAAATATTTAAACCCAGTACATTCTTTGCTTTCCCAAGGACTGCGTCGTTTGGTCTTGGCAACCCGCCTACTGATAATCTATCTTCTTTATTGATTGGATTAATTATATTCTCGATGCTAATCATTGTTAGCTCTGTAGTTTTAGGCATTCTACTTGTCATTGTTTTACGTCGAAGCACTACTATTATCAATAATGACAGACAACCGATTCTTAGTCATTTTGTTAATGATCCTATCGCTTAAATTGAATTTTTGCCCTTTTATATATTTTGTTCAAATTTTCGTTATTCCTTGAGGAGAGACAGGGTGAGGTAAACAAGAACCTGAGGAAAAAACCACAAATCCCATGAATCGTTAATTATTATTTTATGATTTTTTTCATTGTTGATTGTATTCTCTTGTATTAATTCATTTGTGCCTTTATAATATGCGGAAATCCACATTTAATATATATATACTTCTGTGATTTGCATTGAGAAAATATTGATTACACTGTTCTGTGTTAGCTGGATAATTGTGGCCGAGAAATGGGTTATACAAAAAAATTAACCAAAATCAGGTAGAGTGAAAGAGGGGTCAACAATTTCCTTCTTAACTCTGTACAATCACAAATATGGGTATGAATTTAAGGGAAAACAGATTAAATCAACAAATGGAATAGGACTGATATCAAGGTTTATGAACACATCCGCTCTACTGGGACTATCTCCAATCATTGATTATTACTACCACGCAGACTAAAGAGAGAAATTCTGACTCTTCCAGGAAAGGCTACGACTAGTGGTTTCATGGTCTGGTATTATACTTAGAATGCCTACCCCTAGCTTTTCTTCAAGCCACTGATGGAGGTTAATGGATGATATAGATTTCAGTCACCACAGTCGATCAACATTATTCTATAAACGGACTCGCCATTTCTATGCAGTACTCTACATTTAACTCTAGGGACTACTACAATTGCTAAGTCGTTCATCAATAAAAGGCAAAACAATCATGACTTCGGCCAGTCTTCAACGACTGACCAGATGTAAATATCTCAAACTCACACGAGGTTAGTCGCTGCTTAAATGGCTTAGTGGTAACGCTTCGAACAGTGATGTGGTTTTGAATTCAATACGGAGAATCCGTCTTCAAGATTATAGGTACGCTTTGTCGAGTAATCTCAGCCGGCACGAAACATAGGCCGACGCCGTTCCCAATCGGTTACCTCTATGATACTAATTTGAAGTTTCCTCACATATTCAAAGCAAAAATAGATTATGTGAGTGAGTGTTGGTTCTATATGATAGATATCCTTATTCTAATAAGATCGTTAAATTATTATTCAAGATGCAAACCCACAAAAATCAAGTTATGGATTATATACAAAATAAAGAATTAACGATTTAATCTAGCACCAGAGAAGTGTTCCATACTAGCACGCAATCGGTTTTGAGTCAAAATAACTTATATGCAGATATGTAATACCACTTTAGCTGTTAAAATCAAATTAGATGTAGGTTTTTCCAGTAGAAAATCCGAAAGTCTAATGACTAGTGAGCAACTATTCATCTAATCATCGTAGCTAAATTTATCTGTAACATTCTTTTAAAGTGTGGTGTGATTTTCAAAATAAAAAGTGATCATATCTAAGCGTATAGCTTGTTAGTTGGATTAAAAATTGCTCCTAGAAGCAAACTAGTTTCAAGGATAATAATACTTAATCACTTCAGTCAATATATAGGACCAGATCACTACAGCTCTTGTGTAAAATATTAAATATGTAAACTGTTATACTCAAGTTCAAAACAGGGACAAAATGTAGTTCATTTGCTGTTCGAATCCGTTATGTAATGATTCATGGTTTAGCTTATTTCATTTCAGTAAACGGAATGCACCGACTAAGACACTAAACAAGGGAGATTGTTTCGGTGAATTCATTTTTAAAGCTGTGCAATCGCAAATGTATATACTTATTTTGCAGGATAATAATTACAATAATAAACTTCTGTTAGACATTACGACAGTGAAGCAGAATAAACAAAGCTATTAGAAAAAAGATTTTCTTTTTGAAACAAGGAAACTAGTAGTCGTGTGATTGCTAATGGCTTATATATTCATCAAAAGATAGGGAAATTATCATTGGGAAAAGGATGGCCCAGCGTGATAAGATAAAACGTTGAAATCGGGATTAAATATAATCAGGAGGTTCAGAGAATCAGAAGTAAACCAGTTGGGGGTAGGAGGTTTAAGGGAATGGAAGCAGATAGCTATAAAGGAAGAGTATGAAGAAAAGAAGTAATGATAACTTTGTCACAATAGCAAAGACTAGTTACCATTCAGATGCATAGTAATTAAGTATTATGGTAGCTGTCCCGACCGGCATAAGTTATATCTTGATGTGTATGTTTGGTTTGTCTGTCATGATGATCCAGTCGAGTTGGGACACATCCCTTCAGGTTCTAACACGTTAGATGTTTTTTGAATAGTACCATCAAGACCAGCAACTTAAGGTCTGAGGGCAAAGCTATACCATTGACCTTACAGTGTTATAACGGCAGTAAGATGTCCCCTCAAAGTAACTAGCAACTGCAGCGATCCTCCCTTCTTACAACAAAAGGAAGGATTAGGAATAGGTCAGTCGTAAAAATTACACACCTTAACCCAAAGATCCCCGTTTCCAACGACAAATATGGAGCTAACGCATCAGATTCCTCATCAAATATTCTTTTGAGGATGGGGTAAGCCGTAAGTGATAAGCTCCACCCATGCCTTTAGCAACTATTATCATACTGACTGTGGTAACTAATTGCCGGATTTATTTAAACCTAACTATCAGTGTCTATGCACTTGAGTGTAGTAGATGACTTACCCATCTATTTATTAAATATTAATTGAACTCGACTGTCTTTATCACATATTTGCGCTCGTTTTCTCACTGAGCTGAGGTTTCCCATGGTAGTTCCTAGAACATAGTGCCAATTCCCTCAGCTGCATTGTCTTGTTGCTGCCTGCATGCTTCTTCATAGATCGATTTAAGCCAAGCTAATAATAAATTGTCGTTGAGGTTCGTGAAAATCATAGTAAATCGAGCACCATGTTTCCATGAACAAAATTCTAGCATAACGAGTTATGAATTAATTTACACCTGAAATATGCACCGGAGGTGTATAATCGCGGTCACGTTGCTTAACTAATGAACGTATGCTAAGATTTGTTGTATGTAGAAAGGTTTATGACAAAGTAGATGTAGGATTACTTGACCATATCTGTAGTCCCATGCAAAATAGCCTTTTATTAGTGCTCATTCACAAACCCTCTACTTTAGACACGAAAAGTGCATTCTTAGGATAAGTTGTACAACTCTCTGCCAATAATCAGAAATAATCCTTGATATTGACGCACAAGTTCCTTAAATGATCAACAAAGCACTTATGAAGCTTCTTTCTAGGGACATTGTAACAGCAACAGGTACTGAACAGTTATACTCAGTAATTCATAACGGCTGTTAGGAAAGTCGTGATTGCACTTGTAAGGACATTTTCCAGTTGACATTACTTAGTATTCCGGTCTTTTAATTCCCTATAGAAGTGTAACTTCAAGTCAGAAGCATACAACTGGATAGGCATTTTTAGTAAAGTATATGACCAAACTAGCGTACTTAGTCAGATCGTGCCAACAGAATCTAGCACTTGTCATTACTCTTACTAGCAATACCGATTGTAGCGGATGGTATGAGCACCGAAATCCATAATTATCACCGACGGATGTACTTTTGTGTCGACTATTTTAGCACTAATTTCAGGGCAGTTAAGTCATCTACTAATTTGCTTTCCTTTGTAAAACCCCAAACTTCTTTTACCAGTTTATTCAATGACCAGTCATTCAGACTCAGCGTAGGACCCGAGGTATATGGGCTGGTAATCATTTATAGACTGAACAATTAACCTGGGGTTGGAATGTTGTGAAATACCAACATTTAACTACTAGTACAACTGACTAAGTCACTTTAGAGTAGAATACCAATTTTGTCTGCTTCTGAAAGATATACCGAAACACCACAAGTTATGAATAAACTTACATTCCTACGGACCTGCTACATTCATGTTTGCGAAATACTGCCACAAGATCTCAGCTTTTTTGGGTTAGGGAAGAATGGCACTTGTACACTTCACCACGATCCTTCTTTAGAACCTCAGATCCTAAATTACTTGCAATTCTTTGCTTGATTATTTTATTAATTCGTATTTTCTCGAATCATATCTAGTGTCCAATATCATCTTGGAGAAATTCCGGCGTTCCCCCCCAAACTATAGGGAAAACCCCTAAATTGTTAGATGATTTTGTGGAAATATACGGGATTTTTCCCAGACCTGAGATTTTGGGTTTCGTGCCATTTCCCCAAAGTTTACCTAAACCTGGCAAAACTTTTCCCAAAATAGGGAGATCGGGTGCCTAGGCTTTTCTACTGTCATCAATGCCGTTACTAATTTGCTACTCTGGGATCTCCTTGGTAATTCCATCTTACTGTGCTAGTGGAGTATGGGGCTTGAACTGATTTACGCGTGTCAGGTCTCATGTTGTATCTGACCAATTACCGGGTACACACAAATTTGATTTTTAAAACATGAAAGCGTACCGACATAAGATATCGACCTATAGAATAGAGCCTATACACTTAAAATATATTCTTATACTTTGAATGTCGTAATGAAAGCTGAACAAACTACATCAGTAACTACAAGAATACACTACAGCGACACATGTGGAGACCACTCAGTACTAGTCATAACAGATCTTTTCCCCAGTACGACTTGATGACTGGTTATTTTCGCAAGGTCTAAAATGTTATATCAGAATAGGCTTGTAATTAAGAACGAAATAATTCACAAGTCAGTTAGTTATTTCAAAAAGTATCTGTTTGCTAATATTTTTCAATAACCATGCTACCTCTATTTTTTGAAAAAACAAGGGATACGTCTTCCGAAACTAACACGAGATACAATTCAGGATGATACAGCTAGCCTATATCTTGTATGGAAACATATTGTTTTCTACTTCTTTTTCCCATTTCTCGATCTGATGGAAGTGATTTGAATAGATTAAGACTAAACATACCCATGATGATGGGCAAAGTAATTGTGCCGTACGCATAAAGTAATTGCAAGCTTTGTATTCCTCTCCATATACTCGCTTACAACGCTGAAAATCTACAAAGTTTTGCACACATTTACTTTGGTACGTTAGGATACTAACACAATCATACTTACGGAGTTTGATTGGTATTTGGAAATCTAGAGTCATATGGAACGACTTCCATCCATTCAAAATCACCCTGTATTTATAATAATCACTTGAACTTGCACTACCGTTTCCATTGACTCGCGACATTTATCCTTAAATTCGTCATAGCTGACCATCGTTTGAAGTCCGCTCGAATTAATTATGTTCAATGTCAGGTGCACAGCAGACTTTGCTTTGCAGAAATAATGAAGTTTTTGTTCCCTGTTATATGCATCTATGTAATTGAAGGGAGATATGATTCTCGATATATTCCTTCCACAAACTGAAGCAAATTACAGTTTACTTAGTAACAACAATGATCTAATAGTAACTTTTGAGATTGTAGCGGCAAATAAATCCCCAAAATAAATAGCTCTGTAAGTTTTCGACATTGGATGCTGATCACATTAGTTTTAGTGGACTCACCCAGCCGAAGGCGCTCAGTCATGCATCCGCACCAGATCACGTGTGGGAACGCCGTGCTCAACATCTACCGCAATCGCTAGCCAGACTAGATCAGACAATTCCGACATATTGGCAATCGGAATGGGTTTTGTGGAGATTTTGGAAATTTCACAGATTGAAATCATGAGTCAGTTGAAGCTAGACCACCATTGAAAACCTGGAAGCACTGGACGGCCGTTTCGTCCTAGTATGGGACTCCTCAGCAGTGCGCATCCACGGTCCTGGGTTCGAGCCCCGCGTGGTGCGGGGTCGCGGTTGCGCACTGTTGAGGAGTCTCATACCAGGACGAAACGGCCGTCCAGTGCTTCCAGGTTTTCAATGGTGGTCTAGCTTCAACTGACTCATGATTTCAATCTGTGAAATTTCCAAAATCTCCACAAAACCCATTCCTATAATAATCAACTGCTCACTAGTGACTGACTTCAGGAAAAACTCCTGAAGTTCTAGTGAGAAGCCGTTACCAGTGGAGTTCAACCAGGTCTGTTGTGAGATAGTAACTCACTGAAGACAATGGTGTACGGTGGCGCAACTTCGTGGGTTGGTTGAAGTTAGACATTAACACCGTTGGATGCCGGCTCAGTGGTCTAGTGGTTAAGTGCTCGCGCGCGAAGCCAGTAGGTCCTGGGTTCGAGCCCCGCGTGGTGCGGGATCGTGGATGAGCACTGCTGAGTAGTCCCATACTAGGACGAAACGGCCGTCCAGTGCTTCCAGGTTTTCAATGGTGATCTAGCTTCAACTGACTCATGATTTCAATCTGTGATATTGGCAATCGTCAAATACAACTTCTGATCTCCTCGATTCTGTCATCTGATTTCCCATGGTGTGTACGAGTTATATTAGATGATGTTACTGGTAAAAGTGTTGTCAAACACTGAATACCTGTGCCATCTTCAAGGCAGTCTCCCTCAGTACCATACCAAAAGTTTGAAAAACAAATATGCAAGAAACTATAAATGTATCATCCTTAGTTGATTGAGTAATAGAATCGCAATCCCAAGATATATCTCGAGTTATTTTGCGTAACTGTTAAATCATCTCACGTAGCTTAGACGACAGGAAGGAAATCATGAAACACCTAATCATAGTTCAATGATGTGGTCTGCACACTCTTCTTTAAATGATAAAGAATACAAGAGAACTTTAGTTTGCTATATACTGTTGCGACAGAATCGGTACTGAGAAGCTAGAAACGATTGTGACTCTGCCTTACTCAAATACAGAAATTTACATAAAGAAAAAGCTGTTAAGAAGTCCATAGAATACGCTCATTCCGGGACACGAACAAAAGGATGAAGAGAGAAGGTGGCAACCCTGGATTCTGTGAAGATGGTACTACTCTGTCTCTAGAGGAAAAGGACCACAATGAAGCATAAGTATTGTTGAACTACATTAAAAATGTCGGTACTTTGAAGACTCATTCATCGGTTGCAAGTGAGCCCAACAATGCACGCTCTGGATATTATGGTCATTAAAGAAATCTATGGAGGCCGATGGACTACATCTTAGATTACTGAAGGGACTCCCAAACTTTGCCCCAATTCTGTAGAACATATGTACAAAACCGCGAGATCAAGATGCTATTAATTTCTTATTACTTAATAAGTTAAACTGTTTTACCCATTTCTTTAGAGTATTATACCGAACGCTTTCCTGCAAAAGAAGGATAACAAAATGCTGTTGAATTAAAACGATATTTGTACTCCGTGGGAAACCAGCTACTAGACGGTTCGATCACTTTTTCGCCCCAGAACTCACATTATAAGATCGACATGCACGTAAAAATTATCAAGAACTTCCACCAGAGTTCCCTGTGGCTTCAACATTCACAGGCATAGTTCACCGTCTTTCGGGTCTCGACGTATACGCTTTTGCTCCGCCCCAACGTTGCACAATACTGTACATACTAATCTCAAGTTTGCCAACAAAAATAATTCTAGTGCCATTAACTTTGATCTTAATAACATGCATGCTGCAATCAAAGTCTTTAAGCCAAGTGCAAGTTTCGATGTAGATGCATCCCATCTTTTTATACAAGCAGCAGGATTAAACATACTAACACTAAGACTCAAAATATTTACAATATCTTTGGAGGAAGATCCATATCCCGAGACCTGGACGGTAACGTATGTTGAAACGGAATATAAATCAGGACTGCTAACCTCGATCGAAAAATACAGACCTATAAATATCACCTCAGTTAAAGCAGTTGTAGGGAGTAATTTCCTACAGGTTTAATTCTGAGCTATTCTCTAGACCGTCGAATACAGAGTCTTGGTTTGGCCAAAGTCAGAACAAGCAAGCTATTTGGCTAGATAAACTTTATCTGTTTCTAAAACATAAGTTAACATCGTTAGTGTACAAACAAACTGTACGGTCTATTAATACAGGGAAAAAACAGACAAATAACATACCGAACAGTAGCCAGGGAATAGGGAAAATGTGTCAACAAGCAAATATTACTTTACAACGAACATCAAACTGTGATTGGTTAATAAAGAGATACAGCAGTACAAGGTCAAAGGGAGTTAATGTGGTGGTGGGCGTTTCCCTTTATTATTGGTGAGTTCGTCTGTCGATCACATTTTGCGCCAGTCATAACGGAAAAAGTTGTTAGGCGGATAAATATCCTGCCATCTACTTAGGGAAGGTCAAAGCGACTTGTTCAATATTGACCGAAGTGCGTTCCCTGACTTGCGTGTTGCGTCTATAGAATTATGATTCGCTTCGTTATTAGTACTGCTCTAAAAATAGACCTAATCCTAAAATGGTAGATTTGTCATGTTGTAACTGTCTAATCTATAATATCTTACGTGGAAGTCACATCCTTCCTACAACGACTTATCGTAGTATGACAATCATTGATATATGGTGAAGAACACATTTATGCCGGAGATAGAACAATATATTTAACGTGAATAAATGTGATGTTACATAAGTGTGACCACTCCTTCAATGCCGAGCCATATCATCCAATGATTTTCAATTAATTGAACATATTCTTCCTGCCCTCTCCATCGTTGGGGTTTTCTATAAGTCGAATGTTGAATATCCGTTTTCCCAGTTGCCCAGTGTTGGGCTTTTAGGATTGTGTTGTTAGGGCACAATGCCACTACACCACAATCCCACCAGAATCAACGTGACGTTGGTTTGATACCGACTTGCGTGGGACTGTCGCGCTCCAGAAGTTACAAAGAATAATAAGAATCCTCTGGGTATTAATAAGCTGAAAGATAAATCAGAAAGTAAGCGGCAGTGGTCGGAAAATACACATTAGAATGTCAAAATGTTGGTTTAATTCTTAGCGCACGTAAAATGAAAATTTAGGTGAAGATTATTTGAGCTAAACAAAGTGGGATCATAATAATTGAGAATGATTCCTTGTAGATATGTTTTAATAAGTCAACGTAAAATGCGTAGTAATAACCGTTAGTCAGTAACTTATAGGTAGTTCAAGTATTTTGTGTTTAGAAATATGAAAAAATAATCAACCATGAAACCATCATTTTAACTAGTTATAGCTTTGATTGAGGATGATCCAGTTGAAAATAGGTATTGCTTTTTAGGTGCTTCTGAAATAGAAGAAATCTGTAGCGTCAAGAAGTCCGATCTGCTTAATTATGTTGTAAATTTCGATTCAAAAATATTCGTTTACATAGTGTTAATTTTAATAATAAGATCAACTGTTTTTGCTCTGGACACTTTCGTGGCTAACAATTACATGGTAGTTTAGTTATTATACAATTGCAGTATGAGAGTACCTAACTTCAGTGACTTTATTATCATAACTATGTTCGTGTTTGTGGGAAACCTATATGATGGACCAATTCATAAACATAAATACATATTAGCAGTAACGACTATGATGGGTTCAGTGAAAAATGGTAAAGGCGATTCAAATGATTGTTAAATTTAAATAGCATATATGATGTAATACAATGCATGTATGAGCTAGGTTAACGTGTAGGTTGGTGTAGTATATGACAATTAGAAAATATTTCAAAATTT
The DNA here is from genome assembly GCA_944470375.2 of Schistosoma guineensis. NCBI lineage: Eukaryota > Metazoa > Platyhelminthes > Trematoda > Strigeidida > Schistosomatidae > Schistosoma > Schistosoma guineensis. Next base: position 16,005,691 of record OX103893.1, read on the forward strand.
GAGACAACTTGTGGAACTACAAATAGGAATGTGATGACTTATAATATAGACGTTTCATGCAAAGGTACTATAGTTAGCTTAGTGACATTTATAAATCTGTGACAAAGGTAACTGGAACTAAGAAATGTTAAATAAATTTTATACCTAACATGCTTCGTCTGCAAACAATGCACTTTTTCATGGTAGTATGTTGCAGTATAGAGCTATTAAATATATCTTATACCAAACACGTTTTGGAAGTGGTTCATATGTAACATAATTGCTGTGCAAATAGCTGAACACAGAATCTATTTTGGGCGTCATTTAAAATACGACAGAAGAAAGGAAAAAATAAGACTACCAGTGTATCTAAATTTTGGCTTCTCTTCAATTATAAAATATATATGTGAAGGTGATACAGAGACTAATCCCGACAATGTTTATCACATATTCGTTGCAGCGGATTTCCTTTTATTGCCAGAGTTGAAACAACAATGTGCGAATCCAATAAAAGAGATTGCAACTACTGATTTTTCTACTGCAATCGATATGTGGTTTAATTATAAATAATCCTATTGGCCTGGACTAGGCTCATTGGCACATCAAACAATTTTAGAAACTTTCGGAAAAATATGGCACACATGGGACTTCAAGAAATTAAGTGCAAACTACATTCATCAAATTCTTCATGAAGATGCTCCAGATTGTAAACATGAAAGGAATGTATTTCAAGCAGTCATTCAATGGATTAGTGAAGATTTGGAAACACGTATAGAATATTAATTGGAGTTATAGTTATGCATTCGACGTAGCATGCTATCATCCACCGAATTAGATGATATAAAGAATCATGATTGGATTCAAAGTGTCTCAGAATATTTATATTTATTGAATCAGTGGTCAACTGCTAATAATCGTATTATCAATGCGTATGGACAACGATTTATTACGCCAAGATTACCGCATTAAATGAGTATGTGCACCCAATTTGTTAGATATCGTTCAAACACTCAGGAAGGTAACGTCTTTCCGAATACCACCGTCTTACTATAAATAAGATGAAAACAATCCTATCAGGAGTATCATTACATTGTTATGTAAAGAGAACTATTACTCATGTGATGAACATGTGAAAACTACCGAGATTGCCAAAACACGGCGAAGCGATTTAATGCTTATTTATCCTTCCACCTTTATTCCCATTATCATATTTATAGCAAAATTCACTCACTTTCACAATCACTAATTCACAGGCAAATCAATTACAGAAAGCTGTGGATACTTTTGATCGGGTTAACATTTTTTGAAGCTCGCTACTACCAGATGAAATTGCTTGTGAAGGGAATGGAAGTGAATAACCCGTTAATAACAATGCGATCATGAATGGAACTCGTGGTAACGTAATTGATGAGATCCCCAAATGTGCTTACAGAGGTTGTGCACTGATAGGAACACGAGTTTATGTAACTGAAGGGTTTGATGGAGATCGTGCTCTCAAATCTACTTTGTGTTATGATTTTGAAATAGAATCTGGCTAGTGAGTGATGTACATTGAGTGTTCTGTTTTGTTTAATTTAGTAAATTCCTAATAACTTCAGTAGTTACCAAACATTTTACAACTACTTTATTAGGAATGGACACTTCTTGTGATTTGTATACAATACGATCGAAAGTTTCATCTCTTAGCGCAATATATGGAGTTTGGCAAAATGATCAAACAATAATTTAACGGCAAGCGAACGATGAAAATCCCTCCGCAGCTTCTTTGCTGAACGGTATTGTCATTTATTTGTTCAGATCTCGTTTAACCACACCTTTTGTTCTTCAGTCTTCCTCGTCTGAGCCTTTATTATGTGATTTTGATTAAAGAATTATCTTTTGTTGCCTAAGTTCCCATCGCATGTTGCCGGACTATTGACAGTAAGGTCGTGTTTGACTAAGCTCAAGGTCACGGCGTGGCCCAGTATGTGAATGTTAACCTTTTGACTGTCTGCTTGGGAGGATTGCCGGAATTCCCACAGACAGATATTTGATCCCATCTTGTTGGGAATATTTGTATTTATTCTCAGGTATCAAACCCTTGTTGTGGTTGCCCTTGCTTTAGCGTACTTGTTGCATCAAAAGGCGTTCTTATTTTATTTTAACTTGAAGTATTTCGGTTAAGGTTTGAAATCTTGATAAACTTGCTAATTTCCTTTCTTATGAACTGACACCCGTGTTTATATTGTGATCATATTGTGTTTTCAACCTTTTTAATCTGATCACAATGGTTGGTTGTACTTATAATTATGGACAGCCGAAGTGTTTATTCCCCATGCAGGAAGGAATGGAATGTGGTGAGTGTAAAAGGAAGTTCCATAAGATGTGGACCCGTTTAAATCCAATCGTATACAAAACATGCTCGAAACCTAACTAATTACCGGGAAGTAAGGCGACAATTCAATCGTGTATCTTTAATAGAAATTGAGCACCGAGATAGAACCTTCACCGTTTCAAACAGTTGCGGTGTGGCTGTCCTGAGTGGTGAAAAGTGGACTACAACACGGAGGAAAAGAAATGAAAAGACAAAAGTTATAGGCACTACTCACTTGGCCGACGAGTGATTGGTGAACTTCCATTCTGAGTCTTGAAACACTGCCAAAGTCTGATAGTAAGACGGAACTTCACCGTGGCGTGACCAAGAAGAAGAATTTATTCTTATCAAATATTATTGTGAGTAATTCGCCAAAGTCAAAGGATCCTGATCACAAATTTAGACACGCGTATGATTTAGCGAAGGTCGGAGAATATATTCGTTGCATCTTGCCAAATAACTCCAAAGAATTTCGGGTCAAAACATTGGTGAGAATAGGTAAGAAGACCGACAACAGTGTTAAACACCGACCGTATAGACTCCTTAAGGTAATCTTAGAATCGGAGAAGCAACGTGACCTTCTGTTAAGTAGCGCTAGTAGTCACGAATATACCGACATCCGAGTAAGACATAGTATATCTCTTGAAGATAGAATAAAAAGGAAGACGGCACCATCTGAAATAGAAACTCGTCGAAAAACGGTGAGGGAAATGTCCAATTAGTGGGTATTCGGATAGTCAGGTCTTGGAAGCGAATGCTACCATGGCCTTTGGGATAAGCCTTTCGTTCTCCTTAGGCGTTTTATATACGAACGCTCGTAGTTTAAGAAATAAAGTCTATGAACTAGAAGCATTAGTTAACAGATTAGCACTACTCAAAGTAGCTGTGACAGAAACTTGGTTAGCCCAGGACTTCGACATTACTCAAGAATTATTCGGTTACCACCACCTGGGGAGTGATGAACATAGATGTAAGAAAGGAGGTGGCGTTATTTTATGCATGACCAATAATATGAATATCCGCTGCACTGTTTGCGAATCTCATGATAGTGGAAGTCGTGAAGTGATAATTTATGAGCTACCTATAGGATGTGATACATTTATACTCGGTGTCATCTATCGCAGCCCAATTTGCTCAGTTGACGACTTTATTTTGGGGCACGTTCATCCATGGAGTGCAAACAACAGATGCTTGATTTTAAGAGACTTTAATGCAGATTGGTCAGGAGATACTAGCTTATCAGTTGAGGATGCATGGTCTGTATTTAAAGACAAGTTTAGTTTATTTACGTCCTCGATCATACCACACCTGGCACCACGTGGACCGAATAACAGTCCACCATGGATAACTTAACAAGTCAAGAACCTTCTTGGATGCAGGAAAAAGCACTAGAATATGTTCATCTCCACCGGTTTAGGACAATACAGATCCAGTTATTGTAAGATTAGGAATGCTTGTAAAGCGTTAATAAGTGAGACTAGACGATCATTTGTAAAACAATTAGTTAAGATTGTAGATATAGTCCGAAACAGTTATTCTCGTATATTAAAGTGCAAACTCAGAGAACTGATGGAATTCCATCAATCAGTAATGAAGAAAGATCAACGATTCATTGTGATTGTGGCGGTTTGTTGATAAACCCTGAAGTCATTGAGAGAGGTACTGTCTTAAAACCGCTTCAGCATCTCACACCTGATAAGTCCAGTGGTCCTGATGATATTCTACCTAGGATTATGAGAGCTCTATCAGGCGAACCGTTAGCGATACTGTTTGATGTTTCAGCAACAGTCCGGACTGCTAAGAGACTAGAAAGACGCGATAATAACTCTGGTGTATATGGCTGGGAGTGGGAATCTAGTTAGTAACTACAGGACCGTTAGCTTAACTAGTGCAGTTGAAAACTGACGGAAAAAATCATTCGGTTATCTGTTATAAACTATGTTGAAGGGCATAATCTTTTATCCAGGGAACAACATGGTTTTCGGAGAGGCCTATCATGCTTAATGAATCTTCTCATTGCAAAAAAGATTGAGCTGCGGTAAAAGATCGGAGTATTCCTGTAGATGTGATTTTAAAAGATCTAAGTGAAGACTTCGATAGGGCCTCCCATTGTAGTCTTAAATTCAGACTGGAATGTTTCGGAATCGATTACACAGTCGTAGATTGGATAGGTAACTTTCTCCATGACAGTAGAAAAGGGGGGAGGGTAAGTGGAGCTCTCTCGTAGGAACATGTAAAAAGTGGAGTTCCCCAAGGAACAATCTTCTTCTATTTTTACTTTATGACAACGAATCGTCAACTGTAGGCAAATCATCCGCTCTACTCTTCACTGATGACACAAAGATTTGGAGACCCATACACAGTATGTCAGATAGAATAGTATTACAGGATGATCTTAGTTCATAGGTGACATGGATGAACAGGTGGTCACTATAAGTAAATCATAACAAGAGTGTGATGATGCAACTGAATAACTACGGTGATTCGTAACACTACACAAAATGTGGATTTATGCCATCAAACGTAAGAAACTAAAGATTTAGGAGTCATAGTAAGCAGTGACCACCAGTAACTATAAGGCTGCTGCTCCAAAATGCTATAGGTTATTATGGTCTATTTGTAGGTCTTTCCAGCATTTAGATGACGAAATGGTTAGATTATTATACTCGACTTTCGTGTGACCACATTTGAAGTATAGGATTCAGGTAGCGAGTCCTTGTTCCAAGTGTAAAGCAGATATGCTGAAACGAGTCCGACGACGATGGACTAAAATGGTAGAATGTCTATCTGGCCTGTCTTATGAAGACAGACTGGGACACTTTTACTTATTTCGGTTATCTTACAGTAGAATACGGGGTGGTCTAATATTTGCTTATCGTATACTGAACGATGACCTTAGTAATAATATGTCCTATCTTTTCCTTCCGTCTAGGAGTGATCATTTGAAAGGACATTAGAAGAAAGTTCAAAAACCGAGATCAAATCATTTAAGTCTGGAATTTTTTTTCTCGCACCGAATCCTATATATGAAAACGTAGTGTAAGCATCTTCTGTTGATATATTCAAAACGAGATTGGAACTCTGCAGTGTTATAAACTGTAAGGATTAATTTGGGTCGATAGACCTCTCATCCTATAATACTGAAGACTGTACCTTCTCAATCTCCCCATTTCAGGGAATATTTTGTTCGGTTTGAGTAAATTTTGAGGATAATTTTGGTCGAGCGCGTCCTCCTCTGTTTTGCCTGAAAGGAAAAATGATCGCGAGCAGATGTAATCTGGATCGTGGATAGATAGTGACATACCGTTATCCTTGCCCACAAACTTTGGGATGCTACTGAAATACATAAACAGACGAACACTTACAGGTTAGCTCGATCATTTACGAAATATAAACTGTATAGTTCATCATATTCTTCGACATTACAGTCGATGAAAGATAGATAACACTCACACCTTCCATATTAACAACGAAGCAAACAATATGTACAGACTCAAAGAAGCCAATTTTTAGTTAAGAATCATAAATAAATAGGTAGAACTGTAGTTCCTCTAACGCCAGTCTTTGTGTACTATTCTATACGATAAAAAATATGGAGCGGGATACAACAGAGTGCGGAGACGTGACAGGAACTGTTTAATAAACCAATTACTTTGTAGTAGTATTTTCAGCTTAAATATGTATCCAACTTGTAAACCGGTTTTTGTGCATCAAATGTTGCTCTTCCTGCACCAGTAGTAATGATGCATCAATAAACGTTTGCCAAATTTTTATTTTCTTTTTCACTGTAGTATCATGGGGAGATATACCGATAATCTTAACGGGTAACTGTTTGTGAAAATTAAAAATGACTAAGTGTTCGCATCATAAGCACCCGTTTCATTACGAAATCTCGTAGTACTGAGTCCATTTAGAAGTTTCACTAGGATATTGCGTTGTATATATGAATTTCTTCACTATGACAGTAGATTCGAATAGATACTTGTAGTGTCATTCATTTAGTCGGATGGTATGGATCAACCTAGCAGACGTGCTTGTTATGTGTAACTTATTACCATTCACACTAAATTTACAGTTCTATCGCCAGCACAAACGTGTTCTTCAGAAGAACTAAGTATCATTGTTAATTGTCACGAAACGATGAGTCAGTGTAGACATGGATGTGACTTCCACGTATGACCTTACAGATTAGGCAATCACATGACAAATTTACCGTTTTGTGATCAAGTCTATCATCGAAGTAGTATTAGTACCGAACTGGACTATAATTTTACTGGTAAGCATTATTTAGACACCACTAGTCAATATACATTGGAACTTTGATCAAAATTTGGTCAGTGATTTCGGCTACTGTCTATACAAATTCATTCATTAGCACTATAACAGACACATCATAAATTAGTATTAACTACAACATGGTTTAGTTGCCATACTCAAAACAAGCACGCATCGCTTTACTTTCGAAGAATATGTGACTGATTAATATGGCACTTACAACAATGTTATACACAGTCCTTGTATATGTCCTTAGGGCTGGCAGAAAAGCCTATCAACGCTAATTGTTACTCATATAATATTTCTTGCTCAGATACGTTGCGTGATACTATGTTATTTCAGTCAATAATGATGATATTTATAATGGATAGAACTGCTATGACTGTATATTAGCAACTTATATAATGTTCAAAAATAGTTTGACGCTTAATTGCTTCAACCCTACATTTTACAACCAACTATCAACATCCATGTTCATCAACAAAATAGTTAGGGAGACGAATCAAATCTAAAATGTTTTAGAGCTCACTTTTGAGTAAACCGTTGATTGTGGTCCATTTTTGACTTGAAAAATGGTGAATTCCACTTGCTTGAGTTTGCATTCAGAACATGATGAGAAGTTATTGCAAAAAAAACAACATAAAATCTATCGACACTCGATGCCACCGGGAGTCCGTGGTAACATCTGTGACTATAGATCTGGTGCATCCAATGCGTCAGCAGGTAACACCTAATTCTCATACTTAAAATTAGAACGATATTAAGACATGTGCTACTGATGTCAAGGGATATCAGTAGTGTGCATCATTAGACGAATTTAAAATACATGGCAGCAGAAAGTTAAGAACATAGAAGATTCAAAGATATTACAAAATGTTCTGTAATTTTGTGTTCAAGTATATTCGACTGTGCAAACTTTTGTTCTCGCTCACAACAATATGAGTTTGGATCACACGATAAGTGTTAGTTTCTTCAAGATTGAGGACACACTTAAATGACTTGTACCTAATACCACGAAACCCGAGTTCACGGTTCTTGCCAATAGTCTACAAAAACCGAACATCGTCTAACTCAATCAAATTATCTCCTTAATAAAATCATCTAAAACGATGAATCTGAAATTGTTGAGACAGGGCACACCAGACATGCTATCTAAATATTCAACTACGAATGTTTCTTTACAAAAACCTATTTCGTTCCCGTTGAAAAATGAACAGAAATTTCAACACCATACGATATTTTAAGAAATATTCGACCTCACATGAAAGCCGATCACTTCCGCTTAAGGAAGATATCCAAGCTAAATCAACATTCAAAACAAACATTCATTTTGTCAACAGTAGAATCTCTTCACAGAAACTTATAGACAAATCTGTCAATACGTTTAATGAACGAGGTTATCGCTCGCCATACAATGTTTAATGACATATGATGAAGTGCAGCCAACATTAACTGAGTTATATGCGAAAGGAAGCAAATCAAAATATACGCGAATCGCTTAGTCAACACATAGTTTTATGTGAATCACTGTCTACGGTAAGAAGAGACCGAAATTCGATATCAGTTCGCAGACGCTGCATCTTATATGTTTACCAATTTCCTAAATGCTCTCTTAGTTTAATAATTATTAAACGATATATAGCATGATTCATCACAGTCTCATTGATCAATATACATGGAACGAAATAACTAGTCGAGTCTCAAAGAGTCCGGGATTTCGAACGGTTGTTCCATAGATTGATAAACTAAGGACGTGTAAACTAGATGCTTCGATAAAAAAGACCCACAAAACTCATTTGAAATTAGATGGCAATTTCTTATAGTGCTTATTCATACAAAATATTGGTTTTCACTTCATTGTACTTTTAGAGATATATTGATCTTTTGTAGAATGACAATGTCATTCATACTTACTCTGTGTGTGTAGAGGAATGTCAGTCAAATAGATACAACGTATATTAGAAAGCGATGTTTTTTTAATTCCAATTAACATTCATATCACGACCATCATACATAATACAGAATATAGAATACCATATTATTTGATCAATGAGATGGATAGCGGTGATAAACTACAACAAAGTATAATCATTGATATTTTTGTAAACAACTGAGGTCAACGGAAACATAATTTTAATAAGAGAATGGTCAGATAATTCGCACTGAGATTAGAGAATAATAATCTTTACTTTGTAAATGCTATAGGATGTAGCAGAAATGATAGAACTTGATGTACTGGTATATTCAATCCAGAAAATCGGACAGAATTGTCATTTTGTTGAATCCTATTTTTAAATGTACACCGTTAATATGAGTTTCCCCCATTTTGTGAAGAAAAAATAAGAGCGATCGAACTAATGACATCTACCTTTTGAAAACCTTCATTTCCTACTGTGTGCAACCATTTTCGTGGTTGTGCTTTGGCGTCTTGTTTTTTATTACAATTATATCGCTTGACTTTGTTGATGTGCTTGCCACTTTAATGGTGAATAAGGTATATGTGCTTAACACAGCAACTACCACCACATAGCGCCGTTGTATAAAATAGTACTTTTGTTTGAACGTATGTCTGCTTTCGAAAATAACACAGAAGTAGTATGTGATCAATATGTAGTGAAAATATTTGTATTTTATCTGATGGAGCAAACTGTCATTTGTGGAGTGTGTCTATTTTATGAAAGTGTCATACTCCTGTAGATTAAGAAATACATGAATATCGTAAAATTCTATCAACATCGTTAGTGATAGCATGCCATTATGAACAAAATATTAAAAGTACGGAATGTACTTATTTACTTACTTGCTTATGGTTAATATCCCGTTCCCCGGCACTCTCCATCCAACCCTGTCCTGGGAAATCCTTTTCAGTTCTTCGTAGTTGCTATTCATCCATTTCATATCTGCTTCTCTGTTCCCTACGTAGTGTCTTCTTCGACCCTAACTATTTTCACTTGCTTTCAGGATTCCAAGTTGAGGCTTGTCTCGTCATGCAGTTTGGTGATTTCCGTAATATTTGTCCTTTCCCTTTCCAACGTCTTCTCCCAATTTCTCCTTCAGCTCTAATTTGATTTGTCGTCTTCTACAGTAGGCTGTTGCTGATGGGATACGACCATAGGATGTTGAGCATCTTGCAAAAACAACTGTTTATAAATACTTGCAAACTTTTGATTATCTCTACGTTTTAGTTCCGTATTGTTGAGCTGTCTTGACGTTCGTATTCAAAATTCTTACTTTGATATTATTTGACAGTTGTCTCCAGTCCCATAGGATTAAAATAATGGAACCCTAAAATGATAACTGCATTGATGGATGAAATTCATTGCTGTACTGCAATTGATGATATTAGTTAAATTAGATTTTAGTGTACTTTGTTGTTTGTGTCGTAAGCAGATGGCATCATGTTATTGTTGAGTTTATTAGTAGAACGACCAGAAGAGCAGAATAGTGACTTCGGCGATGAGATTTTAGGAGTCATATTCCTTTTCGGTTTTGAAGTCCAGAATGGTTTATATGATTTGAGCGATATACACGTGACCTCATTTGTTGTCAAATCGTAGTAAGGCATGAGTAAATACCAATACATATCACTGTTTATGATAGAGGAGAGAAAATAGCTTAGGTGTGAGCAACATGTCTGTATACTTGAGAGACTAGCACCAAACTCTATTTTCTGCTATAGAGTGTGGCGGGAATAGAGTAATAATGACAGTAATCGAATAATGTTTATGAGTAATGTATGGTGCAGCATACTGTTATACATGTGAACAAATACATGAAATGAACATATTCGTTACTGATCGGCTAGTAATATGGTGTCAAATATCTGATATGTATATAGACAATAATGAAAGGATGGTTGAATAGACAGATCATGACTGAAATTCGAGACAGACTGTCGTTGAACAAGTATGGAAATGATGATTGCTGCTGTGAAGAACGAAAATATGTTTCGTATTGAGAACTTAAGCTCTTAATACCGTAAATATGACTACGTATTCATGTGAATGACAGAGTTGCTGACGGTTGCCAGAGTTGCGGTAGTTTCGATTATGCCATTATCAGCGTGCAGATTTCTGCGCGTGCGCGTGTTGCCAGACCACCAATTTACACAGACGTTTGCAGGTTTCTCGGTGAACATGCAGCTAACAAATATGTTGGAAACATATGACACGCGATAGCCAAACATATCCACAAAAATGAATGATATAGAATAAACCATAGATGTGATAAATGATCCATGACGTGAAAAATGTGATCGATCCTAACGAAAGGCTCATAAGAATTAAAGGCTTCAATAATTTTCAAGAACGAATTCTGAAGTTAATTGAAGCTTTATCTATTCGCAAATATAGACCTCCCTTATATGTACAAAAACAATTTGTCGTAACCTTGAATTTACATTCGTACTCCCTAAGTCATTCTATGGCATAGGATAACGCGAAAATGTCTTATTTTTTCCATACTAAGTAGAATTATTTATCTCCTATTTGTTACCTTTTTCACTTAAACTTTCATTTAATTTTCGTTTTTTAATTTCGTATTAATATTGCCTTGACAAGTATTTGTGACCAGATTGTTCGAAATGTATAGCGCAAACACATCAAATTTCTAGATAGCCTCCGTCTTCTCATTGTTCCATCGGGATCTATGAAACGGACTTATTGCTTTAAGCACAATTATTTGTAGATAGGAGGTAGAAATTAGCGTCGTGCCTTCCGTAAGTGACGAAAAATGAGGTGTTAATGTTCTCAGATTTAGTAAATGATTTCACCGATTAAAAGTATCGGTGCTTTTACATTGAATAAAGATGATGGTGTTGGCGGTAATGCCATACAACTACGTCGATGTTGACGTAAATGTTCGCTATTGACAATATTTCCGAACTCCATGAAATGTTGTTGTTTTTGTTGTATCTACATTGAAAGTAAACAAAAAATGAGAAAAGGAGTTATAGCTAGTGTCCACTTATCAAAGAAAACGCAAAACTTACAATCATGAGAGAAGTTCATTCATCAGGTGGGTTAAAAATCCAAAAACTACAGCTTATACTCTTCAAAATAACAAAACGTTACAAGGCTATTCCAATCAACCAATAAAGTGGACACTTCACTGAGATGTTGCCTGCCTCGAACCAAAATGGTCTAATACTGAGACTTTTATTGTCTTCCTAGGTAATTTCATGGGGAAACAATTTTGTTAATTGTGATCATTACGGCGCTTTCAAGTTACAACGGTTTACAAAGTTCCTTCTCAAATAATACAGGATATGTTGCAACTAGACAGATCGGACAGCGAGAAGACCACAACACTTCAACATTAATACCTCAAACAAAAAAGAATAAAAGAATACAGGATTTTCATTTAATCTCCTCTCAGTGAATTGTACATAGAAATTAAACATCCTCCTGATAAATTTAAGAAGAGTCTATTCACAAGATATTATCTAGGAGTGACCAGTAATGAATTAATCTGTCAACAAATAATTCGAGTACGGTTTATTGCCTATAACTTTGTGCTGTTATTGAGGTGGCATAATGATATTAATCACTTCCCTTGCTCACTTGATATGTGACCTTGTCTTTACTGATCGTTTTCCCACTGACATTTTGAACTCAGTTAATTCCAATCTACCTACTAATTATTATGTGACATGTATTTCAGACTGTTATGAGATGCAGTATCTGAAAGCTGATGTTAGTTTGAAGTCTTCTTACAAACCAACCCAACCGACTTACTGGAATGAAAAGACTGAGAGAGAAAACAGATTTTATTGATAGAACAGCATCGAGGACGTATTTACACTCATTTATACATATATGATTCATAGAACACCAAGGCCTTAGTGATGTATGTCTTATTCCTTAAAAATACATGTAATTTCTCAGACAGTCACATGCAATTATCGTTTGACAAGTGTCTAAGTAACCCAATGTGTCACCAATATTAAAAACGTGTCTGCTTTTGTTCTTGTTTTATTTCGACGCTTCCTCAGTCATATCGTCGTCTATAGTTGTCTTGTTATAGATGTATTCACATCAATCACTGTAAGTGAAAATATATTGTGACATTTAACAACTATCTTGTATTTGTATAGACAGTCGGAAAGGCAGTTCACTTTGTTCGATGTTGTTTATCTTATAGATGCTGTAATTTGTAAATAGTTCTTGGTATCTATTCCCTTATCATTATGAACTTTGAATCGGATATTATTAACTGTGAAGATGTTTTAGACTTTCGAGCAATGTCAAATGGACTTAATAATCTTATTTTCATTTCTCTACACCATCATCTCAAAACAAAGCATCGCATTCGATTTGAATAAAACTAGACAAGTTGAAGAAAGTTCCAAGGAAAACAAACGGAAATCAAATAGTTACCATTAGAATGAATACTTCTAAAAGTGCAAGAATTAGCTAGAACAAAAAATAATTGGATTATACATGGAAGGCATACAAAGTCCCTTCAGTTTAATGTATACTATACACTTTACAAAATAGTTCACTCTTGAAAATACACAAATATGCGTTAGACTACTTATCGATTTAGTAAATAACAGTCATAATCATGAAAGTTGACGCAATAGTAGACTGTGTGTAGTGAACGAAGAATTCAGGTGGAGGAGACCAATTTATAGTTTAATGCTAAATTGGAGTGTGCCTTCTTAAAATATGAAAACCATACATAAAGTAAAGTACTTGCACATCTTCCGTTAGTTGTCTTCTTTATGATTTATGATTGTTTCAATTCGATTGCTATTATAATTGCTCTCCGTTTACACTCCTGTTGGCTTCAATTCGATCTTCTCAATCGTCTGCTACCAGGCATTACACTACAGATTGGTGTGATATACGACCACATGAATTATATTTGCCTGAACAATAATTTTATTACTCATCAACATCAATTTACGAATTATTCAGCTTCATCATCATCATCATCACCATCATCATCATCATCCTGTCATCCTGTCATTATCGTGCTTTCACAATTAGTGTTAAGTGATCTATCTTAAGTGGATCAGGTCCTTCTTGCTGCAGATCGAATTCTATCTTTGACATTGATCAATCAACATAATCCTATTTTCGGTGACTTCGTTGAGTTATCTAACATTTCTCAATTTTAATACAGACTAATGTGTGCAATTGAATGAGCTAACCAAATTTCAGGTCACAAATAGACTGATCTGCAAATAAATCAATTGATTGATATTTCAGTGAATAGTTGAGTTTGAATAGAGCAAGAAGAATAAACTTAACATAGTAGTACGAATGTGGAAACTAGATGATTGTATGAGAAAACGACCACAAAACTCAATTGAAATTCGATGTTGAATGGTTACAGCGTTTATTCATAGCTGAAGCAATACCTCCTGTGAATTGACAGGCAAAAGATTAGTTTTCACTTAATTTTCTTTTCAGAAAAGTGGTGATCTTTTGTGAAATTAGAATTTTACTCATCTTTCTTCTGTACGTGTGGCTGATCATCAGTTAAATAAACAACTTATAATTAGAAAGCGATGTTTTCTTATTCTAATTAACATTCACATTACGTCTACTATACATAATAGACAATATAGAATACCATATTATTTGATCAATGAGATGGATAGCGGTGATAGACGACAACAAAGTATAATCATTGATATTTCTGTGAACAACTGAGGTCAACTGAAATATAGTTTTAATGAGAAAATAGTCAGATAATTTACACTGAGATTAGAGAATAATAATCTTTACTTTGTAAATGCTATAGGCAGTGACCGAAGTGATAGATCTTGGTTTAATGTTAGATTCAATCGGGTGAATCGGACAGAATTCCCAATTCAACAAATCGTATTCGTAAAGGCATACAATTAGAAGGTTTGTGTTGTTAGTATGAGCTGAAGATTCCTTTGTACTTGCTGACTGCCTGATTTCGGATTCCAATTACAATAGGTTTGTCCGTGTTCACCTATTAGTGTTTGGTCTAAATTGCGTCGTTTCGTTGATTCCCAGTTCGTATAACAAATCAAATTCTTATAATTATCACATCAGTGTCACGTCGAAGTGTGTTATTTAACAGTTGAACATACATTCAAATTTTGATGCTTTTGAGGATTATATGGATAGGTTTGATATGTGGACTATGACGAAAGAAGATGTTGAGGACATTAATGATGTGGCTCATTACTTTACATCGATTGGTAGAGAAGCCTACTGCGAATGAATCCAAATTTCAGCCATGTGATTCGCGTGTATTTTGATCATCATTAAACTAATCATTATTTGAGACGGGAGAGACGCGATAATAATTCTAGTGTATATGGCTGGGAATGGGGATCTAGTTAATAACTACAGGACCGTTAGCTTAACCAGTGCAGTTGTAAAACTGATGGAAAACTTCATTCGATTATCTGTTATAAACTATGTTGAAGGGCATAATGTTTTATCTAGGGAACAACATGGTTTTTGGAGCGTCCTATCATGCTTGATGAATCTTTTCATTGCAAGTAAGATTGGGCTGCGGCAAAAAATTGGAATATTCCTGTAGATGTGATTTTAAAAGATCTAAGTGAAGACTTCGATAGGGCCTCCCATTCTGGTCTTAAATTCAGACTGGAATGTTTCGGAATCGATTATACAGTCGTAGATTGGATAGGTAACTTTCTCCATGACAAGAGACAAAGGGTAAGGGTAAATGGAGCTCTCTCGTGGGAACATGTAAAAAGCGGAGTTCCTCAAGGCACAATCGTCTTCTCTTTTCACATTATCTCAATGGATTGTCAACTGTAGGCAAATCATCCGCTCTACTCTTCGCCGATGACATAAAGATTTAGAGACCCATACACAGTTTGTCACATAGAATAATACTACAGGATGATCTTAGCTCATGTGTGGCATGGATGTACAGGTAGTCACTATGAGTAAATCGTGACAAGAGTGTGATGATGCGAAGGGATAACTATGGTGATACGTATCACTACACTTTGCGAGGACATTTTCGGATATCTCACTCGTCAAGTTTGGTTGTGAAGGGATTGGAAAACGCTAAACAGTCGCTAGGCAAAACGATGGTGCTTGTTTATTGGAATAGTGGAACGCCATCAATCAACAGGACTGACGCACCAAACGTGTCAGTAAGAGCTATATTGCAACAGTTAGTAAATGATACACTGGAACCACTTTCGCTTTTCTCAAAAACATTAAATTCTACTCAGATGATATATAGCGTGTTTGAAAGACAATTGCTATCAACTTACTGGACAGAAAAATTCGGTTCTCTTTTGAATTGGAAATGAATCACTGTATTACTGTCCCGATTTCCATAACCCTTTAAAGCTTTAACCAATGGTCGGAATAAGCTTTAAATTGTCGCAGACGATTATTGTAAATAGCTGCTGAGGTAAAAAATGGGTTTGACTTCAAATCAAAACTGATAATCACTACATGTAATTGGAAACGTCATGTAGTGTGTGAAATTGTTCCTTTAGTCGTCAGCAGCAACCGGAATTGGAAGGCTATAGTCTAATAAAGTGTTTCGCTGTCTTACTGCTAGAAGTTGAATAAAATCATGAATGATGGAATCCATGTACATAAAAAATATGTCTTCGATTGCACAAAATTATACGTCAATGATCGAAGTGTCAGGTGGCACATTCCATCGATGTGTAGCAGATCAGTTATTCCTGAATAAGTATAGGGTATTCAAGCAAGCCCCAGCCAAATGCTCACTTTCATGATCAAAATTATACAAATTTCGTGAAGGCAATACTCACAAATATGAAAGTGCGACGAATGTAACGATACAATGTTTACCGAGATTTGTCATGAGTAACGATATACCGTAAGACAACCAATCATCGGAAAGCGTAATATCGTAATCAAGGAATATGTGTGGACTGGTAACAAAGAGACTAGCGAAGGCCCTGTTTAGAGCCACCGATAAATTGATTTAAATGTCTGTGTTGTGACATTTGCTTTGTGGCAACTTATTTTACAATAGAATGCACTCTAGCGCACAAATAGTATAGCGACAGTCATGGAGCATAGTGAAACTGTTTATGAAAATCATTTTCATACTTTTGCATCCTTTCCGTTTCGTACTTGTTAATTTGAGTTGATAATGACTGGTAGTGTGATGCAAGTCATTATAGTCGATCAGCATCAGTTATTGATCCGTCTAGATCAGACAGTTCTTTGATCAATGAAATGTAATATACGATGGTAAATATTTGTAATAAATATGAAATAATACAGTTGGTAAATTAAATCTACATACTAATATTTCGCTTATGAATTGATTTCAGTTTTTCAAGATATTGCGACGATTCTACCTATAGCCTTGCTTTGGTTACTGCCGGTCCAAAATCCTGAAAAGTAAGAAAGTTTGAGCGTGCGGTCACCAGCTCTAACCTTGAAGACCAACCGTTTTTAAAAGTGCTGACCAGAAAACCGTTTATTCGACTACAGGCTGTTGTAAAGGAGGAAACAATATTTTAATCATTCTCGACATCGTTTTGAAGCGCACGATTTACCTTTACATTATCAGGATTTACATTTTGCAGATATAACAAAAGCACAAATTGTATTGGCTTATGTCGCTGAAATTGTTTTTCAATTACAATAGTGTGAACTATTATTTATTCGCCAATAATCGGCTGATTACGTTTTGCGTAGAGTCAAAACACCATAGACGTTGTCTTATCACATAGATTTACTTGTACGTTTGGATACAGATGACAATTAAACAAAATCAATAGATATATGGGAATATTTCATTGAAATATCAAAATAGATATCAGTCCTCCTACTGCGTATTAACATATTTATTAGCTTTCAGGTTCAGAGATCACTAATGGAATTACAAATCTGTGTGTGGACGGAGAAGTCCTTTCCATTTTTAACACTTCACTTTAAATGAAATGCATTGTGTTTCTTTCATTACAATCATTGATCACTTGGACCTAAATTATTAAACACATTCAGTCCCACTTCTGCGTGGTCCGCGTTACAAACTTTATCTACTTTCATCACAACGTCTACTAACAGCCAGTGGTACAATATGACGGTCAAATTGAACTGATCTGGCTTTGTTCAGAAGGTACAATTCCACATTCAACAATGTTGGAATCGTCTGACAGAATTTATTATATTGAAATAGCATTCAGACGTTAAGTTGTAAATTTAGACATCCAATGAAAACTGATTTTGCTAATTTGATTTTAACCAATCAAATCAAAAGAATGCACCATTGGCAATCAATTCACAGATTAATACAAGCAACGAAATGTTTGTTCATGAAAATACGAGCAAATATTTTGAACTACTAATAAGCCAATCACTTAGACTGAAGTGTAGCTAGTCATATTCAAAATAGTTTTTCATCAATAATGGCTTTAGAATTTCAGCCTATATACCTCAATAGCTAGAAGAATATTGCACAACGATGAGTTGACCTACCTTGATGATTGGTTAACAATGATCGCATGATCTTACTACACTTGATAGTCCTAATGGTCAATTTAAATCATCGAATCAGATAAAAACAAATGAACACTTAAAAACTCTATATAAACTCAACAGTTTTATCAACAATTATTAACGTTTTGAAGAAGAAAATGAGGTGAGTGCTGACTGTACAGTTAAGGCAAATGTTTGTATTACATACATTATAACTTGCTTCAATGAAATAAGGCATGATTGTTTATTTGAATCATTTTAGATATGCTCTTTCATCTGGTCAATTGATACTTGTCTGCTCGGTCATCTTCTTGGTTTCGAAATTTATCGACTGTCATGAAATTTGCAGTAAACCTGAATTTGAGGATTATAAAATAGTGATTTTTGGGAATAATTCTTATGAATATGTAAGTATTCAGTCAGGTTCCAATTCACACATTCAGTCTCATCATTATTACTACTCCCGAGTAATACGCCCTAATCAGCCTCCTCCAGTTTTAAGTGACGATTTCGAGAAAGTGTCTATTAATCAGGTGAGTTAACTACATTTTGCAATCGAGATACCAATCCATGTGTTTGCAAATCTTCAGAATGTCGTTCCAGAGTTCGTGATTAAATTTTACGGTACTGACGTCACATCGCTCTCCATAGACGGACAAGGTAAGATCATCATTTTCTCAGAAAATATCTGTCAATTGGACTATTGTCTGACACATAAATTACTTCCTCCCTTACCCCTTGATTAATATGTAACCTCATTTGTTATTTAGTCTCGAATCCATTTCATGATGCAATCGTTTTTATCCCATATATTTTCCATATATCTATATATAGGAATGTACAGCTGAAGTTAACGATTTCGTTGAAAAGAAAATGTTCTTCACTGAATTCTCTTTTTCATATCCAGTGGCACTATAGATTAGTTTAATTATCTGAAGAGCTGCAAGGATTTTGTTACTGAATTTCATATATACATGAATCAAAGTTGCTTTAATTTCTTTAGTTAATCAGTTTTATGCTTTTCTAACATTCTGAAGTTCTACTGATATCTTATTATGTTCAAGTTGTAAACAGTTTGACGCCCCACAGTTGATTAATTACAATTTATGCGGTTCATTTTAGTTTCCAGTTATTTTCAAAGACTGTCAATAATTCACCACAGATTATTAATGAAGTCTCATGTTTTCGTTCGATAAACACAGGTTCTATATTCATGTACAAAGGTATCGTCATAGGACAAATTGACAATGTTTTCACAAGAAGTTCTGTGAACGTCTTTCAGATTTCAAAGGGGAGTGAGTTTGTCCATGATATTTTATTTTCTTCTTTCAATTCTCACTTTTATTTTGCACACATAACTCGATATTTAACCTGATTATTTTATGAGAGCGGACAAGTACACACGGATTATTTTGTTTGTGTGATTTGATGCTCTAAAATGTGTTCACAACATGTATCCATTATTGACAAGTGAAAATGTTAAATAAAACAGCGATTCACTTCAAAATAAACACAAAATTGTTGAGTAGAAATAATACGTCGATTGATAAAATTGCTGAAGTGAAAATAACAGTTTACGGTCTCTTTAAACTACCATGTAGCAGATATCTCATCAATGTGACAATGTTTTTGAGTCACTGTCTGAGCACCGTCCAATGTTCAATAGTCTACTAGTTATCACATGCGCATGATCATGAAATTTGAACTTATTATCTTCCACAAGCATCCATTCAACGAACGACCGTGAACAGTCTGTTCGTACAATATGAATAATTCTAACTAGAACACCCTGAGCATCAAAATGAAGTTCATTCATTTCGATGTTCAGTTATGGGAATTAATGATATTGGTGTAGCATTACTGCGTAATGGTTAGTTCAGTTGTAAGAACACTGTTACATTGTGATAACAGAATCTCAGAAAATCGTTTAGTTTGTGTATTGTCGTATAGATGTTATCGGTCGCTTGGTTGGCCAGAAGCTTTTTAAACCAGCGTTTCAGAAGTAAAACATTCTTCTCAGTTAATTGTTTCGAAACCCTCATCACATCATTGATATAATAGTTAGGATAATTAAAACTCTCATTTGATTGAACCACATCACTTAATTCTCGAAAGGAAGATGAATAAACATGTCTTAGCTCATTCTGTATTATTATATGTGTTTATCGAAAGAGGCGGATATTCATTATGCAGATATACAAAATCACGATTGGTTTTTTCTTTCATTATTTCAGAGGAATTATTAGCCATCAGACAGTCTTATCATAAGCGAAGTTCTAGTGAAGGTATGTATCTATAAAATGACTATTTGATCAGATGTAAAATATTACACTTTCACTAACATTCATTGTAATTACTCACACGTTCTCTGTTAACTTGCGTATTTGAGTTCTGCCCAAAAACTGGCAGAAATAATAAAGTGGAACGATACAGGAAAATTATGGCAGAATTAAATCTGGAATCCATTGATTGTTTAAACAGTTTGATTGGAAATGAAAAAGCAGTTGACATTAGTAGAAACATACAAGTTTTGATGTGTACTAGATAGATCAGGATGGATAAATTAGATCATAATATAATTCCACTTGTGAATAAACGAATGCAGAGATACATCTTCGTCAACAAGCTTCAGTGCTGCTTGGTTGGAAGTCTGTATTCCGAAATACATAAATTTGTGTTACCCAACACACATTCATTCATAAAAGTTATTCATTCAAATTCCGAAATCATCAAGACGAATAACCTGAAGCTATTCATTTTCCATCGTTATCAAACACTAATAAACCAATGCGTTGCATCATCAACTAAGTTACCATGTTCTATTTGTAAACAAACACTCCACAGCTCATGTAATGTGTACAAAGGGTGGATATTCTAATTGGCAATTATAGAGAATGTTTAGCAAATTTCAATACCTCCCTAACTGTCCGACTTATTTGGAAGCTTCATGATTTATTATTTCGATATAAAGACGAGGTTTCAATACAGCCTCGGAAACTAGTCATCTGACATTCATATTGAAGGATGCATGCTTGCTTCATTTACACGACGTTCAGTAGACTGTATTTATCACGAATTCAACACGGTAAAATCTAACAATGTCATGATAACCACTCATCCTTCAAATAGTAAATTTCGATGGTCTTCTGTTTTCAGATCTTACATTCAAGGTAACCACTATGATAAGTTCAAATGGGAAGATATCTTTCTATTATGAAAACGTAAGTTGCACGATAGTTTTGCATCAACTACTTCAGAATATTCTCTTATTTTGCGCATGTCAGTAGTGTCAAATGCATCAAGGTATGTTGAACATGATAGAATGATATCAAAATTTTGTTATGTGCACACAGACTATGTGGGCACTACTGTTTATTGAAAATTCAACGTAGATGATGTGTTTACACATCTTGAAGCAAAATCGTAGCATCCATTCTGATAAAAAATGGCGGTGCCAAATTTTTCATTTCTTGCTCAATATTTGATAATGAAACCATGACCCTATTATTAACCCCTTTATGATACGCTTGATTATAGCACTTTCCTAAAACTATGAACTATAAGAAGTGAAATGTCATCAATAGAAATTCTGATGTCTTCGTGCATATAAAGGGCAACCAGTGTATGTCCGAGTACTTTCCGGCATAGTCTTATTCTGTCAAGCTTTACTACGTCTTCTGAATTTCAACTGTTCGACAAGTTCGACGTTAACTATTTTAAGAGATTAGTTGCTAAAATTCGTGATCGATCCTCAGTGTGTAGTTGTTTGAGTGTCAGTTTTTAGTAATCTATACATTTGGAATACAATAGATCTTCGATGACTGGAAAATGTTGGTGAGATGAATGATTTCATGCGTGTTGGACTGAATCCGTTTTGATTGTTTCGAGTTACTCGGGATATATGATGGAAACAATTATCCTGGGAAATGAATAGTAATGAATGGAAGTGAGCACATCAACACAATTCCACTACATGATAAAAAAATTCACGCACAGCAACATTTCAGTTATGCTCAATCGTATATTCATCTTATACATTTCCTCGCCTCACGTTTGAGGGAACCGAGGAGGCCAGTATGCCTAACGTAAATAAGATTTTTTGTCTTTGAACACGGTAATGTGAATGCTTTCAAAGGTTGGTTTGTTGGTTATGATGTAGGTTGTTGTGGTTTGACAGATCTTGACTCACACTACCATTACTTCTTTTCAGGTTCCTAAGACAACTGTGAGAAAGTACGTGAGATCGGACTTTATCGGTGAAATTCAGTGTGGAAAAAAGGAGGTAAGTAAAGTTATTTATATTCTGATTTACACTGACCTACGTGAACAGTCATCTGTTAGCCTTGTCTTCCTTTCTATTTATACTCAATAATCTTTCTATCACACAGAAATTTGCCTTAATCTATCATAGTGATCTAATATTTCTTTCTTACAGTCCACATAATTCAGTAGTTTCATGTGAAAACAGATTGGTCGAAGTGTCATTAAAGTGTTGATGAAAAACGTGTGAAATAAAATCTGAATGCTTCTGATAAACTCACTGTCCAAACATCACTGTTTATTGAAAATTGAACAAGGATGATGTGTTTACGCATCTTAAAGCAACGTTTTAGTATCATATGTGATAATAAATCAAGGTGCAAGGTAGCCCAGAGAAAACCGCGTGTTTTGATCGAGTCTTTTGAACAGTGAACCAATAAATTCGTCTCGATTGAAATCAAGTATCTGTGTCTTCATTTGAACAGTCGTCATCTCTGTTAGTGTCACAAAAACGATTCTGTTTCATATGCTGAATTCCGTAAACAATGAATTTCACGATCCACGTGTGCTGACGCACGCCAAACCTGGTATACTGAGTAATATAACTATGGTGTGTGAATATCTTCATCATGGATATTCAGAGAAGTCGGTCCCATTTTTTATCAGTCGCTCGTTGAACAAAATCTGAATTGTTTTCCTCTGTTAATTTTATTTCACAAGATGAGAAAGAAACTGAAATACGTGTTCACAGAAAATGGATCCGAAGTGGAACCTTAGTGGAGTATGAAGCTCTCGGAGGTATGTTGAACCTTATTGTATCAGAAATGACTATTTTCACAGTTGAATGCATCAATTTTGTTTCAAGAAATTGAAAACTTCATGCGCGATTTCAATAAGTAATTAAATGAAATTTGGCTACTAGTATCAAGTCACGCTATTCTATACGTGGATTCTCTGTTGATTATTTAAAATGATGAACGACGGATGTCCTTCATATCCTCACGTGGATAAAATTCACTTAAGCGTACGTAATGCTACAAAACGATATATGAGATCATATGTGTCAGTTAGTTGATTGTGCATTGACTTGGAAGTGCCCATAGTTTTTCGACTTACTGCATGTGATATTGAATTGTCCTTAGTTATTAAAATCGTGGAAACATTTCTTGAAATTTTAATTAACTTTGAAACAATCGCTTACTTGCCAAAATCTATACTTCATCTTGTTCATCCAACGAATTGAACGTGTAGACAAATCAGGCAGTAGATATTTGTACACTTTCAAAAATACTGAATGAGTTAAGTGTTTACTTTCTCATTGATATGTATGGTGAGTAATCACAAAGTCTTCTGTTCGTCATGTGTTAGAGCATTGAAATAACATCACTACGACTGAGAAAATCATCCCATAATCTAATGTTCAGATTGACTTCATTAATCGTTGAATAAAATGTTATTCATTATGGATGTATTTTCATTCAAAGCCAAAATGTTGTCGTGAAATTTGAATGTCATTGAAAGTTTGTGATGCGCAATGTGATGACAAATTCACAGTTAGTGAAATAGTTACTTTAATCCGAAATCACCATTGTATCATCGAGTTACAGTTATATGTTTTGTAATTCACCTATCTTTTGTTTGATAACTTGTTATACAATCACCTCATTCGTTCCACTGAAGACTGTCCGAAATACAATTCGAGTGAATCATGTCAAGACGCAACAACTTTGAACACAACGTGTATATGGTGTGAAACAGCCAATATGTGCATTACCAGCAATGATGAGAGTATTCGTGAATTCAAAGTAAATGGTTGCCAGGGTAAAGTAAGTAATTGATAGGTTGTTTTTGATATTATCATATTCTACACAGTAAATTTATTTACTCGGAAGAACATCTTATTGCTGCGAATAATTAATGATTTGTATTCTTCTCTCAGTGCGTAAATCGAAGTATTGTATACGTTGAAGATGTTTAATCAAATGTGAGTACAATGCTGTGCTTCCATATGGATATCCAACACACCATAAAAGCGTTGTTTAACATCTATGCCTAGAGACATGCTTATTTTCGGCTCATAGAATGTGTAGCGATTAGCGATGTTCAATACAAAACCGCATATCTACGTGAACTGTTGAAAAGTACAGACGAGATCAGTGTGTGTGATGAAGCGTAATCCGCTTAAAATTGAGTAGCATGATTGAATAATGACTGATTCGTAGATTCGTAGACTCCTATTGTTGAAGTTCGGAAATAGGTATTTTGATTCCCTGTTGAGAAATACGTATCCTGGATTGATTGCTTCAATAAAGCCGTCAGTTATAATTTGATCTATTAGTATTTAGATTGTATTTTGTTGTGACATGAAGAAAACAAATTTTATCACACAAATATAAGTTGTCAGTTAGTTGTAGGTTAATAAGTACTCAACACATTGACTGTCAAATCGGTAGTGAATACTCTAAATCGTTATTACTTGGTCGCATTCATTTCCATAATCAATTTCCACGATATTGTACAATGAATGATGAGTTATTTGAATAATTTTGAATGTGTGGTAATATTGCCACTGTTTCTGGCTTCAAATGAACAAGAATGTCCATATTTCGAGCAAACGAACTCCTATCACACACGAAACTACAGCTCTAGGGATCACTGAAGCTGACGTAAGACATGAAGTTTAGAAAACTACTTGAAAAACTGAATGAAATTTGGAAAATATTTGATAATTAGTAATGACTGTGCTGCTTTCTTTTCAGAATTTGACTACAGGAAGGAGAGAGAGTTTATCCATAGTTCCTACAAACAGCTTGTCCATTGTTTTCATCATGCTGATTTTGCTACTTTCATGTTTTTGCTTATTACAAGCGCTTTGTATTTTCTACATTTTAATTAAATTGGAAATTGTTTCATGGAACAAAATAACCTTTTCATTACTGTTTACGAATTAAACGATGTATTTTGCTGGTAAAATATAAAATACGGTTTTTCGTATTTACGTGATTGTTCTCATTCAATAAATACTGTTTAGATTTACAAGAGTTAACTACGTTGCATTTGTGAATTAACAGTATGGTGTATACGTGATTTTGTGACAACTGCAATCAATAATCAGTCCTTTGTGAATGTCCATTTTGCTGAAGTCTCACTATTGAGAAGTATACTTTCAAATTGACGACGTCCATCGTTCTGATTTTCAGTGTTGGAATATCACATCCATCATTCGTTATTTGATTATTTAGTGTTTAATGAACGCTGACTAACAAACTGTAGTTATTGAGGTGTTATGAATGTTCATTATGAAATAATTCTATAGAGTTCAGTTGATACTCAACTCGGAATGAGGAAAGATGTAGATTGAATGGACTGTGACAATCTTGTCATAACATTACTAAAACAGACAGGTTTGAAAACTAGTCCTTAGGAATATCTGATGTGTAATTGGTTTAATTAGCTTCCAAAGAAGACTCCTGTGCCTTAATCATAGACTTGATAGCTGCGTGTGTTAATGATTGATTACTTTATCGTACAATGTTGGGTCATATTCGGTCTCTTTCTCATGAAACTATGAGACAGGATTATGAACAGATTCATTTGCGTTGATTGCTTGAATCTTTTCATTAACGTTTTGGAATAGAATTGATCAGCCTATCTTGTTAACATATATGCATCCTGTGAGCATTGCCTCTCCATTGCCATTAATGTTCCTGAATCGCAGAATGATGTTCACCACAGTAGTTCAACTTAGTATTGTTTACTTCAAACATCCTCAAAGATAATGAGTTTAGACACTCACTGGCTTTTACAATCAGGTTCAATACAGTATCATGACAGTTGTGATTGGGTGGTTGATGCGACGAAGTAATTGACGATGAGTAAAACAATACAACCGTCATGGAAAAGAAGGCAATTTCAATAAAAATAGTATGTACATCACAGTCTGTACATAAACAGACACACACATGCATATAGCATGAAAAATGACAAGCCTATATATATATATATATATATATATATATATATATATATATATATATATATATGTAGACAAGTAAAAAGAAATTTGAGAAAATGCAAACAATGAAAAATCCAGCCAAGAACAACATTTTTGATGAGGCGATGAAGTTTGTTTACTTCCTAATTGCTACAAATGTGCCAACTGCTATGGCTAGCGTTGTTGTTGGCTTATCACAATACAGTGATTACGGACAGTCGGGTAGAGTAAATATGAGGTGGAAAGTTGAGAAGACCTGTTGATGGTTTGTGACTAACAAGGTGTGTGGAATGTGCATTTATGAATTGTATCGAAAGTATTGAACAGTACAGTATACAGGCAGACGTCCCCAGACAAATTAAGATACCTCGCAACTACCAGAGTTTATGCACGCAAGCAAACATTTCTCTACAATATCTTATCCAGCAAATATATTATGTTAAATAAGAAAGAAAGATTAGTTCAGCGAAGAGTTCTCTTTTCGGCGAATTCATTTTCAAAGCTGTACAATCGCAAATATATATACTTATTTTTACAGGGTGATAATAAACTGTTATACATGGTGACAGTGAGGTTAAATAAACAAAGGTATTAGAAAAATGTTTTAAAACAAGGAAAGTTTGATAGTTAATGGCTTAGATATTCATCGGGTAAGGGTAGCTCACCATGATAAAATAACATAAAATGTTGAAACAGAGATGAAATATAATCGGAATGATCGTGGAAATAAAAACAAACCGGTTGGGGGTATAAGATTTGAAGGGAAGATGGAAGGTGAAGCAGGTGGCTGTAAAAGAACAAGAGTAATGAGAAAGAGAAAAATTTTTTAATACATCAAGACCATGGTAAAAGAAGAGGTTGTATCAGTCTCTTTTGTACACATAATTCTGGTTTTTCAAAATGTATAGCTATTGCCTCGGCAATGCAAAGAAGATGCAGTCTAATTGTATTAGGAAGGCTTCTACTTACCTTGTAGATGACCTTGAACGCAGAGTCTGTCTTGATTGAGTGACCTGTGTTCACAAGGTGTTCGATTATAGAATTTCTTATTGAGCCGCTGCCTCCTCTTCTTAGCCATGCCGGACAATGTTCTTGAATTCTTTTGGATAAAGTACGCATCGAACGACCTATATACCTAGCTCCACAAGAGCAGGTAAATTGGTAAACGCACATTGAGTTGGTCAGATGCGATAATTTATCTTTCAGATTATTGGTGAACAGTGATCGGCTGGAGAATAATATTCGCAATGTTGCTGCGAAAAATGTTCTTTTTAAAGAATCTGAAATTCTCCTCTTTAAGATATATGCGGCTCTATCACCTTTGAAGTCGATGTTCATGTATAAAATTTTCTTTTCTACTGCAATTGTTTGTGGTCTTGGCATTTTCGGTTTCATGTTCTTATCAATGAATATAGAAGGATATCCGTTTTTGATAAGTATCTCTTTTAAAAAACTCAATTCTTCCTCTACGACCTCGGGGCTACAGATTCTTCGTATTCTTGTGGCGAGAGTTATTATTAAGTTTCTTTTTCGGCTGATGGGAACCCAACTGTGGAAAGTTGATAGTTGGCCATTCCACATGGGTTTCCTGTAGATAGAACTTTTCAAAGTACCATCTTGTTTCCTTGTTATATCTACATCAAGGAAGTGAATATTTTGTTTGTTTTCAACTTCAATTGTGAATTTTATTGATGGGTGACAATTATTAAATGTATTTAGGAGACCACTTAAGTTACATTTGTTATCACAAATGATAAAGATATTGATGATGTCACAGGTATTCAGTGTTTGACAACGCTTCTACCAGTAACACCTTCTAATGTATTTCGTTCCCGCCCAGAGAAATCAAAAGACAGAGTCGAGGAGATCGAAAGAGTATATTTGGCGATGACCAATATATCGGAATTCTCTGATCTATTCTGGCTAGCGATTGCGGTTGATGTTGAGCACGGCGTTACCACACGTGATCTGGTGCGGATGCATGACCGAGCGCCTTCAGCTAGATGAGTCCACTAAAACATATGGTCAGCATCCAATGTCGAAAACTTAGGGCTATTTATTTTGGGGATTGATTTACCGCCACAATATCATCCATATACCTTTTATATAAGTGGAGGTTTTCTATAATTCTTTTAAGTTGGTTGTTTTCTAAACTGGCCATGAAACAATCTGCCTGCTCTTGTGGAGCTAGGTATATAGGTCGTTCGATGCGTACTTTATCCAAAAGAATTCAAGAACATTGTCCGGCATGGCTAAGAAGAGGAGGCAGCGGCTCAATAAGAAATTCTATAATCGAACACCTTGTGAACACAGGTCACTCAATCAAAACAGACTCTGCGTTCAAGGTCATCTACAAGGTAAGTAGAAGCCTTCCTAAGACAATTAGACTGCATCTTCTTTGCATTGCCGAGGCAATAGCTATACATTTTGAAAAACCAGAATTATGTGTACAAAAGAGACTGATACAACCTCTTCTTTTACCATGGTCTTGATGTATTAAAAAATTTTTCTCTTTCTCATTACTCTTGTTCTTTTACAGCCACCTGCTTCACCTTCCATCTTCCCTTCAAATCTTATACCCCCAACCGGTTTGTTTTTATTTCCACGATCATTCCGATTATATTTCATCTCTGTTTCAACATTTTATGTTATTTTATCATGGTGAGCTACCCTTACCCGATGAATATCTAAGCCATTAACTATCAAACTTTCCTTGTTTTAAAACATTTTTCTAATACCTTTGTTTATTTAACCTCACTGTCACCATGTATAACATAAGTTTATTATCAGTATTATTATCACCCTGTAAAAATAAGTATATATATTTGCGATTGTACAGCTTTGAAAATGAATTCGCCGAAAAGAGAACTCTTCGCTGAACTAATCTTTCTTTCTTATTTAATGTCATAATGTGTGTATTCCGTTTATTAAATATACTATGTAACAAACATGTTGTTAGAGATGAATAATTGAACGACTTGTATTTGACACATAACTAGTAAACGTGCTATCGTATTTTCAACCATCACCCTCAATGTTGAGCAAAGGACAAAGGAAAGCGATAAGGAGTCCTGTTTCCACACATCGAGTCAATACTGGTTACCACATGAGAGAAAACTCCAATGTCTGAAAGTAATGACGAAAGTCAACCGAATCTACCCTACGATTTCAGAATTTGACTCTTATATACAGCACATTCCATACGAATACACATCAACAAATTCAATGTTTTTACTCTGAATTTACCCTGACCTTGTATTTAAATACTATCATATGTTTCTAATCCTTTCTGTTTCTTCCTCTACAAAATTCACGGAGCTTCGATTTTTTGACTCTGAGATTTCTAATTTTGATCTTACGTAACCTTTTTAGGACTTTGATTATGTCATTTTCACTGCAGCCATCCAAATAATTACTTATCATTCATTTCACTGACAATAAAAACGATTTATGTTTACATACAATTTCAATTACTGTTTACATCCACATTCACAATAATGGAAAAAGTGATGCAAAATCAACCATCTGATCACCTACTTAAGAAAGACCTAATAGACACGTCACAACACGGCTTCATTAGAACAAGGTCATATCTGATAGACTTCTTTAACGACGTTACTCGAATTCGTGACCAGAAGAAACTAGTGGCTATACCATATTTCGATATTAAGAAAGCCTTTGATAAAGAACCTCATAATCTTCTAATCAACAGACTTAAGTTAGTTGGAAACATAAATCCTTTTTTGCAATGGGTCAAGTCTTTTCTTAGGAACAGATACCAAATAACCAAGAATAACTCTACAGCATCCACACCTCGACCAATTACCAGTGGTGCTGTGCAAGATAGTGTCTTGGGTCCTTTGCTTCAGCACAGGTAAGACTTACTGCTACGCTGATTATTTAAAAGTCATCTATAGAATTGACATTTGTGATGCACGTAGTACTATACAAACAATCCAACATAAACTCAACATGGTGGACGAATGGTGCAAACGCTGGACGTTAGAGCTCAACACAGAAATGCGGCTGGTTAGGTATAGGGAGCACGTCTCTTAAAATAGAACTAATGCTTAACAACAACACGCTGCCAAGACTGGCATCAGTAACTGACCTAGGGGTACATTACTCACACAGTCTTAATTTCTCTGAGCACGTCTCAGCCAATGCATCTGGAATGCGGAAATTGCTTGGCTTCATTCTCCGTAATTTCTATCAAAATGAATCTAAAATCCTTCTTCATAGAGTTTGTGTAAGATCTATCCTTATTCTTATTTTCCAACCTACGCCTATCTAGTATACTAAAGATAGAAGGAATACAACGAAATTTCACCCGCAAAATACTCAAAACTGAATCGGTCATTGACTACAGTTCCCGATGCCAAATCTTAGCAATAGAACCCCTATGGAAGAGACGGTCAAAGTTGAGAAATACAGATCAAAAACTCGGAAAAACCTCTTCCTCATCAAGTATGCAATAATATGGAACAGTCATCCCTCTGAAATACGCATGGCAGATGAATTACATTCGTTTGTAAAACTGCTTGATCAAGCCCTCACTTGCACTGATCTAGCACGTACGAACACATCTGCGCCCCACTCAGACATCATAGGCTCTCTCCATGTCTCAGTCAGTCAGTCAGCTACAACGTAGGACCAGGCACGTATGTGCATCGGTCCAGGTTGCCATACAGCATCAGCACAACAAGATGAACACAGGATTCATAGCAGTGGTTAGGTCAAAGGTGGTAATATATAAGAGAAAGATTGCATATAGAGATATAGTACAAGAAGAAAGAACTAGTTCGTAGAAAGAAAGATATGAAGTGATTTTAATCTCTTAGTTTAAGGGAAGACAGGGAGTGTATACACCGACGCCATTGTGAGCGATTCTGAGCCATGTCACCAAGAGTCTCCATGTGTAGACCAAAATGGACTTCAAGTTCAGTTTACCTTCTTTTTCCTGTATTGCAGTTGTATTAGTTACTTTCTCCACGCTATTTCCTTACACGAAGTAGACAGGTAACTCACTGGACCTATCGGTACTGTTCAACTAAACTCAGTCGCTAAGGGACACTCACTTCCATCCTGAAAAGTCAAGAGGACCGCACAATCGACTGCCTACTACCAGCAGTCTTGCATCTATGGAGCCTGTTAGTCATAAATTGGCTAGGATGACACAAAATATCATCATCAAGTGAGTGTGAGTTTTTTCCTCTTCACCTTTTATTAGCTTTCTACTCTTCTGTACATTATATTGACTAGCTATTAATATTATTTCTCCACTCGTTACCATATCTACAACTCATATACTTCTATAATTTTCCACCTGCTTTAATAAACACCTATCCTACATTATATCCTTCTTAATGCTTATACTCTGATTGGTAACCTTTACTTTATACTGCTCTTCCGTTTCTCTTTTTCTTCATCAGAATCTTGCTCTGAGGACGTACGCGCCACCTTAAAATCATTGTATACAGCAAGCGCTCTACGAGTCTACTTTATAACAAATATATACCTAATAAGTAGGGAAGCATGCTGTGCGCCAACAAATGTTGTAATTTGTAGATCATGCCTGTGAAAATGGCTAATACCTGCTCACGCAGAAACACATCATTATTATTATATTTTTACTTGTAATAACTAACTGATTGCAGAAATTAACTTGTAACTGCCTGATAAACTTGTAAAGTGGTACTTATAGAAATAGTGTTTTCCAACAGGTTGTGAAACACAAAGGATTGTGTGGGGTACGACATATATCCAAAAATAAGCCTAAATAAGCTTAACATCACAAAAAGAGGGAGGGTTGAGTTACTGACCTACAAGCATTGATAGTGAGGGCGATGACTTCAATCCACCCGTATTTGTGGGTCACAACATTTTGTATGTATCAGGCTCTTTATGACTGAGAATAAGTCAATCAATCTATGATATAGATTGTCTTCCTACACTCACCACTCAGATTCATGTGTCCAATTTTATGCTGGGTTAGCTATTCCACTAAGACAACCACAACATGCTAACTCGGACTTTTACACTGGAATTGTATGGTTGGTATCGGATGGACAAAAAAGAAAGTAAAATAAAGTGGACAATAAAAGATGTAGTTATTAGTATTCTTAACACTTCACCCTCTAAATGCACATTTCCTTCTAATAAACCGTTTTCCTTGTACCAACCTTGACTTACCTTCCTTCATGTGAGCTTACTTCAACTTGTTAAACATCACAACTCACCGTTCTTTATTACTACATTCTCTTATATGGAGCTTCTGACTTCATTTCACCCTAACAAGAGATAATATGAATTTATTGTTATATATTATACCTCTGTCTGTCCTACAACAAAATGTTAAGCAACGTTTGGTGTTCATATCCAAGTGCATTGCTGCTCTTCTGTTTCCCTTTCTTTTTTTCTTCAAAATCTTGCTCATAGGGCACAGCCATGGAACTTCTGACGTCTGGCACAAACTTGACGTACGAGTCCCCTAAAAGTCATTGTTTACAGTAAGCGCTTCACGAGTCTACTTTATAACAACTATAAACTTAATAAGTAGGGAAGCATGCTGTGCGCCAACAAATGTTGTAATTTGTAGATCATGCTAGTAAAAATGGCGCGTACCTGCTCATACAGAAATACATCATTATGATTATATTATTACTCGTAATAACTAACCGATTGCAAGAATTAACCTAAGCTTCCACTCGTTGTGGAACTAACTGATTATCATAATGGAACGAAATATTTCTTTGTTTGACTTGTCTTTTCGATGCCATAGGTATATCCACCGAAGATCTGTTGCAGTGAATAATGAAATTCACTCACTTTTTAAATCACATCAAATACTAGGACGTAGCCTTCCCGATTCTAGTTACACTTTCCCACCACTACTATAGTTTAACAGCTCCGTCTTCAGAGCAATAACGTATGAGTGAATTTCGTTATTAGTACACACGATTGCCGTGTTTTGACAATTTGAATGTTGAAAAATCTATCGAAATAGATGCTCCGTATTAAAATAGATTGGCAATCAGTTAGAAAAGCTTATCTGCAAATTTGTCTGCATTATTCGTTCACTTGGAAAACTAACTGAAATGTGAAAAATAGTTACATGGTAGCTATTAAACGATTCGAAACATCTTTTTGTGAAATGCAATTTGCATAGCTGTGTGGAGATAGACCTGACAACCTTATTTTGTAAATAGTTTTCAATGTTATTTGTATTTGTTTTGTCAATTTTTTACTGTATGTACATTTATCATTAAATGACTACGTGTTGTTTTAGTCAACGACCTTGAACACCTTTTCCGTTGTGCTACAACATAGCGTGACATATCGTTGCTGGTTGACAAATACACTGCTTCTCTCACATTCCCCGTTCTGTTTTCATTCGAGATTGAGTTAACTGAGATCTATAACAAATATTATTCACATTCATAGACTGTGAGAGCGAATACACTATATCTTACTTTGGATGACACTACTGGGGAGATCATCGATACGTTTGGAATTACTAAGCATCTACTACGCATCATTTTGAGTGAACTTAAGTAAAGTCCCATTTTTATTGTATTTGTAACATTTAACTTGTATATATTAATATTACTATTGATTGTTATTAACTTTGTTGATATCTTTTGCTTTTATATATTGTCTGGCCCACCAAAATTATTTGGTGAGCCTCGATTATTTTTTTATAGACATTTACTATATATATCTATATATTTTTTTATTATTATTAATCGGCACGGCACCATTTTTTGTTTTTGACATTATGAACTCTCCTAATAAACTTATCGATATTGATAGCCCATCAGCCAACCCCTTTCATTCATCACAACCAGAAGATAATGTTTTAAACTCGATCAACGCTATTTCTGAACTAAGATTACCAACATACGGTGTCAACAACCCTATAATTTAGTTTGCTCAAGTAGAGGCACTATTTTTGGCGAGGAGTATACGTTCGCAAGCGACTAAATATGCCCACGTCGTCGGTGCACTGCCTATAGGAGTAGCAACGGAAGTTGGTGACCTGATAGATAACGTACCAGAAACGGACCCCTATGACAAAATAAAAGCCGCAGTAATCCACCGTACTTCGCAGTCTGACGAAAAACGCTTACAGCAACTACTCACCGCATGCGAGTTAGGGGACAAAAGACCTTCACAGTTGCTTAGACATATGAGACAACTAGCAGGATCATACAAGTTAGACGAAGCATTACTTAAGCAGATGTGGTTACAAAGGTTACCACATAATGTCAGACAAATCCTCAGCATATCAGGAGCCTCTGTCAGTCTTGATGGTTTAGCAGACATGGCCGATAAGATGATAGAAATATATCCCGACAATCGCGGCGTTAACACGATACAATCCTCAAGTAGAGAAAACATGAGCGACGCACTCAACATCCAACAACAAATAACACAATTAACACAGCATCTAGCATCACTGCAGGCGACTATTTCCACCATCCATTCTCGACCCCCCAGATCCACGTCCGGAAGGAGATCAGTATCCAGACATCGTCTTAGGTCACCTAAGCGGGCAGCCGGAATTTGTTGGTATCATTCGAATTATGGTGAGAAAGCACGTCGTTGCACAAAACCGTGGAACTTCACGACAAACAAGCCAGACCATCAGGGAAACGAAGTGGCCAGATGGTAATGGCGGCAGCTGTTACTGGCCAACAAGTTAGCCGCTTATTTCACGTCAGGGATCGCATTTCTGGCTCGGACTTTTTAGTCAATACTGGAGCAGAAATCAGCATCATCCCACTCCATCTCTCACGCAGACAACTTACGACAAGCACTAAATTGTCCTTAGTAGCGGCTAATGAATCAATTATCAAAACGTACGGTGAGCAATCACTTATATTAGATCTCGGACTCCGCGGAAGATTTACATGGGTTTTCATAGTTGCTCATGTCAAACGACCCATCCTCGGAGCCGATTTCCTTAGTGCGTACAACTTGTTAGTAGATATGACTAAGAAGAGATTGATCGATGCAAATACACGTTTACAGGTAGAGGGTACACCTTCCAACGACTGTGAAATCCATGGTGTACGAATAATGAAGCCTGCGAACAACATTTTCAACGACATTCTAACAGAATACCAGTGCATCACGAAATCAGATTACCAAAACGAAGGTAACCCACAGCTGGTGCAACACCATATCACTACCACCGGACCACCCATTCGCGCCAGAGCGAGGAGATTACCACCAACAAAGTTGCAGACAGCTAAGAGAAAATTTGAACACATGATGCAACTTGGTATCATCAGACCATCTAATAGTCCTTGGACCTCGCTGTTACACATGGTACCAAAGAAAGACCAAGATTGGCGTCCGTGTGGCGACTACCGCCGTCTGAATAATCAAACCATCCCTGATATGTATCCTATCCCACATATACATGACTTCTCGTTAAATTTACATGATAAATGCATCTTCTCGAAACTTGACCTCGTGCGTGCATACCATCAAATTCCGATGGCACCAGAAGACATCGAGAAAACAGACATCATCACACCCTTTGGCCTGTTTGAGTTTCTAAGAATGCCATTCGGATTGAAAAATGCCGCCCAGACATTCCAACGATTCATGGATGATGTCACAAGAGGTTTAGACTTCGTATTCGCCTACATAGACGATGTTTTGATCGCAAGCTCATCAATAGAAGAGCACACCCAGCATGTTCAGATCCTCTTTGAACGTTTTAAGAAACATGGCGTTGTTATCAATCCTTCTAAATGTATATTCGCCGTCCCAGCCTTAGAGTTTTTAGGACATTACATTGACTCTCAAGGCATCAAACCACTGCCAGAAAAGGTTGAAGTTATTACCAATTACCCTGAACCAACCTCCATAAAGTCATTACGCCGTTTTCTCGGGACGTGCAATTTCTACCGCCGATTCCTACCATGTTATGCGGATGTGCTACAGCCGTTAACTGATTTACTGAAAAGTGACAAAAAAGGTACGAGCAAGGGAAAGAATCAAACATTCAAGCTACCGCCGGACGCCAAAATGGCATTCAAAAAAGCAAAGTCCTTGATAGCCAACGCCACCATGTTACAACTCCTCAATACTGACCCCACAACCCACTTAATTTTGTGTACGGACGCATCTCAAAAAGCCGTCAGGGCAGTATTATAACAACAGGTAAACAACATGACTACTCCCATAGTGATTTTCTTCAAAAGACTGTCACCAGCCCAGGAACGCTATAGTACTTTTGGACGGGAGTTACTTGCTATCTACTTAGCCGTTAAACACTTTAACTTCTTACTACAAGGACGAACTTTCACCATCATGACCGATCACAAACCTTTATGTTACGCATTCAACACTTCGTACGACCGACACTCACCTCGCGAAGCACGACAACTGGATTACATCTACCGGTTTACGACAGATATCCAATTTGTAAAAGGACACACCAACGTCGTAGCTGACGCATTGTCACGTAAGGACGTAAATACCCTGGTACGTAAACAAGACATCGATCTAGAAACAATCGCAAAACTACAAGTAGACGATGCAGATTTGAAGGTCTGCCAGGAGAAGTCTAACTTGAACCTTAAACCAGTACCCATCCCTTTCTCAAATACATCTATCATATGCGACGTTTCAACGGGTAACAACCGCCCTTCGTCCCTCTAGCCTGTCGTCGACAAGTATTTCGTCAACTGCATGACCTTTCTCACCCAGGAATCAGAGTCACAACCAAATTGATTACTGAGCGTTTTGTGTGGCCAAAGATCAATGCAGATATAAAACGATGGACGCGAAGCTGTCTACAATGTCAACGCAGCAAGATTCAGAAGCACACGATCAGTCCATTCGGCAAGTATCCCCTGCCAGAAAAACGTTTTCAACATATTCATTTAGACATAGTTGGTCCACTGCCACCATCTAATTCATTCACACACATCCACACTGCAGTGGACAGATTCACCGGATGGGAGATAGCATGCCCTCTTTCTGACACTTCTGCAGAAACAGTAGCCAGCGTATTCCTTGACCGTTGGATAGCGAATTACGGAGTACCTTCCATCGTCACTACCGACCGTGGTCCCCAGTTTCAGTCTATCTTATTTCAGGAATTCACAAGACTTCTGGGCGTGAACCACATCAAAACAACAGCCTACCACCCAACAGCTAACGGCTTGGTCGCAAGAGTTCACCGCCAATTGAAAATCTCGCTGATGGCACAAAATGATACGACAAAATGGAGTGACGCATTACCACTTGTACTCCTGGGTATCCGTTCAACTATAAAGGAAGATATAGGTTGTACAGCCGCTGAGCTAGTTTATGGTACAACCCTCACATTACCAGGCCAACTAGTGGACCCAAACACTTTAACACCAACGGACCCAAGTCGTTTTGCTAGCCAACTGCTGCAGACCATGCAACAGATCATAGCCATACCGCCTCGTGAACATAACAATCGAATACAACTCGACAGAAATCTAGAAACATGCAAGTTTGTCTTTGTTCGAGTTCATGCTGTCAAAAAACCATTGAAACAACCATACGAAGGTCCATATAAAGTAATTAAACGCACACAAAAATACTTCATCATCAGCAGAGACGGCAAGAAGCAGACTATTTCTATAGACAGAATCAAACCTGCTTTCTATGGATCTACTCAAGTCAAAGAAGACAACGCTGTTGACAATCAACCCCTTTCACCAGTGACTGAAAAACCAGGGGAGGATAAAAAACTTAATACTAAGCCTTCTTGTTTAACACGCTCTGGCACACCTATAAACAAACCCAAGCGTTATGTTCATTTCGTCGATTAAAAAAAACAAAAGAAATTTTCTTTTTCCTTTACACAGTGTACTTAATCACATTTTTTCCCCACAATTATTCGTTTTGTCACATTGATTTATATATATATATATATATATATATATATATATATATATATATATAAATTTTTGTTACTGTAATAAACGAGTAAACTCTATCTAATTACTCATTTATTGTACACAAAAATAAACAGTTCAATTTCTTTTTGGGTCATTACCCGTTTTGCACATTATTATTATCATTGTTAGCCAACCAAGACATTAAATGACAGTCTCTTCATTTTTTTGTGTGTGTTTATTATGCTGTGCTACATCTCTGCTACATGTCACACTCATCTCCACATTTTTGTTAGCTATAACTGTAAATATTATTTTTGTATACATGTATATATCTTATCCTTACATTTTTTTGTTATTATAACCAGTGTTACCTCCGGACACTCTGGGGGGAGCTATGTGGAGATAGACCTGACAACCTTATTTTGTAAATAGTTTTCAATGTTATTTGTATTTGTTTTGTCAATTTTTTACTGTATGTACATTTATCATTAAATGACTACGTGTTGTTTTAGTCAACGACCTTGAACACCTTTTCCGTTGTGCTACAACATAGCGTGACATATCGTTGCTGGTTGACAAATACACTGCTTCTCTCACATTCCCCGTTCTGTTTTCATTCGAGATTGAGTTAACTGAGATCTATAACAAATATTATTCACATTCATAGACTATGAGAGCGAATACACTATATCTTACTTTGGATGACACTACTGGGGAGATCATCGATACGTTTGGAATTACTAAGCATCTATAATTGTGGATTTGTTGTACCAGATCAGAGCCGAACACGCATCATTTTGAGTGAACTTAAGTAAAGTCCCATTTTTATTGTATTTGTAACATTTAACTTGTATATATTAATATTACTTTTGATTGTTATTAACTTTGTTGATATCTTTTGCTTTTATATATTGTCTGGTCCACCACAGCTGTATTTAGTTCCTTTTGATCATTTTTCACTTAGTTGTTCCTCATTCGCATGCTTGAGAAAGAGTTGAATAAATCAGTTACAAACTACTCACATGAGATTTTTGCATTTATTTCCACATAGTTTGTGTACAATGTGTTATCAAAAAGAATATTCTTTGTTCATCTATTGATCTTTGAATGTAATATCGTTATAGAGACCAATGGGGATCGACACGGACAGACAGTTCATGAAAATTCTAATGTAGCATTCTAACATTCATTTAACTTATGGATGCGTTTCATTCACATGTTACTAGTATAATATTGTAAATATGTTATGTGAAACATTACGATTATCAGACGGAATAATAACAATTTGTTGTTTGTCATAAATGAACCAGGAGTATTGCAAATCATATCCTTTCTCGATTATCCTATCAGACTGTACAGAAATATCTTTTAATTACAATAAATGCACAGAACCTCATCGATCCCAACATGACATCAGTCGTTTAAATTCTATGGTCGAGTTATTTTATTAATCTTCCATAGCTGAAAAATTTTTATTTTGCACAGAGTATTGCATTATTGATCCAGAGTTATAGGTCGTTCATTATGTACTTAGAAAGGATCTGGAAATTGAGAGCGTTCGCGATCATATTAATTCAGTGCCCCTAGACGACGTTGTTCGTACAAACCAGTTCATAGTGCACGACTTCATAATATAAATATCCAGCCAATAGGTGTAGTCGAATTGGGATTACCAATTGTATTCGTATTGGGATTACCAATTGTAGCGTGGCGTCGAGTTGAGATTAACTATGAACGCCGCTACCAAGAAACACGTGCCAATTAGATCAGAAGGCGTAAGAAGCTCGTTCCAAATGACTCCATAAAATCCCCGAGAAGCCGAATACCAGAAGGCAATTAATGGGCCAAGTCGAGGTTTATTTGCTGGCGATCTCGTGGCATCGAAAGGATACCGAGATCGTGCCAGGATACAAGCTTGGTTACAGAACGTAACCGAATTCGCGCGAAGTTACAATCGAAGTGTGTGTTAAAGAATGGAAGCACAAAATAGCTGTCATTAGCACAGTCAAACAAAAGCACATTAAAACAAACACTGGTACAGTTGGTTATAATAATAATTGTTTTTATTAAACCAGTCGTGTTCTCGTGATAAACGTGAGTCGCTACATAGGTAGTTCTTTAGACTTTAATTACGATCATAATGTAGATTTTATGGAATCTGATGAAACACGTAACATGATCGCTGTGGAAATAGTTGAACAGAGCTTTTGTTTAGCGTCTTTTAAAATCATCCTATTGGCTTGCACTAGGCTCCAAGGCACACGAAACAATTTTAGAAAATTTCGAAAAATGTGGTACACACCGGATTTCAAAAAGTTAAGTGTAAACTACATTCATCAAATTCGTCATGAAAATACTTTAAATGTGAACATGAAAAGAATGTATTACAAGCAGTCATTCAATGGATTAGTGAAGATTTATAAAAACTTCTTGATTATTCATTGAAGTTATTGTTTTGCATCCGACTTGGCATGCTATCATCCACGGAATTAGATTTTAAAAAGAATCATGATTTGATTAAAAGTGTTCCAGAATACTTCTATTTATTAAATCGGCGGTCAAAGTTTTTATAAACTGCCAGTAATTGTATTATCAATGCGTATGAACAACGATTTCTTACTCGAATATTACCTCATTGGGTGGGTATGTGTACTTTACTTGTTCGATATCGTTTAATCACTCCAGACAGTAACATTTACAGCTGAATAAAAAACACAAGTTCAGTTTATTCTGAATTATTCACCAGTTTGATTCAGTTAACTGAACTCAAACTTATCACCTAAATAATGGACGCCTCGAACTTCGTTTTGGATGTTCTTTTTGATACTTTATAAACAGTCTACTTGTATAAGGTATTTTAACCAGACCGGTAAAGTCACAAATGTTAATTAGTACTTAACAGTATATGCATATGACGTATGTATAAAACGCTACATCAATAGGCAATAATGGCCTATCTGTGTTTAGCCAACTTTGGTCAATAAATGCGTTGTCCCGGTAAAGAGATTGACACAATAACATGGCTCTTAAGGGCCTTGAAATAATCAAAAATCGATGGCCAAAAGTATCACTTCAAATGTCTCATATTTTGCAATGAAATCAGTTGAGTTTCAAGACGTTCATCATTGAGAAGTGTCGAATCTACATATCAATAAACGCGTTTATCGTGACTTATAAAACTAAACCAATAGATGAATATTTCGGTCCACCACCGACCTAGACGAAACGACAAGCATGATCTGATGATACCCATCCAGTGACTTCTTAATATTGATAATGGAAACAGTGCTAATGCTAATACCCACAGTAATAATCACTCGAAATAAAGTTGCTTGAAAGATATAACACAACTTGGTCACTATCTAGTTTATCTTTATCCTTCTGTGTTAATAATTAGCATGATGCACATATAACGGCACGTTGAAATCGTCAAATCTTCTTAATGCCGTCCTCCGTTCCATTTCAACGACCTTGAAGGCCTGACAAGAGTGATAATTCCGTATTTCAGTTACTGTGTGTTTGTTGAGCGCCTGTTGTGTTGCTGGAATATCACGCGTTTACATATTTAAGTGATCTTTTGCCATTGCAAAACCACAAAATCATTGCGAAGAACATTGATTTAATAATAATAATAATTTTATTTTCAAATAACAGTTTGTTACATGAGGCATGCCAGTTTACAGGCAAGATCAAATTGATGCAAATGATACAATATCCACTGTAGTAAATTACATATCTGGGTTGATAATTTATAATATATGAATGTGAATGGTTTTAATCAGTAGTACAGTTGGTGCGCTTCACGAAAGTTGCATTGCGAATGTGCAACTGATGGTCAAGGATAGGTCCATGAAGGTGGGAGCTTCTAAATGTCGCAACCTTATGTCCCTTT
Organism: Schistosoma guineensis; assembly: GCA_944470375.2. Taxonomy (NCBI): domain Eukaryota; kingdom Metazoa; phylum Platyhelminthes; class Trematoda; order Strigeidida; family Schistosomatidae; genus Schistosoma; species Schistosoma guineensis. The sequence goes on from OX103893.1 coordinate 16,047,776, forward strand.
GGAATGTCTAAGGCTTTGAGGATGGTGCAGGATGAAATCTTCCGTTCCATATCACAAGGGGGCTGAAAGAGGGAGCAAGGAAAAGAAAGGACGAGAGGCAGAATAGCCAATATTCATGAAGGAATGTTTAAGGTATGATTACTCAGTCTAATTTTCTTTTATTAAGGTATTTGTTGAGAAGGAGCATTTTAACAGATTAAAGAAAATAAGTGTTAACAAGGTGTGAGTGGACATACAACTGACAAATGGAGGCAATTCGGAAAGGAGCTGAGAGTTTGGGATTATGTGTGATTATAAAATAAAATATAGTGCCAGAAACAGTATTGCGATATACAATTGGCTGTCTTCCTTTTATTATCGAAGCTATTAGAGCCCCTTTTTTTATTTCTTTTTTCAGGGATTATAGGGTCTTGAGTAAGCTTCGTATATTCGCGAATTGTTTAGTTTGCTTGTGATAGGATTACTGGGTAGGAAGTGAAACCAATTCAACGTTCGTAACACGATTTAATGAGGTATTTTGCATGATGAATCAGCATTAATAAGTTCGTGACATCCCACTAAACCATAAGGAGCCGTAATTAAACAAAATGTTCTGCCCTACAGACATGGGTGGATTGTATTTATCTCCCCACCATCATGTTTGCTGTTCAGCGACGCCACCCTCCCTCTTTTTGTGATGTTAGGCTCTCTTACGTTTGTGGTAAGTATGAATACTGCTTTAATCAAAGCCCATAGTTGGAATACACTGTCTCTACTAGGTCCATGTTACAAGCAAATCAGATAGTTGAAAAGTCTGTTTTATGGGTTAGATGTCCATATAGTATATCACACTGCTATGAAAATAACTAATGGTTTAAAGAAGTAAGGACTAATAGCAAATCAAAAGATATGAGAGGGTATAAAATTGTAGAAAAACAATTTCAGGGTAAGACAAATAAAGCATTGAAAAACTCACAAGACTTTGTGGCCAAATTTTGAGCTTTGAATGATCGGCCTTGGTAGATCAGCATCCATAAGATTGAGCAATCTGTCTACTTGCAGTAGAAAAAAAAGCATGACTTTTAGGAAGAATAATGAACATTCAACCTGTAGAGATTCGGTGACTGAAAGCTAGGGTTAGGAGCATAAGGCCATGATTAATAAACAATGAATAATAGGAAAGGATAAGCCATATATTCTGTGATTTGGTTATATTCGTATTAGTGACAGTCGAACGTGTTATAATCTTGTTCTTTCTAGATACTAGGCGGTCCGTAATAAAGTGCCTCATTGATGGGCGGAAGTTCAAGGAAATGTTGAAGCTCTTTGGAGTCTAGAAATAGGGTTATTAGCTTTTTGAATCTGGTAAACGTATCACAGTTACGGATAGGCATTGGCAGCCTGTTCCACAATAAACTATACCGTACTGTAAAAAACTTACAACGCATTTGTTTTTGGTGTTTTACGGTGAGTAGTGCATATGCGTTGTTTCTGAGTCTATAGGCTGGGTCGTGGCTCTTAGTCGGGCAGGAGGTTAGAAAGGAGAGCCCATATATCGCTTTATAGAGAAATATTGAATTGTTTTTTAGCCTACGGTGCCATAAAGGTTCTAAAGATAGATGCTTACATCTATCTGTGTAATCGAGATTCGAGTTACATCCTAGTAGTTGACGAGTGAAACGTCTTTGTACATCTTCTACTCTTATCTTATCTGCGATATTCATATTAGAGAAGACAAAAGAGCAGTATTCAAGGGAGGGTCGTACACATATTTTGTAGAGAGTAAGCTTACCCTCTGTTGTGCAAAAGTTTTTCATTATAAAACCAATTAGCCGTCTAGATTTAGAAATAATAGAGGAGGCATGTTCTTCAAAGTTTAGGCTTCCTGTGTAGTTAATTCCTAAATCGTGTACTGATTCGAGTGTCTGGACTCTACATTCACTTATAGGGATGCTTTCCAAAGTGCATGATCCCTCACTTGTTGAGGTTAAATGGTAATTGCCATTTTTCACTACATATAGTCAAGTTATTGCGGTCCTTATGGATCTGGGATACACTTTCGCTTAGTGTCTTAGGCTTATCGCTGTATACTATTTTGAGATCATCAGCATATAAGTAAGGTTTCCCCAATTCTATGGTGTTACATATATCGTTTATATACATAAGAAACAAAAGTGGACCTAATACGCTTCCCTGGATGACTCCACTGGTGATTGGTCTAGGGGACGAGAGACAGTCATTGTACTTTACCTTCTGTTTACGTTCTGTTAAGAACGAAGCAAACCATGAGTACAGTGGGTTGTGTATTCCGACGGACTTTAGTTTGATGAGTAGCCTTTTGTGTGGGACCTTGTCAAAGGCTTTCTCAAAGTCTAGGAATAGGACTGATACAAGGAGTCCGCTGTCTCGTTTCAGAGTTATATCATTCAGGTAGTCTACTAGGCATGTATCGCATGATCTGGGCCTAAGAAATCCATGCTGGGAGGTCGAGATGAGATTATTAGTTAGTAGATGTTGGACTACAGCCGCCTTAACTACTTTTTCCATCACTCTGGATACCACTGAAGTTATGTTTATAGGCCGGTAATTTTCAACGTTTGCTTTAGGTCCTGTTTTAGTTTTTGGAATGATATGTGTAGTTTTCCAGGTAGTAGGGTAACACGCTGAAGAGAGTGATATCGCGAATAGTTTGAGAAGCAAAACACACATATCATCACCTCCACGTTTTAGCATGCTAGATGGAATACCATCTGGTCCATCAGTGTAGGAGTGTTTCAATGTACTAATTGCCTTGGAGATATTTTGTACACTGAACTCTACATTAGTAATTTCACAGGGAGTTACTGGGATTGGTTCTGAATCATTAAATGGTTTTTCGTTACATAGTGAGAAACGAAAATGTTCACTAAATAATTCTGTGATAAGTTTGGGATCTTCGCATACTTGTTTGCCTTGAATGAATATACTCCCTCTCGATTTAGAGCGTTTAAGTTTATTTTGGAGTAGTATGGTGAGTGCAGAGGAGTTATTATTAAGTTCAACTGCACGTTTTTCCTGTGCTACTGCTTTTTGTTTACTTATTGCCTCTGTTCGGACAAGTATTTCTGTCATCGTTACTAAAGAGGAAAAGTCATTTAAGTTGTGGAATCGAGTACAATGTCTTTGAAGACGTCTTCTTGTACTGACCGGTATATAGAGATCTTTGGAGTACGCAGGTTTACAGTATTCTAAAGGTGCGATGTTGTTGATGATACTTTTGATGTTGTGATAAAATATATTGGTTAATGTGTCGGTATTGTTTGAGGTAAAGAAAGTTCTCCAATCAGTGCTTCTTAGGTAATTGTGGAAGTTATTCCAATCAACCTTGCGGTAGTTTCTACGAAGTGTTACGGTTTTACTTCTATCGGTTGTGGTTTTTACATTAAGGCCGCATATGACAATGTTATGATCACTACCTGGGAACTTTTTTCCAATATACAAAGTATTGGGGATGAGGCCACTGGTAAAGACTAAGTCTAAGATGTTTTGATGTCTGGTAGGGCTATCGACATACTGAGTCCATTGTCCAAACTCTAGACATTCAATAAATGATTCATAACGTCTCGGCGCTTTGACTGGTAACCAAGAAATTTCGGGCATATTGAAGTCACCACAAATGAGCTTGCCTGTGAATGAGAGGAATGATGCTAGTGTGAATACCTCCGATAATACTGCTATTTCATCTATCGGTGCCTTAGGTTGACGATAAACACAGCCAAGCAGTAAGGTAACGAAATTCGACGGCTTTAATACAATCCACACCGAATCCTTCAGTTTGTTTAGTTCAGGCATATCTCATAGTAGTGAGTTTAGGCTACAGTGGGCGTAAATAAGGCATCCTCCGCCTCGTCCATTCAATCTATCGTTTCTATATAGGGAATAGTTATCTAGAGATATGCTTCGGTCGGAAATATTACTGTTAGTCCATGCTTCAGATATCATAATAAGTCATGGTTGATATATGGATACAAACAGGGCTAAATCCGTCTTTTTGTTGCAAATCGATCGAGCGTTGATAAGACATATATTAAGCAAGTGGCTTCTAAGTTAAAATGCGTGAGGGTATCTCGGATAAAGTACTTAGATTCACGTTGCAGAACTTTGAAGGGTCCTTCGTATGCTGATTCGAATGGTCGTCGATGCGTGTCTCGACGAACGAAAACGTGTGTACTATATCGTAAGTCAGGTTGAACGAAAACATCAGTTGATTGAGGTCGAGTGGAAGCAGGTTTAACTGAACGCATTGCGTTTGTAAGCCTGTTCGTGTAGGAGGTTAGATCCATGTACATTGAAGAGGATGAAGGATCCACGAATTCTCCTGGAAGTCGAAGTGTCGTTCCATGAACGATTTGAGCCGCAGTGTATCCAATGTCAGCTTTCACTGCATTGCGGATACCTAGTAAGACAAGTGGAAGAGCGTTGGTCCACTGTGAAACGTTTGCAGCTGATAGTGAAGCTTTTAGTTGTCGGTGAAAACGTTCTACCAACCCGTTTGCTTGTGGATGGTAGGCGGTCGTTCGGAAGCGAGTGATTCCTAAAAGTGTGGTCAGACGACGGAAAAGTTCAGATTCAAACTGACGTCCGCGGTCTGTGGTGATGGTTGAAGGGCAATTGAAGTTTGCTACCCATCGTTCGACGAAGGTGCGGGCCACTGTTTCAGCAGTGATGTCCTTGATAGGTACTGCTTCTGGCCATCGAGTGAAACGGTCTACGCAGGTTAAGAGATAAGAGTATCCATTTGAATCTGGTAAAGGTCCTACCAAATCCAGATGAACATGGTCGAAACGAGCATCGGGAGTTTTAAACGAGCCTAAGGGACATTTATTGTGTCTGATAACCTTAGATTTTTGGCAGCTTACACAGGAGCGTGCCCACTCCCTCACGTCTTTATTCATGCCAGGCCAGCAAAACCGTTCTGCTATAAGCTTGATGGTTGCACGAACACCTGGATAAGAAAGTTTGTGCAATGTATTGAAGATATTGCGTCGATAATGTTTCGGCACGATTGGGCGATCCCTACCTGTAGATGTGTCACAAAGTAAGGTTTCCTTACCTGTTCCCATCTGTTTGATGCGTAGCTTAAGGGTTGTAGACGATAACTCGTGCTGAAGATCACTGTCTTCTTTTTGAAGCTCGGCGAGTTTAAGAAGGTCGATTCCTTGGAAACTGTTCAGGGAAGTTATGCGAGATAAAGCGTCTGGAACTACATTGTTTGCTCCAGAGATGTGTTGAATGTCTGAAGTAAACTGCGAAATGTAGTCCAGTTGTCGAGACTCACGGGGAGAGTACTTGTCAGAAGGAGAGCTTAACGAGAAAGTGAGCGGTTTATGGTCCGTGAAAAGAGTGAATTCACGACCTTCGATGTAGTGTTGAAAATGCCGTACAGCACAATACATAGCTAGGAGTTCCCTACCGAATGTGCTGTACCTCGATTCGGTGTCTAGCAACCTTTTAGAGAAAAATGCCAAGGGTTGCCAGGAGTTGTTAACCCATTGTTGTAAGACTCCTCCGATTGCCGAGTCGGATGCGTCTACTGCGATGCTAATGGGTGCTCGGGTGTCCTGATGTGCGAGCATTCCCAAGCAACACAAAAAGGGGAAATAAAGTGGAAAAAAGGGGAAATAAAGCGGACGAAAGGGGAAATAAAGGGGAAATGTCGCTTTTTCGCCTTTACGTCGGTTGTTTAGGGGAAATGTCGCTTTTCCCCCCTTACGTCGTGTATTTGGGGGAAATTTGTCGACAATTCTATGTAACGTACAGTATTTGAATGAGCCGCTTCTGGAGCTTAATTTTTCATAAACTTCGACGAATTAAGGCACCGCTTAATAAAAAAACGAAACTATTGTCATAAAAACAAGGTACAAAATACGGAACCAGGCATTCGGTTCATACGCATATAGACTGACTTCGTTTGTTGTTTAGCTAAAGTGTTCCGACATGCTTGGGAGCCATCACAAAAAACTTACGTGATGCAGGTGAGTGACGTGCTCTCAGATTTTCATGTTCATTGTAACTAATTACATTGTTAGGCCAATACTAAGAGTTCTGTTGAAGTCAGTGACAATGTTCGTAGACGTAGGGCCACTGTGAACTTGTCACGTTCCCTTGGTTGTCATAGATCCACTTATAACAGAAGGTGGAATAAAATGAGAGCTGCTTTCATGAAAAAATATGACTTTCTTTCGTTCAGGGAGTTTGCTAATGAAAGCACCCTAAAAGGTAACTGAGTTCTACAATGTTGTTTATTAAATTGATAGAAGTAAAGACAGAAATCGTTGTAATGACAGTACTTCAACTATTACACCATCGACTAGCAACATCAATCAAGGACTTTCAGATAATAGTGGTATGTATATTAAATTCATACGTGAATATATATCTTATAGAATCTCCTGAAGTGAACCTGTGCTCTCCAAAGCAACAATTGTTGCTTTAGCAATCAGTTCCTTAACTGTGGAGAATGCTTCTCGTGCGGTGTCGTCCAAATTAATGGATTTCGCATTTCCACGAAGTTGGTCGGTCAGAGGTTTCATGAGTAATGCGCATTTCGGTATGAAACGTCTATAGAAACTTACCAGGCCGTTAAACGTGCGTAATTGCTTGACGGTGGTCGGTTCTGGGTAATCCAGAATGGCCGCCACTTTGGTCCTAAGGGTCGAATGCCTTGAGCATCGATAGTGTGTCCTAGGAAGTCTAACGAGTCGGTTCCGAATTGGCATTTCTGAACGTTTACAGTTATGCCATGTTTTTGAAGTCGTTCGAAAACAAGATCCAGATGCTTGAGATGTGTTTCTCTGTCCGGACTTGCGATTAGACAGTCTCAACATACGCGTGTACGAAGTTGAGACCTCGAAAAACGTCGTCTATGAATCTTTGGAATGTTTGAGCAGCATTCCTTAGACCGAAAGGCATTCGCAAAAATTCATAGAGTCCGAAAGGAGTTATGATAGCTGTTTTCGGTATGTCGTCAGTAGCCATAGGGATTTGGTTATACGCTTTAACCAAGTCGATTTTCGAAAAGACAGTTGTACCTTTCAAGGTAGCTGTCAAATCGTGAATGTGAGGCAACGGGTAACGATCGGGAATGGTTTTCGCGTTCAATCGCCGATAGTCACCAGTTGGACGCCAATCGTTGCTGTCCTTTTTAGGGACCATGTGCAACGGAGATGCATATGGGCTACTTGACGGTCGTATGATTCCTAAGTCCATCATGTGATCGAATTCGTTTTTCGCTAACCTTAGCTTTTCAGGAGCTAGTCGTCGTGCTTTAGAAATACAGGTGGTCCTGTAGTCGTGATGTGATGTGTAACATTGCTGGTTACACACGGTAGTTTCGGTTGAGTTTGTTGTATCCCAGGGTACTTATCGAGTAGTGGTTGATAGAGTGGGTCTATCATATGTTTAACTGTGACTGGGGATACTCTACAACCAGTAAAGGAAGTTACGCAAACGGACAAATTAGTGTTTCCGTCTACTAGCCGCCGTTTGCGCGCGTCGATGATCAGATTATGGTGTTGTAGAAGATCCATACCAATGATTGGCATAGAAACATCTGCAACAACGAAGATCCAGTGAATGGGTTTGCGTAAACCCACGTTAAGGTAAACGTACCTTTCGCCATACGTAGCGATCGGTTTTCCGTTTGCCGCCTGTAAGTTTAAAGCCGATTCGTGAAGCCGGTCGTTAGGATTTGCTGGGAGAACGCTAGCTTCTGCACCAGTGTCGGCGAGGTAGCGAACTCTCGTTGTTACATCTGTGACGTGTAACAGACGGCTATGTTCGCCGGCTACGGTTGCCGTTAACACGTGCCGGCTTGGAAGTTTCCCGAATTGCTTTTCGAATCAGTCGGTTTCGTGTTGGGAAAATTGCAGGGTTTTCTGCAATTTCTGGAAAACTTTCCATACTGGTTATGATACCAGCACCAATCGGGGTTATCTGTCTCTCGTGGTCTAGAGACAGATCGCTTACGATAAATGCTTCTACGTGGTGTGCGCAATCTTTTAAGGTCGGTACGAAGACTAAGATAACGCGTGAGTGTGTGACATAAGTCGGTTATATCATTCTGAGTCGTGTGAGGTTTTTCTTTGACTGAAAATACCTCGGTAGTAGAAGGTTTCGTAATTTCTAAAATGCGGTCGGCAGATGCAGCTAGCTCGTCTAAGGCGTTGTTCTGGAACGAGACCAGAACTGCTTGCACCTGTTGGGGAAGTTTTGACAAGAAGAGTTGTTTGAATAGACCTTCGTCGAAAGTTCTTGGGCCTATTACCTCTCTCATCCGTTGCAACATGTCCGTCGCAGAACCGTGTTGCAGGTCGATATTGTTGAAGAGTTGATCTAACCTTTGTCGATCAGTTAGATCTCCTCGTTTAAGAATCGAGCGTTTTAAGATTTCGTAAGGATCGGAAACATCACTAGTAAACATACTAGGTGTTACGTACCTGTTGAATTCGCGCGGTAGTGCCTTGACTACTGCGAGGAATTATGCACGTGTGTCGATCACGCCGTGCTCGGAGAAGTCGGCTTCTGCGTAGCAAAACCAAGCTTCGATGTTGTCGGGCCAGAAAGGCATCAGTTGAAACGAAGGTGGGGACAAGGTCTTAAGCTTGAGTACTTTAGGTGTCTGTTCAGTCATGATGAAATATGAAGTACGATAATGAACGAGGGGAAAAAATATATGCATCCAAGAAAAAAAATACGAAAAAAAAATCACAATGTTTAAAAAAATAAAAAAATAAGGCAATAATATGTAATAATCCCAAAAAGGAACAGACTCACAGTTGCAAATTGGTGTACCAGATCACGTCGGTTTCACCAATGATGATGCCACAGGTATTCAATGTTTGACAACGCTTCTACCAGTAACACCTTCTAATGTATTTCGTTCCCGCCCAGAGAAATCAAAAGACAGAGTCGAGGAGATCGAAAGAGTATATTTGGCGATGACCAATATATCGGAATTCTCTGATCTATTCTGGCTAGCGATTGCGGTTGATGTTGAGCACGGCGTTACCACACGTGATCTGGTGCGGATGCATGACCGAGCGCCTTCAGCTAGATGAGTCCACTAAAACATATGGTCAGCATCCAATGTCGAAAACTTAGGGCTATTTATTTTGGGGATTTATTTACCGCTACATCGTCAAAGCTTTTGATGATGTTTACGCTGTGTCTACAACTTATGGAACTTGTGATTATGGAAGACCATGTTAAAAACCGGTTTACAAGTTCACGTTAACTGTGTTTCGTATTGCCTAGTAACATTTTTATTCAACTAATGAATTAGTGAAATATAAATATAGCAACTACACTCAGTGTCTTACTTTATAAACCGTGTCCGTATTTATTAATAGTCGATATGACGCTAGAACAAATATAGATAGAGAATAATATGAACTTCTTATAATCCATGGAATGAACAAGTAATAAGATGGATTATTGTGGTGTTTGAATTAGCTAATGATTCTTTTGTACTTGTTGAATGCTCGATTTCGAATTCTAAATACAATACAATTTATATAATATTCATAGTTTGTTTAACGCATACTTCTTTCTGATTACATTTTATAAACGACTACGAACATCTATGTTTGCCGTCACCATAATCAAGGAGGTGAACCATATATAATGCTTTTTACGGCTTATTTTCATGTAAACTCAATCCGTAATCTATTTTTGACTAGAAAAATGGTGATTTGACTTGTTTGACTTTGTATTGTTAAAAATAACCATATTACGACAACTACATACTTACTTAGGTGGTGAGCACGAAATACGTCAAACTGCTTATAAATTGAAATACAGACTATCTTCCAATCACAAAGATTACGAGAAGTCACGTATGATGGAAAAAAGGCTGTTAATAGCTGATAAATAACGACACATAAAATCCACGACAATATGTTACATATGCGTGAAAACCCATAAACTAACACGCATAGTGTGCCAAATACAATATATTCGTTTGTGCCTGTGTCTTCCTAATTCAATTGCGTTAATCCTGGAATTCCTAGTTCATACGATAATTCGAATACCATAACTATGTAATAATTCATTTCACTTTTAAAATTTAGTTACCCATTTATTCCAGCACCCTGTCACTTACATCTGCTCACTTAATCCTCTGTAATTATGTGACCTCTTCAAATTGTAATCAGTTATTACGTAACCCAAGTTTTCAGTTTTTAAATCCACGGATCATTTATAAGCTATAAGATTTTCACACCACTTATCTGTCTGTGAACTCCAGTCCACTATTACACCACCCATTCTTAATGTGTTGTTGACTGTAAAAGCAAATGATCTTTGACCTTAAACCGCACATATATATAGTCATTATTGATAACCTATGTCATTTCAATTATTCATATTCAGGTATGTCAACTGTTCCCCACATCACTGTTAAATCCTAATGCATAATTAGTTATGGTGAATGCATACCACTGTTAATCAACATTTCTCCTGGTTTCATTTTAATTCATAAGCGGAAGTAATCACATGAAATTAAAATCTACTTAGCTACTGATCCGATTTTGACGATAAACGTAATCCGACGAAGGTGAATATGATATGTGGGTGCCTAATCTGCAAGACTGCACGTGGATGTAGGGTTTCTTAATCATTCTTAATTATTACGGACAGTTAAGCATGAACATCATTGCTATTCATTCCCATGAAAGTAGGAATAAGATGAAAATTAAAATTATGAAAGTTTATTGAATAATCATTGCTGATAAAGCAGAAAATCAAATCTACAAGTTGGTATTAAGAATTCTTAAGTAATAATTGTCCACTTTCTTCTCAACTTCCGATGCGAAACGTTCACCATACTTCTCAATGATGCGATGCTTATGGATTCTTTGGCTTCGTTGAATACTTCACTCCGTCGTGGTAATGCAGTTAATGTATAATTTTGGAAGTTCTGGGTATTATGTAACTTCCATCTGCTACAATACCTTAGAAGTTGATGAGCTATGCAGTTAGTATTTCATAATTGATATAGCTTACCTGTAAGATTTAGTCTTTTAACGTAGACAAGTAGCATGTGACGGCAGGGATATCGACACATCATAAACGTGCTACAATTGCATTGACAACTGCTTACATCCACTTTATAATGTTGTCCGCGGTCAACCATAAACAACCAGTCGCCGCTTTCATATTCCACGTAGACGAAACGCACTTGTTTAAGTTCGTATAACAATTTAGATCTTGCGAATGGGGTCACAATGTTTAGCAGGGGTACAAGACGCAATCCATTACAAATGTCTCAGTCAACATTGTGTCACCCATTATCTCTTTGAATTGATCTAAAATCCATATCACATCGGCACGCTTTTCCCTTCGTGTCCACGCAAACATTACAGTTCGTCCTGTACCCCAATTATCCGTCACCACTAACTGGAATAACGAATATCTACATAGTAAAATACAACGATAAACATATTCACTTTTTATTATTAGTATTATACGTAGAATCAATGCACAAAACATCTGGATATTTACTGTACAGTTGTATTTGGTTATAACTACTGAAACATATTCTTGTGGAATATCCATTATCTAAATGTTCCCTCACTTCGCCTTTCTGTCTCAGCATATCCATTACCTGCTTCCGAGTAAAACAACCTGAAATATATTTATATACACTTACCAGTGGAGAGTGTAGCTTTCATAACTTTGACATCGGCAGCAGTTACTTGCTTACCAGTTCTCTCCTTAATACTTTCGATAACTTCATCTGCTGACTCACAGTGAAGTATTGCGGGCTTCAAGTTCTCTTTTTCTTCTGACGATAGTCTCCTTGTCCATGGATCACATACCATCCATGAACTACTACATGGATGATTGTGGAGCATGTTGTAGGATTTGATGACATATCCTTGCTCCTCTAGTCTTACACGGAATTTAGATTGAGAATTACGGAATTTAGACCTCAAACAAGATATTAGTTAAAGATCTTACGATTTTTGCCTCACTTTCAAACCTTCCGATTTCCGTTTATGACCAAACGTACAATTAAACATTACAAACTGGTATTTGAACCTGACAACCTTCAGCAATCTGCTTTCTGTGTGGATGTAACGAGTATAAGTAGTCTGAGAAGCGATAAAATTATAATTCCATACTTCTTGGAACTCTTTTAAGGCGCTTTCAAAATCATCCCACAACACGAAACGCTTGTTCAGTATCATACTTCGAAAGGCATCGGTTAGGTCGACTTGAGCATGAAGCACTAAAAACAGACATGACTTATTATTAAAAAGTTATTCCTTGCAACAATAATAACCCAAGGAAATACTACAAATACTTAGGATTTACCCGTGACTTGACATTTCGTTGAGCTTTACTACAGTTGTTGGGATCAAAGATCAAATTACACAGCAACAACAGAGCCAAAGTGTACACTACAAAGCAGAGAACGCTAAATTAATGGTTTTGGTATTTATTTCGTGCTTTTTCATGTAGCATAAGATGACTTATATATGGAAAAACTTGATACTCATGCAATCCAACCAACCCACGGCAATTGAAATACGGAATGACCGCCTCTAGTCAAGCCGTTCAGGGTCGTTGAAACGAAAGGGCGGGCACATTTCGAAAGGACCTAACGTTTAAACCTTGCCATTGTATTTAGAATTCGAAATCAAGCATTCAACCAGTACAAAGGTATCATTAGTTCATTCAAACACCACAGTGACGCCTATATGAGGTCTGATGGACTAGGTATTCACATAATTGCATGTTCAAAATTTTGGATTGGATTGTGTTCTGGCACAAAATATAAGTGCATTAATACTGACCGAGCACAATTCTACGAAGTCGGGCGGACAGGGACAAAAACACCAGCCCCGATTGGCCGTGATGGGTGTATCTAAGTGGTAATCACTTCTTGGTTGTTTTTTCTCTTGATAAGAGCCAAAACCAACAAAGAGACACTAC